>VXBL01003304.1:153978-288882 GCA_013400195.1 Aramus guarauna
GGAAAGCAAAAGCTGGTGTGAAACAAATTTAATTTTGAGTTGCCAGTGAAGTGATTATGCACCTTAAAATAATATTTTCTTATGTACACTATATAATATCAAATAGTCTTAGAAATTTTGATGCCAGTTATCTAACAAAACAATTTGAGGAAAAGTTAAGTCTCTTTAGTTACTAGCCAGGCAACATTCCCCAAAGAAGACTTACTCCTTATGACAGGAATCCAGCAAAAAGATTAAAAAAAAAAAATCTAAGTACATTTTAAGTGCTGAGCAAACTGTAAGTTAAAATACATATTTATATGAAAATACACAAAAATCAACATTCATCATGTGACTAGATTTTAATTCTTGCTGGATAAGATGTAAAAAGGACAAAGCATTGCTTCGCAAGTTATGTTATACTTTAGACCACAATTATAGAAATTTCTGAATTGTGATACACAAATTATAATTTTCAGATTCTGTCACTAGTAGACAAAGTAGGTTTTCAAACATAAACTTTAGCAACTGAAAAGAGACTAAAGTTAAGTGATCCCAAGAGTATTCGGTAACCCTTGTTTAAACAGCAGACAAGTCTCCCATCAGTCAAAAAAGCATTTCAGGGTAGACTAGTTAGCAGGTATATGGAATCCAAGTTAAAACTATGTGGGGTGTTTCAGGGAAAGGAAATTCACAGTGTTCGGCAGAGGCTCCCAGGCTGACCTGGGCATATTCCTCACGGGTTCCAGAGCAGCCTGTGAGGCTGTGCATGTGAGGCGCACAACCTGGCTGTGGGGCTGGGGAATACACTGTTCAGTGGATGTTCCAGAGGAAAATGGGATTTGAGGAGAAAAGGGGATTCTCTTTTCATAGTGCAGTCTGAATTGCACCGAAACCTATTCATTTGACTCCTTGAATTCAGTGGGAGTTTGATAATAAAGTAAGTTAAGAAAACAAATTAAAAGACTCTGAATCTTAAATCCCATGAAAAGGGTACAAAGAAAAGCAAGTATTTAAAAATGAGAAAGAAACCCAAAAAACCTGAAAAAAATGAAAGCCAGTGTTCTGGTCTACAAGCAGCACCTCATCAGCACCAATAGTCTATAAAGCTGCACTGTGGCTTTCAGGGGCCTTTATTTCAAAGGACTGACTACTTGTTTATGAATTCACTTAGGTATTAGTGAGTTTTTAATCCTTCCCCAGAGATCACATCTGTAATCTGGCAGACAATATCAGCACAGATACAGCAGATAAAAGAACAAACTGACAGTAATGGGTCTGAATTGATTTATGGTTTGGATTTTTTTCCCCAGATGTGAATGAATGTGAAATGCTGAGTGGAGTATGTGGTGAAGCCCTCTGTGAAAACGTCGATGGTTCTTTCCTGTGCCTGTGCTCTGATGAAAACCAAGAGTATGATCCGATGACCGGACAGTGTCGCTTCCGCACCTCACCAGGTAAAATGCCAATGGATTTTTGTATGCTTGGCATGATTTCCACTGCATATGTAACCAGTGGAAAGGTGAAGTTGGTTTAAATGTTGGTGTTGTTTTAACTACAACAGAAACATTCAAAACTCTGTCTTCTTGAAAGTGTGTGCATGAGAAGAGGCATTTCTAGGATGGAGTATCTTATCAGTGAATCATTAGCAGTGAAAATATAGCAGAAATACCTACTAAATTTTCGATGTCCACAGACTTGACAGTAATAATGAACAGTTAGAGCAGTTAAGAGTAAAGTCCCTTGTCTGCTGTACTGTAAGAATGAAATGTGATGTGGAATCAAGGCTGTGGCCTGAGTGATTTAATTTTTTGTTCAAATTTTTACAAACATCCACTAGTGTGTTTGGACAGTGTTTAAAGGAGCATATGATTAAAACCAAAATTCATCTATAGCAGTATCCTCTTAACATTATCTAGTACTAACCTAAGTGCTCAGAAAAGGTAGTTGGGAAAGCAAAAAACCAAAACACTTCATCGTTGTCAGTCTCTTTGTGTGGTTTTTTGAGTGCCCTTGCCTTTGCTCCATCTTTTCTCCTGTTTCTCCTAGTAGTCCATTGTACTGGATTTGTGAGCTTTTGTTATCAGATGTTTTGGGTGTTGCAAATAACTACTGGAAACATGCTCATTAAAAATGTGTTTAGAACTCCTAACGTGGCCTCCACATTTCTACACTGATCCAGTCTGGGGGAAGGAATAAGCCCAAAATAAAGAGCAACAGAGTACAAGAAATTAAGGGATTTATTTGCACAGTTTTGGTTTGTTTTTTTTCCCCCTCCAGAATGCAAATCTTGGTATTTTTCTTATTTTTGTTCTGACGCTGCAGGCTGATCTAGCTTCCAGAAAGCTTTAGAATAACTGGCTGTAGTGCCAGGACGCAGACCCTACAGCTTACAAGGCTGTGGCTGTTTTCTCCTATCACTGATGGTTTTTCAGAGTTGTAAACAAGATTTAAATATCTGTGACCTAATTGCAACAAGTATTTAGATCACTGAATGTAGCACTTGGCAACACTCAAGAAGTTGCCTGTGAAACATCATTAACAGCTGATTGACAAACTGAAACCCTTGCAAAATCTTGTGAGAAAGATTCAGGCTTACAGGAGCTTGTTTTATGAAGGAGGAATGAAAAAAGATGGCTGAGGCAGCAGAGCAATGCCCAGTGGTAGTGCTGCCATTCCTGCTTACAAGGGAAAATACTGCAGTGCCTTTCCATCATGAAGCAGATTAGCTTAAATATTCACTGATGATAGCAGCATTTAAAGTTTTTCCATGCATATATGGAAGAAGAGTGTTTAAATTGTATTATCAAGATTTGCAGGAGATGTGAATGCCATCTTCATTTTGGTACTGTGAGGCAGTAGTACTTTGGAGAATTCAGCTATTTGTCGAAACAAAACCAAAGCTGAAGAAATTAGCAGGGGACCTGAGCCCGTGTAAAAAAGAAATCAAGTCCAAGGAGCATTCAAGGATGTACCCAAATGTTACTGTGGGGAGGGAGGGGATGAAAAGCCAGTGTGGCTGATTGTACTGTCAACAGATGAATACTCGCGGTACTGAAGCCATTCTTCCTTCCCCTCCAGCCTTCATCAGGCCTTGAAAAAACATGTGCTTTGTTTCTTCTCAGATAAGGTTATCAAGGGGGAAGATCTCACATAGGAGACCAGAAGACCTGGAAATTATGAGCCAGTGAGATGTACTTTACACCATAAGCTCTTGAACTAGAATAAGGAAAAGTGACAGGACTAGGAACAGAGATCTTACTATTTGTTCTCCTTTCTTCCAAAGTAAATGGAGGAAAGTACTGCTGTTAGTTCTTCTTAAAAAGTATTCTTGCTTTCCTGTACATCCTGCAGCCTTGCTGGGTTTTTTTCCTCCTCTTATCAGTTGGCTTCTGTTTCTCAAAACCTCAGTAACTGACCAGTCAAGTGGAGCCACTGGCCCATGTACCTCTGGATTTGACTTTTCAGGAGCAGACAATACACACATCATTCTTCTACATCTGTTCACTTTGCTTGTTCCTATTTTGTTCTGAGAGCCAATGGGTGGCCCTTGTGCAGCTGTCAACTGAAGAGGGAACAAAATCAGTCTTTTCCTCCCCATCTGTAAGTGGCAGAAGACCCATATGCTCATTGCAGGATGAGCAGTAACTGCTGTGTTGGTTTTCCCAGCACTGAGTACTTCAGCCTCCCCTGAGACACACTGCAGCATGATCATATAGGCATAACATGCTACCTCGCTGCAAAGAGCGATGGAATAGCCACATGTCCTCTGGCTTTGAACAAGCCACATACTCAAGTCAGGCGTGGTGCTTTGAGAGCTCCTGCGGTGCACGTGGACATCATCTGTCAGCATTAGCTTGCATTATGCCTATTTTCAGAAAGGAGGAATTTAATCTGCATTACCTCGTTCCACATATCTATACTTCAATGTGGTTTACTCAGCTTTTGCTTATTTCTCATTTTGTATTTTTGTGCATAAAGAAACGTTCAGCCACCTCATACCAAGTGGAAATAGGCTAAGATTAATTAGGGAAGTTTTTCCATATGGTTAAAGGCAGTTAGCTTTGTGGAATGCTGTGTGTTCACACTTTACTTGCCATTGGGGCTCTCGAGACTTCGTTCTATTCAGATTTCACTTAGTGGAAATTCATCTATTGCTAGCTGTGTCCTGAGACAATCCTCTCAGTGTATGTATCAAGAATCCTAGCCCGTATTGTCATGTTCCAGTAACAAAACAAAACAAAAAAAGTAATTGTGCAAGGTTTGATTGTCTTACTCCCCTCCTCTCTGCCCTTGCCATTCACAAAATGTAGTAAATGCTTCAGAAGGAAGAAAAGATAGGAGGAAAGAACTCTCTTTTGTATTAGATGAAGCTTTGCTGTTATACATGTTTGTACCTAAGAGAAAAAAAAATGCCTAGTTTGGGTTAAAGTCTTCTCATTTATTCTTTTAACAAGATGTATAAAGCTATTTATGATGTATTTCTAGCAAGTACCAAGCTGAATGCAGTTTGAGTAATAATCCTGTGGTTTTAATTGTTTCTGCATAAGAAAAATGCATGTTCTAGTATGCATACAAATTTCCAATGTATACTAACGTATTACTAATATATCTTATTGCATTGAATCCAGAAACTATAAAGGATAGTATATATCTGAGAATTATAATAGGTATGATTTAAAATGAGAATTGCAAACAAAAGCGTGTGTGTAAGCATAAGCATATCAGCAGGAATCCAGCTTACATATACAAAGGTCGGTATGATCAGAAGTTTGGGTAACGGCTCAGCCAGTGAAAAGAATTCCAGGGAGAGAACCCCATTAAGGTACCAGGGCCCACTTAGGTACCTACAACTAATTTTGATACTGCTTTCTCCTGGTTACATGAAATACAATCGTTATTTATGTCAAGATATTTAACAGTATTTACAAGTAAAAATCCCAGTTTTGGTGGCCAAACATGTCCAAAGTCAGCTTGGACAGGGCTCTGAGCAACCTGATCTAGTTGAAGATGTCTCCTGTTCCTTGCGGGGAGGTTGGACTAGATGGCCTTTAAAGGGCCCTTCCAACCCAAACTGTTCTATGATTCAATGAAACATGAATCCCTACTAGACTGATTTGTATTAAAACAAAATCATGCTCCTCCCAATTCTACCAATCACCAGCACAAAAAATTTGAGGCTGCCAAGTAACAGTTTATAAATCTGATCCAAAAGCTTCCTCAAGGATAGAAATTTGGTGCTCGAGGACAAATTCTAAATTTCCTAAACTTTAAGGGCTTCCTAAACATTAAGACTTTAAAGAAAGCTCTTTGTATTTGTGTTATTTTTTACTGACAATATGCATGTGTTTTTCTAAGGTAAATAACAATCTGAATTTCAGTCATCTATGAACATGGTCTTAGATATAACTTTTAAATGCGCATCACTTGCACTAATCCCTGAACTGTACATACACACTGCATGCACACACGTTAGATGTTGTAGCTTGCCACATGTGGAGCCAATTGAGAAATCTAAACAAGTATACCTTGACAATAGGCACATAGCAATCTGCTTTTACTGTCTTTTTGAAAATCAGATTCTGAAAGTGTGTGCTCCTCAAGCCATGTGCTCAGAGTCACTAGTGTCTTTGCTGAGGGTTTAGAAGTCGTGAACTTGTGGTGATGATTTTTCACTTTAGCAACCTCCTTACTGATTCCAGCTGTGAATAAGAGGTGTCAGTACACAGTTGCAGTATTTAAGATCCCATCAGTTCTATATGTGTCATTTTTTTTCAGATCACAATTGTTAACAGGCCCCTACTTAGGCAGATATTTAAGTGTATGCTAAAGTCTAAGCATACGCTAATATCCTGGTTATCCACTGAATCCTATACTACTAGTGGACACTTTTGCACCAAACACATGCTGAAGCATACTATGGATCAAGGTTACGCTAAGATATATAAATCTATTTCTAATAAATACTTCAGAGTTCAACCTAGCAGCAACTATACAGAATCTCTCTTATAGGCTGTTAATAGAACAGTCATATCAACAACCTGATAAAATTATGTTCCTTTACCAGTGTGCCTAAGGTAGACAGATACTTTACGTTTTCTAACAACAAAAAACCTGTAACAATGATACAAAACTAAATATCCATTTCCTATCATGTTTTGTCAACATACTAGTGAAACCACTTTCAAAAACAACCTGTTTACTAAATGGTTAATAATGTATGAGAGAGAAATTACAAGCTTGTAGACATAGACTGGTCTTGGTTTAAACAAAAAATATAAAAGATTTGTGTCCCATTTGCTTTCCAAACATTCACAACGCCTGCTTGACTGACCCTCAGTCACAGCTGTGTAAACAACAGACTTTTAAGCTGCTGAACAGATAATGGGAGGAGAAACCAACACATCATATGTAACATGGGAATAAACAATGACATGATGAGATTGTCTCCCATTCCTCCCAGGGCAGCTTCTGGTGTTCTTTCTTGGGTAAACAGAGCGAAAAGTGCCATGCTTTTTCTCCTGTTGAAGATTTGGCTTTGATTCAGTTAAACAAATGGCAAATGGCCAAGGAAAATGTATAATTTGGTGACTAAAGTACTGCTCTCTCACCTTGGAATAACAGATTTAGTTCAGTTGCATTTCTGTGACACATGATAGTCTTAACGTAGTTCCTATTGGATAGCAGCTGATACCGCAAAACCACCGCACTTTATGAAATTCAGCACATTATGGAAAATTGTAATTATCTGATGAGGGGAGACCACAGGCTAAACTAACAAAGATGAAATAAGAACTCAGCTGGGTGTTTCCTTTAATGTACAACTTAGTTATATTGGCCAAACAGCAAAGGAAAGTTTGCCTTGTAGGTGGCAACGTTGTACTAAATTTGAATAGAGGTGTCTGCCAGCCCCTCAACCTCCCAAAACAGAAACAGTCACTTTTCTGAGGAAAATAGAAATAAATCCAATTGTCTGTTTGGAATTAGGAGCCAAAAGAACTATTACACACGTTTATACTATTGACATGCAGTAATGGGCAATCCATACTGGCATTTTGAAACCCACTTTTCTCAAAACAGATCTAGTATTTGTAAGCTCAGTGAAGTTGCCTTGCCCCATCTGCTTAGGGGAATGTGGGTGGGCAGGGATAATAGGCTGAAGCAGTAAGAGCTGGAGTTCCTTTAATTCCTTCAGCATTTGTTGGACAATCACTATCGTCAGGCTCCCACCTCACAGCCATTCTTTTTCAAGTGGATGGGATTAGAAGAAAATCCATCCTATACCTGGCTTAAAAAGGCTGAGCTTGATCACTAAGAGACAGAGGTGGACAGCTGAGGCGGTCAAGTGAACTTGGCTCTCCTAGGTTTACCAAGACTTGTAAGTGGGCCAGCCTCAAGCCCTTTCCTGAAAAGAACTACAAGGCAAGCAAATATAGTTCATAGGCCACAGCTTTTTGGGTCTTAATAATCTCCTAGCATTTTCAAATGCATTGTCACTCAGGTATAAAATAAGGTGTTGATTCCCGCCCAGATACATACGTTACTTGAGAAATGTCTCATGCTTGGCATATTGCGCAAGAGCCTGAGTAGAACTGAATGAAATCTCAAATAATGGAAAATCAGCCACATGCAATAATTTTTAGTAAGTTTTTGTGAATTAAACATTTGTTAAGTGCTAAGGGTAAAGAATTTCCCAAGATAAAAAGAAAATAAACTAGTCACCTCAAGATTTATCTATCTTAAGTTCCTGAACAAAGTTTTGGGTTTGATAATAAATGTGACCATTTGTAATTTTAGAACTCTGTTACTTTATGAATGGTCTATGAAAAGTTTTTCCAATCAATCCAGTGTGAATAACAATTTTATGTGATAGTTTCCACTTCTAAGCTCTTGATGAGAATTTTGTGGAAGTGCAAGGTTAGATAGTTCTGGAAACATAGAAGCTTTAACTAGATATTTCTCTTCAAACTCACTTCTTGGGGTACTTTAGCAGTGCCTTGCATTAGAAAGGACTTTGACTATTTATAGGGTTTTTTACTGGATGTATGGGAGAGGCTATTTTGCCTCCGGTCCTTATAAATACTGAGAGAGGACCCACTCAGCTGCTAAAGGCAGAAAATCTGACTTCTTGGCTGGATGCCTATTTTAAAGTAAAGCACAGAGCCAGTTAACTTGACATCTGCATTATATTCCTCTGCTCACCGTGGAGTGAGGCAGTTACCTTTGCAAAAATCATAAAGGGCCTTGTATTCAAGTGTGGAACACGGGGGTTTTTTCCAGTGAAATTAAAAGGGGCTGGAAATATTCATTCTTTTGAAAATCAGGCCTTTTCAGTTTGTGCCTTAGCTTCATTATCTGTAAAATGAGGTTGTAATGTTTGCTCACCTCTGTGAAGAGCTTCCAGGTTCATAAGTGAAAAGCACTAAGTCAGTAGTTGGGCACAGTAGTTAGAGAGCTGAGCATGAGCGCAAGTGCTTCATGCATTGCTTAAAAATGAAAGAAGTGCAAACATGAAGAATCTCTTTGTGGCCAAGTTGGAGAACAGGTCTGATAAAGGAAGGTTATTGACTTCCATCATTCTTCCTAAGAACAAAAAAGTTAAACCAGAGTTTGTACTTACCTGTTTTCTTCCTTGCTTGACAACGCTGTTCTTCACTGTGGTGGAACTGAGGTACTGTGGCTTTTCTGATTCTCCTGTAAAACTGATTGACTTCACATGTCATCTTACGTGGTTTATGTTTTCTTTTCACCTTTAGAATTACCAGTAGAGGCTGATCAACATGAAGATGGAAAGAAGGAGTGCTACTACAATCTGAACGATGCTAATTTCTGCGACAACGTGCTTACATCCAATGTAACCAAACAAGAGTGCTGCTGTACCTTGGGTGCTGGCTGGGGTGATAACTGTGAAATCTTCCCATGCCCTGTCTTTGGAACTGGTAAGAGGAGGGTCCTTTGCAAACTTGCAAAACATTGTGTTTATGTTAACAGTAGTGTGGTGCTTTACTGTCAGAGAAGGCTTGCCCATCAAATCCCACATTCTGTATTATTTAGTCATGACTTATCCATGGGAGGCTTCCATGGAGGAAAAGGTAGTAGGAATAACTCATACCTGGTGTAAATCCATTGGCTTCACTGCAGTTACCCTAGGGATAAAAACAGCCTGTTACTAAACAGCATTGTCCCCAACTGATTTAAACAAAGATGGATTCTCACAGAAGCTTTTTCCAGATGCTGTGGTAACATGTTAGATTTTTCCCAAGCTGGAAAACAAAGGTAAGTATTACAGCATTTTGGAGTCTGCAGCTATTCTTTGTAATGTTGTTTCTACAGCTGTGTGAATTACTGATATATATTATGACATTAGTTTTACATTTTGCTACTTACTGAACAATTCAGTTAATCATGTTGTCTGCAGACCGTTGTTTAATCTCTAAATATTAAATGAGCAAAACATAGCCATATGATATTTGTCACAAATATTGAAAACAGTGCTTGAAACATAAACAGTGATGGCTGAAATTCATACTCCAGCTGGAAAAAATCATGTAAGAGAGAACATGTGTAAACTTCTTGAGATTAAACACTAAAGATTACTTTTCACACAAATGTATCATCGTGTTTAATTCTTGTTTTAACTATACTTTAGAATCAGTGAAACTGAAATGAAATGCATTACAAAAAGAGCCTCTCTGATTGGGTAGGTTTATTTGACTCTGTATAGTCTCCAAGACACTTTAAATAATTTCCCTCTGTAATCCACACCATGTTCTCCTGTTGCAGTCAATTAGTGTTTTTCCTGCATAAGGACTGAAGAATGTGGACAGGGGGTTGTATCTCAGTTGGGGTATGTCTAGATCGCAGCTTGCACTGCAGCTCAGAGAGGCCCATGCTAGCTTTAATTAAGATAATTTGGCTACTGGTATTGTTATAACTGCAGTGCACCATGAAAACCAGCAAGGACTACATTCTCCTGCCAAGGAGCAAGAGAAATTAGTTTGCACAGAGCTCTGTGGTGCTGTGTGTACCCTAGCTAGGTTTTTCAAAGCTAGCGCTGCAAACTGAGAGCAAAGTCGGGCTGTAGCTGACTTTGTAGCTGTTTGCATCCCCCAGTTAGCTAACGGTGTGCACAACTGCCTGATAGATGTGAATAAGGCAAAATGTCGCCTCAGATTTCTCAAAGTACCCTGAAACACATATGTAGCACATACATATGTGAGTAACTTAACGACATAATGTTTTGTTTTTTTCTCTCTCCTAGCTGAATTTACTGATTTGTGTCCTGAAGGAAAAGGTTTCATTCCCTCTGGAGAATCATCTTACGGGCTTCTTGCTCAGAATTACAAAGGTCAGTACTGACTTGTATTGAGTTTAATTATTTCAGAAGTTCTGGTAGTTGATTGGCTGAAATGTGAGCCAGCAATGTAAACATACTAATTCAAATTTTATTAGGTGACAAAACCAGCTTGTGATATGAAACATTACTGAAAATCATCGTTTGACAGATTGTTAAGAATGTCAATTGTACAGTCTCTGTAATATTCTGGTTGAATTTAAGCTACGTGCTATGCACTGTGAGAGTAGATGCTGAGACCACAAACCTCAAATACTCATTTACATATGGAATACAAAGCCACCTGAAATTTGTACATAAATTTACAAATGAGGAGAGAGCAGAAAATTCTGTTAAACATTAGACCTACAAGTGAGAATGAATATAAAAACTGAAAAGAAGTTCAGCAACGATATTTTCATTACAGAACGTCCTGAAATAATTATCGAACAAAAGATTGTAGAGAAATACGAGTGATAGAAGGAATTGGTGGGTGTGGGTGGGAAGGAGTTGGCATCACTAAGAAGGAAGAGTGAGATCAGTGAAATTCCTTTTCAAGTTTGAGAAGCAGTCATCAATGTTAATAATTTGTGAGATTAATTTTCCTTGGCATAAATACACTGTATTTGCGTTAGCTAAAATGAAGTCAACCTTATTATCTTTGGGTTACATAGCAACTACAGGATCTTTAGAAAAGCACATGTTTTATATATTTGTTCCTATTGGAATTGTTGTTTTACAAATCAAGAACTAAATATAGAAAGTACTGTGTGTTCATATCACATAAAAATGCAGTAAAGTTTACTATTTTTCAAGGCATAATATCACATGGTTGGTAGATAAGGATTTGCCAGAGTTGCTTCTAGGTAAATCACTAATCTGTCGGACCTAATTCTGAGAGATGACAAAAATTGGTGGGACTTGAAAGATTTTTGGATTTTTTCCTAATGATTGTTATGCGTACTTCTCCGAACTACCCTTCCTCACTGAGCAGGACACTACTAGGTCAGTTTTCTTGTCGAGTTAGTGAGTAGACCATGGCTGAATTCAGGTCTCTGACCTACCAATATTTTTTTTACGTTAGCCTCCGCAGGTGTGTGTTTGCACCTGTAAAGTGCCTGGGACATGGAAAAGATACTAAAGGTTAAAAGGCACTAATACCTAGATTCATTCAAACTAATGTGGGTGTTTAAATGGGGTAACTCACGTAAGACCTCCACTCTCTGGAGGTGTTGCTTTGTCCACCAACTTGGAGTAAAGAACAAAGTGCCATGGGGTGAATCCAGACCTGAGACTGATGGTAGCACGGACCAGTGTTTGACAGACTGACAGTTTACATCCAGACAAGTCACAACACTGACTAGTATTAGGTCTTAAAGGACCTAATGCTCTCTGAGAGTATTTTTGTGCAGTGTGTTGTTTCTCTTTGCAGATCTAAGATTTCCGTATATCTTTGTAATGTAGATTTGGGACATGCTGTGTGTGCAGCATGTCCAAATGTGTGCCAGAGAAAATCTGCATTGTTTTCATTGTGCTACCTCAGGGTTGACAATATCTCTAGCTGCCATAAATACTGAAGTCTGGAAATGGTTCATCTGGAAATATCTTCCACAAATCCTTGCCATAGTAAGACTTTTTCTGTTGTCAGTAAGTTTATTTTGTAATAACCTTAGGAATGGCACAAAGGACAAACAATAAATGGATAAGTACTTTTAGTAATGCGATCATTCTCTGTTACACTAAGTCATATGTTCCTGTTGCTTTTGTCCACAAGCTTCTGGTTGTAGAAGCAACTCCTATTTTCTTAATTGGAATTATCAGTCAGAAGTGAATATACTCAGCTAGCCTTGCTTGAGTCCACTCCCAGGCTTTCCTGGTTTTCCCCAGACACAAATCCAGGATCCACAGGAAAATGACAGACATGTACATGACATTCCTTATTAATCTTTGCATTGTTCTTGCTGCTAAACAGTCAAAATATTTAATGTTTGAAGCCACTTAGTGGCTGGAAGAGTGGCTGTAAAAATAAATAGCTTTATAGCACTTTCAGTTCTTCTGGAAAAAAAAAAAGCATTTGAATAATTCACCTTTAAAACTGTTGTACAGCTGGAAATGAGAGTTTGGGACTATAATCTGTGTTGCCCCAGAGTAAATAGGGAGTAATTCTATAGAAGACAGTGGATAAAGACCATTGGTATTGAGAGGAGAATCACCTAATTTACATTGTGCTTTTTATTGCCATTTTTAATACCAGCCTAGCTTTAACAGACTAGTGTAGGTAGGTCTAGCAAATGAAAAGTAGGTTGGAAAAAAGGAAGTGAATGGAATTCCAACAGTAACAAATACATCAATACAAGACTGGGAAAAAATGTGTACAACTGTGAAAAGCTATATATAAGCTGGCATGTATTTTCCGTGAAACTTCCCTGAAAACATTTGGCCTTATTTGAAAGTGTGGTAGATTCTCTTTGTCAGTGGTCACTAGGTCTATAGTAGTTGCAGCCTTATATTTAGCAAGGGACACAACTGTTCCTATTTGGTGGGAAGTCTCTGCAGAAGCTGTGCATACAGCTTTGAAAAATGAAGTCACAAGCAGTGCAGATATGAAGACTCCCTACCATGCACTGCAGAGTCACCAAACTGAACGGAGAGAGGAGAGCAGTCACAAAGTCCATCCATAAGCATAACTGCTTAGTTTTGTAATTCGGCAGTGTGATTAAATTAGATCCACGGTGGGAATCCCTCTGGTAAAGCAAATTATACTGGAAAATACAGGCAGTGTTCTTCATCTGTTTTGCTTGGAGCTGAGAGCAATGTGGTACCAAAGGAACGGAAGGGGAGCTGCAGATTCTTCCAGTCTCTGTGTACCACAGGACTTACTCTGACAATGGAAAGGGAAAGTCATGGTCCACTAATTTTCCCTTTCCTGTTCTGGCTACAAGCACACCATAGCCTCTTCTACACCAGTTTTTGGGTTTGTTGGTGTTGGTTTTTTTTTCCTGTGGATATCTGTGCTCCTGGGGCCCTCTGTTGAAAGTAAAGTTTGCTTGAGCAGAGAAGTGTATAGACTTTATTCCATCTTGCTCCTCCGCATGGCCTCATAAGAATTATGGTAACGCAGCCTTTAATGTTTTCTCCCCAGATGCTGATGAATGCCAACTCTTTGGACAAGAAATCTGTAAAAATGGCTTCTGTTTGAATACGCAGCCAGGTTATGAGTGCTACTGCAAACAAGGCACATACTATGACCCTGTTAAGCTCCAGTGCTTTGGTAAGTTTATTTAAAGTGGTCTTGTCACTATAATGGTATGCAGATGGGCAAAACAAGCAGACTCGGACGGCAGGATTCCCATCAGAACTGCAGTATTCCCAGGAAGAGGAGGAACACTGGGCCTCCAAACTCCTGTAGCAGCTTTTTAAGAGGCATTGGGTCATTTCCCTTCTGCTTGGCTGGGCAGCAATTCTGGCTGACATGGCGATGGCATGTACAGCAGGGTTTGCTTTATTTGCTTCCTTTTTCAGCAAATTGCTCCCAGGAGTTTGCATCTCCAGAACAGCCCCTTGTGCTCCTTTGAGTGCATAGTCTAGAGCTGCCACCAGCCTTTATGCAGGCAGCACAAAGCGATGGGAGGTGCCTCCCTCCTTACCTGCACACTGCCGCTTCACTCTGCCAAGCTGCAATTTAGCCTTCTGTTCTTTGTACATGGGGTGAGCAGTGAAAGCCTGTATGTTGAAGCTCACCTTTCATTTGGTAAGTGTGCTGGTTTTCAATATAATAAATCAAATTAACGCAGATTTTTTTTTTTTCCAAGGACAGATATTTTCCACAAGGAGTTAATATGCAATGTGTAATTACAGTTCAGGTCATTGATAAGCCCATTATAGTCTGCACAACCTTGTGCTCCATTGGTTCTGGTATTCAACTGAAAATTGCTCATAACTATGACCCTGGCTTTTGCTTTCTAAGCAGAAAACCATGTATAATGTGCAGAATAGCATAATGAAAGGAAGTAATTTTTGGAGCCGCAATAAGAGAGCCTTTCACCTTGGGATTCTATGATTGTTCTTTACAAAGGGTGGGGGTTTTGCTGATTTAATGTAATTTATTTCGAGTAAAATGGCCAGCTCTTCCCTTTGAGCTAAATTTCTGCTTTTCTTCTCCAAGACAAACTAAGGAATAGAACTACTGTGGCTAGGTAAAGTGATCCTTTCTCCTGACCAGCTCACACAGAATCTCGGAGAGTATGCCCACCTCTAATGCCTGCTGGTACTGCCCTGAAGGGATAGGTTCCTGGGAAGCAGCTGCAGCTGTACTGGATGCAGGGTATGCCTGGCACTCCAACCCCTCCCAGCAAGCTTCCTCATCCAGATGCTCCCTAGTACTTGAGGATTAGAGGTCAGCATCCTGCTGATCTGTCTGTCCTTCTCCATGGGCACAGGCAGGATTTTGCTGCCAGCAATTGCTGTTTTGTGATAATTACCAGAAGGCATGCAGGGAAATCTGCGCCTAATATAGGAAAATATAAACATGGATTAACACAGTGCGACTACTTTGTGCTGGCTCTCCTTGATACATTTCCTTCCATTTTAAAGACACGGATGAATGTCAGGACCCAAACAGCTGTATTGATGGCCAGTGCATTAACACAGAAGGATCTTACAACTGTTTCTGTACACACCCAATGGTTCTGGACGCAACAGAAAAGCGATGCATCAGACCAGCAGATTCAAGTGGTATGATCCATTATACATATTACTGAAGTGAGTACACCTCTATGAGGTGGTGCTGACATGGCTACAGACCCCCGTAAGCTTAGACTGGGACATGCTTGGATGAGCCTGCTCTTTTGGAAGGCAATGCTTGGACCATCGTCTTTTGATCCAGAAGGCATCATGATGTAGGACTCCACAGGGTTCCGCTTTGCCAATGCAGGCAGGAGATTGGTGGAAGTATTAATGAGATTAGGCTTGGGCTGGGGTGTTTTCAGCCCCCTGATTCACCAGCTCTGCGTCTGCCTTGTCCAGCCTTGTAGGTAATGAGACACAGCCTGCTTGCTGTCTCCCTCAGACTGGGGTTTGGCTGTGGGCTAACTCTGGAGATTCCGTTTGGAGTGAGCGACTGCTTCTAACAAAGCAAGGAATAAAAAGAGGAGAAACAGGATATAGGAGAAAATAGCTGAAATTGTATCTCTGCTTTCAATTGATTAATATTGAGGGCACATCGAGCTCATACTTTCAAGCTGCGGGCTCCAGCATCACTGTTAAAGTAAGGTTTTTGCATGTTCTTTTCATTTCAGTAGACACTGAGTCTTAGAAACGTCTCAGAAATCCAGAGCATTATGCAGTCTGCACGGCTTTGTCTATGCCACACACATCTTTGAAAGAAATGCTACAATGGGTTTGATTAACACTGGCACTATATAGCCATAAATCCAGACCTTTGGTCCCTGCAACTTGCAATGAATTTTCCTAAGATGCTTCTGTGAAAGGAAATGGGAATACAGACTGAATGCCTGCTTTAGTCACTCCAAATTATAAGACTGATACTTTTGAGGAGTACTGTGGTCATCCTCTTGCCTGAAACTGTGAAAGAACCACAGCACTTGTATTGCTCAATCTTCAGCTAAACAAACCAAGAGCAGGACTGCCCTCTGGGTTCATGTAGGATGTGAAGAGAATGCAAGGGCCCAAAGGGTCTTCCGTCATGTGACATTGGGGCTGACACAGCAATGATCTCACCCAGCACAAAGCGCTCCAGCCTTGTATCACTACTGGCAGTGTCCTCCCTAATGCAGAGGAGGAGGGGGCAGGCTGGTTCCTTTGCTGCCAGCAGAATTTGGGAGCAGAGACCCACTGCCGCTCTTCACTGCGTGTTCTGGCAAGTTCTTGGTAGAATAGATATCTAAATGCTCATTACCTTTGCACTTTCAGAAGTCCCCGTTTTACTCTTGAGCTAACTTTCAATTCTGTACTCACTCCATGCACCAGTGCATCATGTAAAAATGCAGTAAATAGATATGCACAGACAAAACAGAACCTTGGTTTGTGACACCACTTATTTTTCTCTCTCTGTTGGAAGAAAATCAAAACCTTGCAGGTATCTTTACAAAACAATTGTGCTGAGGTGTTTACATTGCAAGTGGAAGATTAAGTTTACAGTTCCTCTCCCTCCGATCAGCAGTGATCAGACATTGATAGGACTAGGAATTGTTCCTATTGAGATCTTTGATAGAACTAGTATGCCTCTGAAATATTCCAGCTTTGACAAAAATACATGGTTTTGTTAATGTTCATAAGAATGTGACAGTAGTTCACAGCAGTATTCTGTCTCTAACAATAGCTGTAAGGGGATGATTAGGAACCAGAAGAGCAGATAAACAATACTTCTCCTCACCCTCCCCAGCACTCTCCCAGCCTCCAGCTATTTTCAGCTCAGGGGATTTCCTGAGCCTGATGTAGTTTGTCTCTCTAGTTAATGGGACTCTTCTCCAAGTATGTGTCCAGTCTCCTGTTGAGCCCATGTAAAATTTTTGTTTGGCTCTGCCCTAGCTGTAAAAGTTCTTTCAGATGCCATTGATGGCAATATAAGAAAAGCAAAATAACAATGTTTCAAGATTTATTCCGTGGATGAAGCTCCTCAAATATTCACCTCTGTCCTACCACTGTTTTTTGTCAAGCTCTGTTAACTTCCACGAGAGTAGAGCTGAGTCAGTGTTAAGCATTCAGCAATGACTACTGATTTAGGAAGTTTTTCTTCTTGGGTGTCCAACCTAACATGCTTTTAAATTGGCCTAATAGTGCCCAACCAGAACCTTTAAGATTTTTCCAAAGCTGAACACTCAAGGGATGAGCTACCTCAAGCCCTTAAAAATGGTCATAACTTCTAGGCTTAAATTTGTATTCAGCAGAGTCTGTAAAGCTAGGTTATTTTTCTAATCTAAGTTCAGAAAATTCTGCATTATGCTACTATCTTTTTTTTTTTAAATAACTGTGCTGCGATGATGATCTAATACTGTCTTCTCCATCAGAACAAACTGAAGAAACTGAGGTCTACCAGGATCTTTGCTGGCAGCATCTAAGTGATGATTTTGTTTGTAGTCGACCTCTGGTTGGAAAGCAGACTACATATACTGAGTGCTGTTGCCTATATGGTGAAGCCTGGGGCATGCAGTGTGCGCTGTGTCCTATGAAAGAGTCAGGTAAGGAAATGTACATGTCAATTTGTGGAATGAAATCTGAAATACTTAATCAGTTTAATCCCTTGTATTAATACTTGGGCTACTAACATAAGAAAGAACAAAAGCCATAACTCTTCAAGAACTAATGGAAACTTTTCTCATTAATTAAGGTACAATCATTACAGTCTAGAGTTTGAAAATGTAGCTGCTTTTATTTTTTGGCACTTACAGGACCCGTTTGCTTCAGGTGGAACTGTCAGCAATTGGCAATTTAGAACCTTGGTGGAAACAGGAGGGCATTTAAGGGTAGCAGAGTTCCTTAACATGACTGGCAAAAACCATCTATGAAAATGCAGATGCAGTTCACGTGCACGCGCATGCACGATACTCCGTGGGTTATGTAACTGTTTGGGATTTTTGTTGCTGGTAATTATGCGTTCTGCCAGACTGGCTGCAATTACATGTGTTTGCTTGATAAGGATCTGGTAAGCTGTGATTTAGAATCACTAAATCTATCAAACAATGAGTTGGTATTATATGGCTATATGCTCAGAGACTATGAAATGTACAGATCAGCAATTTAAGCTAGATAAGGGAAATGGAGTACCAATAAGGACTGAAGAATTTCCAGGGAATGTAACATAATGTTAAAGAAAGCTGACTGACAGTCATATTTTTAAAAGACTATATTTTGTTTATGTGTTTAGAAATTAGACATTGTTCCACAACATTACAGATAGAAACTTCTTCTTGTGGTGACTACAAAAGCTAGGTGGCTATAGAGTTGTCATTGACACACAGACTTATTTCTGGGGACTAGGTATTGGAGAAGAGACCACTGGAAGCAGCGTAGGTATGTGTCATGCTGTGCCTGAGAGATGTCAGCCCTGGTATATACAGTCTGGTACCATACTGACTTCTTCCTTGTATACGCTATTCCAAGGCCTAGTTTGGATGTAGCTTTCAGTAATGTGGTTTTCCATGTAGGAATACCAGGCTACGCTAGTAAAGCATTTTATTCTGATCATACCTGGATTTTTCCTCTAACCATGATGTTGTGGCTAAAGCAGTCCATGTTTTACTTGTAGCAAGAGCCCTGGAGTTAAAACTACATAGAGAAGCTCAGTGAAGCATTAATGTGGTTGTTTGTGTCTGCTTGGGTTTTATGTTTTTATAATTTACTTGCAAGGTCCTTGAACCTGTTCTTATATATCTTTACTTGTTTGAGTTTGCTTTGGAAGTGCAGCAACTGAAAAAAAGCGCCTGATTTTGATGATGTTGGCTGGAGTAACTGCTGGCTGATGCTTACCCCAGAAAGAGGCTGGCGAAGAAAAATAGGGCATGACAGCAGCTTGATTTATAAGATATGGAAATCTCTGAAATGTCTTTGTCAGAACAAATCTTACAGGAGGACATTCCCAGGCATTGAATTACTATACCTGCTAGAATAACAGTTGCAATGGAATGAAATGTAATCATAAAATACAGGGCAATAGCTAATAGCAAGAATTGTTGCTATGACCTGGAGCTCCTCAGGTGGAAAGATAGAGCAAAATAAAGGAGTTTTTCTTTGTACGAAGTTCATCACATGGTGACAGTGACCCAGCTGTGTCATGCAAGCATGCAATCGTGAGAGACGGAAGGAAAGCTGTTCCTGGTAGAGAGAGTTCAGGTAGGTACTAGACTCACTTCTGAAGATTTCTAGCTAGTTACATTTAAAGCAGGAGAAATCTGAAAAGGAACAGAGAAAGACTACCAAGATGGTCAGGGAACGGAGAACCTGTCTTACAAGGGAAGATGAAAAAAGCCGAAGCTAGGCACAGAACAAAGGCTGCAAATGGTAAGACTCTCTGCTACAGCACGATCACAAAGGATTCCCACAAGCTTTTAAATTAAACAACAGTGCTGATGTGAGGAAAAAATTGGAACAAGTTCAGTCTGAACATTTTTAGGCTTGAAATTAGATGGATTTTGATCATTAGGACCACAGGATTCTGGAGCAGCAATCCCAACTACCTCTTATGAAGAAACTTGAGAAATTCATTTAAAAAATGATGTGAAGGTTCCTGATGGATAACATGCTAAATGTCACTTGGATGACCCTCAGTTAAAGCTGAAGAGCATTATGTTGGATCATAAAATCTTTCTTCCTCCAGACATAAAATAATTTTTATGTGAAGTTTAATATGCATTGAAAAGTATCTGCTTTAACTGAAACTACATTGCATACTTTGATCCCAAACACTTTAAATCATCCTTATAGACTGGAACACGGTTAAAAAAAATAAAAGCGTATTAAATCTTTATTGTGTCAGAACAGACATACAAGCTTAAACTTCTTAGTTGAGGTGGTATGTGCTCATGTCTCCTCACACACATGTGCACACACACACACAGAAACCTGGAAGCGTTTCTCTGTTTTCAGGAACATTTACCAAGAAAAATTTAAAGCTGACTGAACTGAATAAATGATTCATTTGACATGTCTTCAGTTTGTAGCACTTAAAGTGATATCATTGGCTCAAGAGAGTGCTTTCACACCTCTGGGCCAGTAGGTCACAGGTTCAAGTCCTGGCTGGGGAACCTGGAATTTCTCCATTTTTAAATACTTGTGTATTGTGTTGGCCAGATTTACTACTGAAGGTTTTTGCTTATTTCCCAAGTTAGGGGCATTCTGAAGATTTGTAACACATGTTAAAGAAGACCTGGGGATGTGAAAAGCTTTATCACCAGAAGACTTTCACCATGAAATGGGTTCAATCATAGAACGGATCATTCACTGATCTGTGGTTTCCTTTTACCTTGTTTATACTCCCCTTGTATTTGAGGATCTAGATGCTGCACTCACAAAGAAGGAAACACAGGCCTACCACCATAAGTGATACATTTGCAAGTCCCTTCTAAAACAAATTCATGTTTTAATAAAAATAACCTCTAACTTTAGTGTCCCAGCTTTTGTTGAAAGCATTTCCATTTTTCATGACATTTAAATGTCCTGTTTAATAGTATCCAGCATAAAACCAGCAAGTAGACAGAGAACTTCTCTAAGAATTGATCCATATAAATGAAGAAGAAATCCAGCCTTTCATCAGCATAAAGCCAGAATTTTTGTGGTTGCTATGATTTCTAAAAGCTACTAATGGGTGCTTGATCAAGCAAACCCCACTGAAAATGACACTAAACATTCAGAGCCTGAGACAAAAATGAGTAGCACTTGTTGAAGTATTGCAACTGAACGGCAACATCTTAAAAACAGAAAGACTGACATTGTGTATGACAATGGAACAAGGAACAAACTCAAAATACTAGGTCAGAGTCCTGATAGTGCAGGACTATCTAAATTCTATCAGTCTATACATTCTATCTATATTCTCTCCTGATAGAATAGTGCAAACATGAACTGTAGTGATATGATTGAGTATATCTTATTTATACAAACAATTTTTTGGGGCCGGCTGTCTTCTCATTAAACAAAGAAAGTAAAGACAGATTGTTTTCAATTCACTGGTTCTAACATTCTGATCTTATGATATCATCATATTACAGATAAAGGCTTTCACAGGTTGCATCCAATACCAAAATGTTAACTACCGAAATATATTCTCTCAGGGCTCATTTTGGTGTTAGGCTGTACTTGCCCAAAGAACTTTTAGTAATTATCCTTAAGAAACTTGTGTGTTACTTGAGGTTTGTCATCTGCAATCTGTAATAACTGACCAGTTGAGGAAAATTAGAAAACTGGATACTTTAGTTTTAGATGACAAAACCAACACATCCTTTCTTCATTGCACCCACCCCCAAAAAAAAAGCCCTGCTGGATGACCTGCCTTCAGAAGTTCTTCTTCCTTGGTCAACTTAACTCTCACTGCTGTAAGACCCAACCGTCTCCATCCGGAGTCCATGCTCAAATAACTGGCAGTAGGACAGGTACCGATGGGTTTAGCAGCTGGGTCAAAGCATCCATGCCAGAAAATGGAGCAACTGGCCAAGACTGAACAAATCTGGGTTCTAAAATAAGGCCATATACACCTCATGTTAACCTGAACATGTAGCACCTGAATTATAAATCTGCTGAGCCTCCAGAAGCTCCTGTGAGACCCTTATGGGACTGGAGTGGATTTTAGACAAGGTGTATTGTTACAGGGTACAGGAAATTTGAAGGGAGGAGATAGAAGAAACAGCTAGAAAATGTTGAGCAGGATGGTGTGCTGGGGTCAGTGTTTAATTTAGAGATACTGCCTATTGCTGTGTCTGTAAAATGATCTTTGGAAACCTGTCTTGGAGTTTGTTATTGCAGTGCTTAACAGATGTTTTAGTAACTGTTTCTTGAGGATGGGGGTACATTACTGCATCTATAACTAAGAACTTGTTGGTGCTCTGACTGCTAAGATAATGTCATGAATGCATTCTTAGGCAACTGTAAAGGACGTTAGCATTCAGTTTATCAACCTGCTTATTGGTGTAACCTTATAAATACCATTTAGTCTTTTACCGTAAGTTTTAAATTCTAGTAGTTTGTGGGGTTTTGTGGAACTACTTTATGTTTAGATCATCTGCAGAAAGGACAACGGTAGAACTCCAGTCAGTAGATGTTACAGATGTTCTGTGGGACTAGGAGTCACATAAAGAACTGCTGAAGACTCGTGTTGTACTAGAAGTTTCTCTTTATCTCCACTTCAGCATTTGCAAAGCCCAGACTAGGAGAACACCGAGGGTAGTAGGTAACATGAGTCATCTGGGCTGTTGTATAATGTTAGGATTTCTCTTGGCTAATTTCACATGTTGTTTTATACAGAAACCCACTTCTGTGCTACCAGTTTCTCCTTCCATCAGGAAAGAGAAATAGGCACCCTGAGGGTTAGATTCCTCTGAGCTGTCCTAGACACCTACTTTAGGATGAGATCGTGTCCCAGAAGTGGTTATGTCTTTCCACAGACTAAAAAGGGACACTGGGTGATTAATTCAGGTGCAGACCCTTGGAGATGCCTCCATGTAGTTGATGAATTCTACCACTTCTGCCAGAACAGATTGTTTGGATGGCATTGTTGTTGCAAGGAAATCTGTGTATTCTTTGTAAATATTGTGAGTTAGTTCTGGGCTGAGCTTCCATATTAAGAGAACATGGTGTTCCCTCCAAGTTCTGGGTAATGTCATTCATGCCGATCTAGAAGTACAGGGAAAACTAATGTGTGTAAAGGATGAATTTCTGTCAGCAGGGAGGGACTGGTTTCATTTCTGGAGACCATTGTTCATCTTTCCATTTAGGACAGCATTGTGCCTCCTTCCTGGTAAGGACTCTGAACATTATGGATTATGTTTTGGGTTCAAAATATTACAGTGATTGGAACTTGAATATTCAAAGTTTTCTGCTCAGTTGTGTAGATTTTTGGCTGCTTTTGTTTCTGTTGATGAAGATTTTCAGTGCGTTTTCTGAAGTTTGAGAGACACATACAGAATAGCCTTGCAAGGGTCTTCCTCATGGAACCTCACATTCCAAGTGTACATGGGAGTCAGCAAGGAGTCAGAAAGCCATTTGCAAAGTTGTGGCAGAAACAACCTGACTGGCTACAACTTTAACCGATCTACCTTGAGCAGTAGGAGAGAGAAGATTGTTTTAGGAAATTTGAGGAGCATTAGTTGAGGAACAAAAGGTGACTGCCAAGAGGTTTTGAAGTAAACAGGTTGGTAATGACTTCAATTTTAACAAGAGCTTTACGTCCACTCTGAGCTTTTCCTCACGGATTTCACTATCTCCATGTGAGGATATGAATATCCTCCTTAATTCATGAAAAAAATCCTTTAAGACTGGCACCCCTCCCTTTGTCTTCAGCACCAAGAGTTGTAGAATATATGTGAATGATGTCCACCACAAACCTCAGCATCTGTTCATGGAAGATGTCAATGAAATGACCTAACTGTCAAATAGTTCAATCTAAATATAGAGCAGAAATAGCTTCAGCTTTGGTTCACAGATGATGCAATCTCCTAAGAGAGCATAAATTTAACCAATTCAGACTGATGTCCAGAACCTCTGGTTGGGAAGGGACATGTATTGCATGTAATAAATGCTTCTTGGCTTTCTGCTTCTCTCCAGTGATTTCTTCCATGGTGAAGCTGTTGCATTCTTAATTAATTTGAAGGAACTGCCTTGGTGTTGATTCCTTTGTGTGTGTGATGGTGACAATTCTGAGGAGCTGGCACAGCAATAAAGCTTGCTTTATGGGCAGGAGCTACAATTGGCTGCAGAGCAGTTGTTTCATGTTATGTCAGGAAAGCTTTTTTTTATAGATAGTATTTTGCTTTAAATACATGAAATATGGAGTAATTTTTCTGACTAGAGGATTTAGGATTTTTAGGCCTCCATGTAAGGTCCACACAGGCTTGTGCAGTTACAACAACTGTAGATGCAATTAGATGCACATTTGGGTAGCTGCACTTGTGCTAACAAGCACCTAAAAGCCAGTCAGTCCATCCAATTCATGTTGCCTTGTCTCTGTCAGCCTAGCTTTCATCACCAATTATGGCTAACATCTGGGCCAGTATGCATGTGCATCTAGCTGTAATCCTCTAACACGCTTGTTTTATATGCACACATCTGACTTAAAATATGTCCTTTACATTTTTAGAAGTATACATCAGCTTCCTTCTATAATAGCTGTCCTAAGTTATACAACAAGCTGTCTCAATGCTTCATTTGCAAGTTATGAGAACGTGTTGGGTTTGCACGGCAATATTTTGGTAGTGGAGGGGGCTACAGGGGTGGCTTCTGTGAGAAGCTGCCAGAAGCTTCCCCTGTGTCTGACAGAGCCAATGCCAGCCAGCTCCAAGATGGACCCAACGCTGGCCAAGGCCGAGCCAATCAGCACCTCTGTGGTAACATATTTAAGAAGGGAAAAAAAAAAAAACCAGTTAGAGATTTTGCAGCCGGAGAGAGAAGATGTAAGAAACTCTGCAGACACCCAGATCAGTGCAGAAGGAGGGCACGAAGTGCTCCAGGTGCCAGAGCAGAGATCCCCCAGCAGCCCATAGTGAAGACCATGGTGAAGCAGGCTGTCCCCCTGCTTCACCATGGAGGAAGGATGAGGGGGTGTAGAGATTNTGAATTTCCTCTCTAAGTTCAGTCTGTTTTGCTCGTGACGATAAGTGAGTGATCTCTCCCTGTCCTTATCTGGACCCACAAAGCTTTTCGTTATGCTTTTTCTCCCGTCTAGCAAATGAGGAGCGATGTAGACTAAATTATATAAAAAACACAAGTCTTATTTTCCTCTTGAACTGCAGTTGCATTGTCCCTGATCATAGTCAGGAGATGAGTGAGCAGAGAAAATAAATCCATATAGAAAAAGGGTTTATCGTTGATTGTGAATTACAGGAAATGAAATTTTTTTTTTTATTTTTTTTTTTTTACTTGAAAGATGATTTTGAAAGTGAGCATTAATTTCTGTGACAACTAAAATGTTCTTGTCATTCAGGGTCGGTTACACATTTTCCCCTGCTTTCTGCCCCCTTACCGCCTTCTTGATCTAAGTCTCCTACCATCATCTCCATAAGGCAGTATCATGCTGTTCTCTCATTTGTATACTTGCTGCAACTTTCCGTGCACCAGTCATGCTTTTACCCACAAATCCTACAGCACTCTGTTCATTTAGTTCACTTCCCTGGAAAACTGTGACCAGCATACAGCACAGTGACCCAAGATACACTATTTTTAATATGAACTGTAGGAACGTAGCATAGCAAGGGGAAAAGTTTAAAACAACAGAAACTGTACGTACACATCTGTCTTGCAGTAACTTGTTCTATCCTCCAGAGGTGAACTCTGATGGGTTCATTTTTCTCAGGCATTCAGGTCTCCAGTTTACCTTATTTCAAAATGCCAGTTCTTGTGATCTTTCCAGAATGTGGCCCTCCAAATACTTTTCAGTCTTTGTACTCTCCTCTCTGCCCACTCTTTTCTTCCCTGGGGGGGGATGGAGGGGGAAGACAAGGTGGCATAGATAACTTGCTTTGTTATGGATTCTGAATTTCAACTGTTGGTTTCTTAGGTGGGTTGCTGTTGCTCTCCTTGGCTTTATCTCCTGGGCACCTAGTAACTGAATCAACACATTACAAAAGACAAGAGAGAAAGTCTACACTGCTTGGTCAACTAAATAGAACATACAGTATTAAGAGAGTATTATAGGTAATTCCAAATCATCACAGTATGTATCAAAACAATGCTATAAATTATATATAAGGAGGATAGGTGTATACATTCTAAAGTGATGTAAGGCTATTTAAACACTGTCAGCTTTTGTATTAAAGCTCTATATACAAATAATGTATAAATTATTGAAAGATTAAGTGTATTAACAAATGGTTAATTAACCATAATAGACTTCAAGAGGTTAATAGATTATTAGTTGTATGTATAGCCTTGTAGAAGACCTTGATATAGTTACAACTCCTTGTAACAAATACCAAGTTTACAGTATGCCCTAAAACAGCTCTCTGTCAGTTTGTAGCCACTAATTTAGTTATAATGAGACCTAAAAATGCAGACATCCAGAACTTGACTGGCGAAGGACCAGTGTGGCAGGAAACAAGTTTCTATTGTCAACATTTCTTTATTCTTCTTTAGATAATAAACAACTTTACATTGGCAAATGTGCACTATGAAACAGTCTTGCACAATCTTCAAACTACCCAGCTCTCACATGAGAGCTCCAGCTCTATGGATTTTTCCAATGTTCTGACTGCTTCCCTCAGAAGAAAAACATTGTTTCTACTATTGGTATCACTAAGTGCAAATAGCACTGAGTAATCCCAAAAGCCTGTGTCCAGGTTCTGTCCAATCCTCTCCATCAGATCACATTCATGTGGAAGAAGTAGTGATCTCACAGACCTGCTTGCCTTGTGTCCTCTTCCCATTCACTTACTGGTTTGGTGTGGTGGTTTCTCCCACACAGGCCAGATGAATTAGTATTTTGTGGTAGAGCACAGATTTCCTTTGGCAAGAACATTTGTGTGCATCTGTGACAAAGTGCTTTTATGCTTCTGCACAACTTTTCTCTGTGTATCTAGCGAAGCCCTTGGGCATAATGAGTAGCTCAACACAACCCAATTAAAGAATCAATCTGAGATGATAACCTGGCGGTCCCCATACGTGGATGTTATCTGGGGTTAGATGTGGGGAAGGAAGAATAGGGCATTTCTGGCCCTGTGACACCTCTTAAAACTATGCTCATTATCTTAGTATCTCATCTGGAAGCTGTGCATTAAGGGATGTTATACCTTGTTTATTTTCTCATGCTGGCTTTGTTTCACGTGCCATAGGATGTCTCTGTTGGGCAGTATGCTTTTTCATCTGGAGAGGAGAGGCTTGTTTGATGGTAATTATTACTGTGTATAAATATATTCTTGGAGGATGCATAATGAAGGAAATCAGCTTGCACTTGAAGCAGAAGGTGGTGAGATTTACCATGATTTCTAAGTTCTCTGGGGAGTTCATTCTTCAGACGAGCACTGGCACCCATGACAGTTCTGGATGTGCACAGACAAGTGTTGCCTGTACTGTACAGTCTCATGCTCTCAAAGAACCAAGTTGTTGGCCACAGAATTCAAACAGACTGACTGCTTCGTTGTTTTCACTACAAAATAAAACTGTTCCAGGTGGAGGAGACGCTACCTGTGAAAATAAAATGACAGTGCTGGGCAGCAAGTGGGGCTGTGCTCTGCACTGTCTAGAGGCAGTCTGGATTTATTCGACTATTTGCTGTCTGGGACAGTTCTACACAGCATGAGGTTTCTGGCTCTGTAACCATCTGCAGTTCTTGGACTTTGTATCTGCTTAGGGCTTTTTTTCTTCCTCTCTCTCTTTTGGTGGTTTTCTTTCCCGTCCTTACTCTGCCTGATTCTCAGAACACCAGGCAATCTTCACAGAAACAGATGCTAAATAGTCTGTAGCAACAGTAAAGGAGCACGTGGATTGCTGTATTTTATTTTCAAACAAATTGTCTTGTATGTATTTTAGTAAATGGTAATAGGAACAATAAATCAAATAAAAAAATCAATGTATCAGCATTTCAGATATGGACACCTAAAAATAAGAGCTGCTTTGGTCTGCTCCAACTTGTGTAGTCTAGCTATTGGAGAGGCACAAATCAGAGTATCACTATTTCTCCTGTGCATTTCCCCTTGTCCTTTGAGGTTCACAGCCAAGGAGTCTTTGAACAGCACTCATACTTAGGCCTGTGGTTTGAAGATGCAGTTTGCAGATGAGAATGGGCTATTTTAGAAGGATTTTTCATTCTGTGATTTCTGCAGGTGGGCTGACAGCGCCAGAAATACGGCCCCACCTGCTCCAGTTTGCTTCTTTTGAGGTGGCTTCTGCTAGCAACCACGATGGTCTGGGATAGCTTTTGTTCCACTAGAACAAGGAGTGTAACCATAGCCCTGGAGAGGGGTGCATTGGCAGTGGGATACACAGCATCCCTCTGCTCTTGCTTCTCGTGCAGGCCAGAAGAACCTGACCCCTAACTTTTTGTACAGTTATTGACTCAAATCTGTCCCTGGTGTTATCCCTGTTATGACTTAATAGTCTGTATTTGGCTCATTAACATTTTAATGACATTCTTCTTGAAGAGAGAATGCTTTGTGGAAATTGCAGATTTATAGTGTTTCTAGGAAGATCAGTTTATTTCCAGCTAATATGAACCACAGCTCACTGGGACTCATGTAATGCAGCCTGTGTTACAAGTGTGATTAGTTTTATATCCTATTTTCTTTCCCCCCTCAGAGGATTATGCCCAGCTGTGCAACATTCCTGTTCCAGGATCTAGACGGCCATATGGACAAGATGCTTTGGTTGACTTTGAGGAGCACTACACTCCAGAAACTAATCCATACTTTGTTGAAGACCGTAAGCAAGTTTCTCTGTTATGTAAAATACTTGAAATGAGGGTTGTAACTTGGAATATTTCCCTGTAGCTGGCTTCATTCTTCTATTTGCTTCTGAGTAATGTGGCCTATTTATGTTTTAGTTATTCCTATGACACTAGCTTTCAGTCAGGTGTTCTGGTTCAAGAGCCAGTGTTGTATAAGAGTCCAGTTGGGCTCAGAGTACAATATTAATTTTTAATATAGTAAAATAGTTTGTGCCAAGTATACTAAATTTGTATTTACCAACAGATTTACAGCTAAAGGTCAAAAGGATTGCCAGTTTTCCTTCTCACAAATTAATTTTCCTTTGGAGCATGGGACAGATTTCTTCAGAGTGCATTTAGTTTGAAAGAAAAAAACCATCCCTTCATGCCAGGTTTCCATGATTTTCCAGCAGAATTTATATGGGGAAAATGGAGAGCATGCAAGTCGTTCTCACTCAACAGAGAAAATGTACAGCACAGCGTGATTAGGGTATGCATGGATATGGCCTTCAGGGTGGATGGAATGGCCTGCCAAACAGGGTGCGAGGGATTGTGTACAGCATCTCAGTTGTACTTCAGGAATATCAGGGTTCTTTACGGGTCTGCCCCAGCTCACTGTTAAGACTTGCGGGAGAGGAATGCTTACAGATCCCGTCATCTTCCTCAGTCACCCACGCTGTATAGGTCCAGCATAGGTCACAGTTTTAGAGAAGAAAAGTGGAGGTATCAGAAGGGACAGGTTACTCACCGTGCTTTATAAACATGGCCTACAAGTTGCCACTCCACTCTCCTGAAGTGCTTCTCCTGTACGAGGAGTTATTTTTAAAGTCGTGGTAATAGGTCAAAACAGGGCAGGTGGATTACAGCACACTATTAGAAGGGTGATACGCATTTCTTGTGCACGTTGTGCTTTATACATTTATACAGAACTACACAAATCAGGTTAATGAGTTCATTTCAGCATCTAAATGACCTTCTAGCCCTACACAGAATTGTAAAATGCTTTATGTCTTTATCATCCATATGTTTTTAATTAAAGAGTACTGAGTGTCACACATCATATGGATGATAACTACCAAACAGAATGAAAAGCCCAGAAGGATGACTGGGTAGCCAATGTGATAGATAAAATACTAAGTGGGAAAGAAGCACTTTACAAGTTATAAGCAGTGGTGAGCAGATACAATAAAATTGTGGACAGTTTTGAATCCAAAGCTGAGTCCACTGTCTTAGGGACAGAGGCTTAAAAGCTCATTCATGTCTCTTGCTCCCATCCTATCACTGACTTGAATACAGTGGCAAGCAAAGGCATCAGAAACCCCAAAGCACACAGCTGGATGACTGTCCCGATCAGAGGTGTATTCCCTCAGATACAGTAACCACGTGTTTAGGGCATCAAAGACTTCAGGGTCACAATCCTGCTGCAGTCTGTATGAGGAATCCAACACCACCTACCAGCCCTTATCAGGGCCAGATACTTCAGTGCAGTGTTTGTCACCTGTGTGTAATCAACTTCTACAGAACCAAATATGCATATTACAATTACAACCCAGGTCCCATCCAGCTGTTTTGAAGTAATATTTTATGAAGTAGAACTTGCTGTGAGTGACAAACAGTTTTGGTTTAGCTAGTTAAAATTACAACATACTGTATTTATGAGAGAGAGAGAGAAAAAAATACGTATATGTGTATGTATATATGTCTACGTACATGCATACATATGTACACATATACGTCAAATAAATGATGCCTTTTATTTATTTTAAAAATATCTATGAGGGGGGAGCACCTTTCCCTTTCTTGGCACTGTTTGTTTTCTAAATTAGCAAAGATCTTTAAAAAACTCTGATGAGCCCTCTGCAAACACTATTAGAGGACTTGAGAGCATAATGAGAATTGGTAAAGTTTCTTACTACTTTGTTACCATACATTGTGACAGTTGGCTCATTATCCTAGTACTGTTGCACTGAGAGGTGATTTACAAGGTTCCTGGAAAAGAGTGTAATGTTTCCCACTTAATGTACACTTGTATACATCCTATGCATTGTGTATGTTCTTGAGATGTGCCATATGTCAGCAAGTACGTATGTCACATTACGTGTTCACTGTCTCCAGAATTTACTCAATGTGTGACTGGCCAGCATGATACTTACTAAGAATCCCACCATGCTAGAGAAAATCCAGGATAGAAACAGTTTGTATTCAAAGAGCAGGGGGGAGCGGAAATGACAGTACAGAAGTTCAATCAACAGAGAAAAGGCAAAGCAGGAAAGACAAAGCAAGACAAGAGGATAATTACATTTAATACAAAAGATGGGATGGAGTAAATATTAAAAGGCAGGAGAACAAGCACAAGGAAAGGGAGAAATTCATATTCCTGAGTAGCTTTGCATATTTACGTATCATAACTGTTGCAACAATATAAATCAGTAAACACATTTTAGATAAAACAATGGTTGGTATGTGGAGTCACTATATAATATATATTAATTACATATTATGAGGCAGATGGGAAGATATATCCTACTCTATTCTACTTCAGCTCCAATTTCCCCTCCATTTCTCTGCTATGTATTCATTATGCTGGTAAACCTACAATTCTCAAATGTTCTCAACATTTTCCTCAAAAGTCTTTTTGATGTGATGGGCTGCCATCTGCAGTCCTGTTACATCACTGCTTCACGAATAGAAAGCTAGTGAAAAAAGTTGTGCAGTACTAACAGGAGCAATTCAGTCCTAGAGAGAATCTCTGAATGTGTAAAAATGTTAAATAATTTTTTAAGTATAAATCCTTCCTTATACCTAAAAGCATAACTGTCAAAAAAGCCCTAAGACAGGGAGCACAAAAGGCATTGTCCAAAGCACTGAATACAAAGACAACTCTAGCTTTGCTCACCATCGAGAATTATGACAAGGAGCAATTGGTAGATTATAGGTATTTGTACTGGCACCAGTCACTGAAGTACCAACCAAAGGGTTGTTAACCAAAACCACAACAGGAAAGCAGTCTCTGATTTCTTCTTACTTTCCTTAAGGCAGTTGAGATTTTTTAAAAAATACATTTTTTTCTAGATAAATAAAAATGCATCACTTCCCCATACAAACACCTTATTTTTCCAGAATACTATTTTAAGTAACTTTTACCTCAAACTGCACTACCACTTCCTACCTTTGTTTCCAAAGGTTGATACGCATACCAATTCAAGTAAAAGGTGCTATTTAGAAAACATTGGTCTATCCTTAAGAAAAATATACTGTCAAATTATGCAGTTTCCTTTACAAAAAAAAATCACTGATTTTTTAACACAAATTAAAAACTTAAAAGAGTTCTCAAAGTTATTCAGTTTTCATCTTTAAACATATCACAGCACTTTTCTAGTGCATTTAAAACTCCAGATGGTGCAGATCTGCTAAAGCTGATCTATTTTCTACAAAGTCAAGTCACATTCCAGTAAACTGCGAGCATTTCAGACTCTCACTATGTATTTGCGTGTACTCATCCAACAGCTCTGTAACTTAGTAGTTTGCAACTCTTTTTCCACCCAGGTTTTCTGAACAGCTTTGAGGAGTTACAAGCAGAGGAATGTGGTATTCTGAATGGATGTGAAAATGGCCGGTGTGTAAGAGTCCAGGAAGGCTACACCTGTGACTGCTTTGACGGTTATCACCTGGACATGGCCAAAATGACTTGTGTTGGTAAGGATAGCATATTACTTCTTCTGTTAGTCTGTCAGTTTACTCCGTCACTTGACCTGAGGAGAGGCTAGAACAAAGGGGTTAGAGATGATCACTTGAATTGTATTAAAGATGTCAACTTTGATTTACTGCAAAGGCCGGTAAATATTGTTACAGAAATAACTGTGTTGGTGTTCCTCAGTTCATCTTGGTCATTACAGCTGTGTTCAGTTAAGAGCCTAGAAATGAGCAGACACTCATTTGTGTAATGAAGCTTAAACTTATATCAATAATTTAACACTGATATATGGAACAAAGGTTTTTCAAAGGCTTTATTGAGCTAAGAGGATGGAACTGGATCCAGAGTAGAAGAGTAATTTTATGAGCAGATTTTTAGCCTAGTTAAATCACCTGTATATGCAGTTAAGCACTTGGTGGGGTTTCCTCCTGATTCTCACTGATTTCAACAGTCAACAGACCCAACTATTCCTCTCACTCTCAAACTAGTGAATCTGCACAACTACTAACCAGGACATTTAATGACTGTGTCTTCAATTAAAACAACAAAACATGGGAATGGCAAGTGTCAGTGAGAAGATGAAGCAAAACAACACCCCTCAGTATAGAAGCCTAGTGGAGACCATGCAGGGGTATTTCAGTTTAAGGTCTGTGCTAACATTGCTTAGCACTATGTTTCGCAGCCCACAGCTGTGGTCTCCCAGCTGTATTGTGATAAGCTGCCTGCATGCCTTGTATCCAGCAACTAAGCCACACACCACCGCTCGCTTGCTCCCCTGATGGGATGGGGGAGAGAATCAGAAGGGTAAAAGTGTGAAAACTCGTGGGTTGAGATAAAGATGATTTAATAAGTAAAGCAAAAGCAGCACGCATAAGCAAAGCAAAACGAGGAATTAATTTACTGCTTCCCATCGGCAGGCAGGTGTTCAGCCATCTCCAGGAAAGCAGGGCTCCATCATGTGTAACGGTGACTTGGGAGGACAAACACCACTACTTCAAACGTCTCCCCCTTCCTCCTTCCTCCCTCTAGTTCATATGCTGAGCATGAGGCCATATTGTATGGACTATCCCTTTGGTTAGTTGGGGTCAGCTGTCCTGGCTGTGTCCCCTCTCAACTCCTTGTGCACCCCCAGCCCACTCGCTGGTGGGGTGAGAGGCAGAAAAGGCCTTGGCTCTGTGTGTGCACTGCTCAGCAGTAACAAAAACATCCCTGTGTTATCAACACTGTTTTCAGCACAAATCCAAAGCATCGCCCCATACCAGCTACTGTGAAGAAAATTAATTCTGTCCCAGCCAAAACCAGCACAGCAAGAAAAGATGTAGCTCCTGTGTATCTCAGGCCAATGCTACACAATATAGAGTGCAGCTAGTTTGCTGTTCACAGCTATTTAGTGGACAACACCAACAGCTCCTAAAGCATTTGATTTTTTCAAAGTACACATATTACACTAAAACTTGGAGCTTCTTTCTTCTAAGCCACTTTTCAGTCAGCACATAAAAACCTGTAAGTGGTTATTAACTTTTTGTTTTGCAGCTTAGGCTGAATTTGGACTTGGCAATCTAACAGTTTAAGGCCATTTAACACACTATTGATTTCCTATAACTTCCGCTTCTTCTCATCTGTTACAGCTTTTGACCTGGCCTTAATTCTACCTGATCCGAACTGAAAATAAAGTTCTCAGTGTATTCAAACAGCCTGTTCTGCTCCTGACAATGCTGGAAATAAATGAGTTTTACCTACACACCAGACTTAAGTACATGTCTTTTGATGTCCCCTTTTTGCAGATGTGAATGAGTGCAACGAGCTGAACAACAGGATGTCTCTCTGCAAGAATGCCAAATGCATTAACACGGAAGGTTCGTACAAGTGTTTGTGTCTCCCAGGGTACGTACCTTCAGACAAGCCAAACTACTGCACACCACTGAACTCAGAACTGGACAGTGAACTGGAGTAGAGGAAAATCTCCATATCCTAAGCCCATATACTCTGCACTGTATAAAGAAAAGGAAGAAAAGTATTTAACTTGAGAAGAGAAGGCACCGGAGTAGCAAAAGTAAGGGGGGAAAAGCATTAAAATGTGTCAAAGGTGAGACATGATGGGCTGATTGTATATCAGCTTCATGGAAGTGACAGACCAAATGGACACATTACTCTGTATGAAAGAAACAATCAAGTATATAGTGTGTTCATAAGAAAAAAAAATCTTTGAAAATAAGCAAAAAAACAGTGCTGTTATTTTAAACAGAAGAGCTTTGGTTTTTTGGTTTGTTGTTTTTTTACTATTGCTTAATTTGGCATTTAAATAGTGATGGAAATATTTTATATTACTATGTCATTTTTTGATTGTTCAGTTCCTTGCCTACTGTTTCTATTCAGACCTTTTTTCTGATCAGTACAAATTCTATGATACAGATATTCTTAGGCCATTTTATAAGAACTGTTACACAGGGTAATGCTCCTCCTTCTCTGGAACATTGGTCAGTGACTTTTTTTTAATTTGCTAGTTGTCTGCCCTGTGGAGCAGGCACCACTTGTTTTCAAATGTTTATATACCTTGGCGAAAAGTCCTTATATTCATTTTGTATTCTGTATGGTTGTTACTGCACTTAAAGTCTTTAGAACCTTTCTTGCCAAGTTCAAAGCTGCTAGTGGACAACATTGGATTCCTTTTGTACATTAAAACAAAAGATTTTAGCTCACGTCTGTATTGTAATGTATAAATTGAACACAAGAGAGATCTTGTATGATTACCCTAACATATTAAAGCTGTATATTAAAACTCAATAAAATCACCTTTTTTTTTTAGAAAAAAGCTATTTACTAATTGTACGTGTTTTTTCCTTTTATTGGTGTTTATGTTACAAGAGTCAGCCCCTCAGGTGTTTACAGTACTAGAATTAATTTACATGACAATAGTTATAGGGAGTTGTCTGGCTAGTTTTTCCTTCTCATGCTGTTTTAATAAGACCAGAATCTGAATTAGTTGATGCCTGAGGTTAGGCTTCCAGAGGGAAGATTTCAAACACAGACCTATAGAAACTGTTTGACTTGGAAGCTGATTCCCATGGAATTTTTCTTCTTTCTTGCATTAGGCATGTTTCCCACTAAATCTGCAAATAAGGCTCTTCAGTATGATGGCCTGGTTTTCAGAAAATACTGAAAGAGAAGGGGGAGAATTTCCTTTTCTTGATGAACTGTACCTTCCCATCAGCCCTATTTTTCAGGAAGGAGAGAAAGAGATTAGGAGACTGACAGATGTTTCACTTTGACCTTCTCCAGAGCGAAAGAGTTTGCTTTGGAAATCCTAAAACAGGTCCTTTTGATATTTTCCAAATGAAACATTTTTGCTGCGTCTTTTAGACCTGCCCTGCATTAAAAGGGAAAGGATAATATGAGACTTTAAAAAGTGGGTCAAATTGGGTCCAATTGTCCAAAAATTAGATTTTTATTTCTCATTTCACCAAAAGAAGAAATACTTGTTTTGGTTTGGAATCAAATTTCTTTTCCAATATTTAGGTCAGCCACTGAACCAAAAATATCATAAGTTATATTCCTTTCAGTACTGCACACTCAGTAGATCTTGTTAAAGTCCATATGCCTGTGAACATGCACAAGCATCTGTCCTTCCCGGGGCCCCTCCTCGCTACCTGCTGGAATTTGACACTGACTAGTGATGATATTGTACATTTAAGATCTGACTGTATCTTAAAATGCAAGAAAAAATCCTGAATAAAACTGTGAGGGATCTTTAAGGAAGAGACTCTTTGTAAAGTGTCCAGCTCCCTTGACTTTTCTAGAAATTAAGGAGGAGCAGGGTGGAGGACCAGTCACTCTTCTCAGGTAAAAGAGGTAGACTACAAACACTACAGTTAGTCTATAATTTAAAAAAATAAAAAAATAAATTCTTGCTTACTTGCTGTTGTTAAGAAGGAAGGAGGGAAGGTCTGGTCTTACTAGGGAATTCTGTAACTAAAGAGCTCTTAGTTGTCCTGCTTTAATGTTAATCCTACAATCCTAATAAAAATCAAATACACAGTTACAACCTTTCACTGGATTCAAGATGAGCTCTGGTCTACTTTCAGCTATCATGAAAATTCATAGGCAAGACAGCGTTCCCCCCACTCCCACCTCCAACCAGCTTCCTCCTGCTTTACAGACTGTTTACATCTGAAAGATGGCCTAGGCCCCAAAGCTGCCATTGCAACCAACACCCCAGCTTCAGATTTTCAACATCCCAGTTCTCCTTCAACCCTTCCCCAGCTAGGGAGTTAAAATGGCAGTACACGTCTCCACTTTTCCTGGGAGTACACCATTATGACAGCCGAGGAAATAACACTCAGACTTCGGTACCCTTAGAAGTCTTCGCTCGGGGACAAGCACTGTACTGAACATGTAATTCTGAGCCACAAGATTGGCTCCTTGCTAATTTATTACCTCTTTTTAAAGCAACAAGTTTAGAATAACCTGGGACTTTGCCATTCTCAGACAATATATGCTCCAACCCCCTTTATGTTATTTCAGACCAAAAAAACCAACCCAAACCCAAGCTGTTCCATGAGCAACAAAACTAAAATGAAGCATGAACTCCTATAACCTTTCCTCACAACTCTCCTCAGCCGACTAACTCCAGTTCCTCCAGCTCCCTGCATCTCTGCTACTCTCAACAAGCCCAACCAGCAAGCCTAAGCCGAAGTGGCATCGTGGCCTATTGATTTTTATTACCAGCCATTCACAAAAGGGGTTTTGGAAATGTGTCCGGCCACCTTCCATCTCCTCTGCCCTATTCAAGAGGGCAGCAGTCAACTCAAGCCCGGAGTGAAGCTTGAAAGCATTCTTCTGATTCAATAGCCATGTCCTCATCACAGCCACACTCTTCTATTACAGACACTATATAAGCAAACAACATACTTTGTGCATGCTTCTGCCTTTCCCTTTTGCCTCTTCTTACCTCTAATAAGCCTTAAAACACACACAGAGAGCCAAAAGCAGACCAAACAGTCTAAACTCCACTTACATCCCAGTGCTTAGTATTCCACGTTGCCTGGCTCCAGGCCTTCAGAAACGCTTTTAACAAAGGAACCACAATTGAAGGAATTAAGTGAAATTCAGCCGATCTGATCTCAGTCTCTGGAGCCCACCTACTTTGCCCCAGTGTAGCAAGGCTGGTTCTGTCATTTCACCTGAAAAGCTGCAGGGCTTAGGAATACAATTTTGATTCATAGTTAAACAAATATTTTCTTAACATCATTAAGACGAGGGATTGGACACCATGGATGTAGCCATTTACTTGTTACAAGAGCTGCGGTTTAGGTGAGAGCCCTAAAAATACAGAAACCACCACGTACAATTCCATGATTCAAGTTTCTGAGTGCAGCAGAGTCTGGAACTGATTACCATTTATACCAAATGGCACCAATACTTTTTACATCCATATGGACCCTTAAAAAAAAAATACATTAGTCCTTTTTCAGCCAGCCATTTCCTTGCTACAAAAAATAAAATTGCTGACATGGTAGAACTGAATTCTGCTAGTTCCCTTATAATGCTGCTGTGTCAATGAGAATGAAGTTACTAGAAAACTAGAGTTACACACATTTCAGCTACAAATGCATTTGATATCAATAGATACTTTCATGTTGAGACGCTATTCAGTGAAAAATTAGCCAATGTTAAAACTATCCAAAATGAGCGCTAACATTCCTTGGAAAAAAACAGCCATAGCTGGACAGATCTTTTCAATCCAAGAGACAAAACCGGCAGCCATGACAAATATTTAGCTAGTCAGTGGCAACTGACACAAATTCCTGACTAAGAGAAGTCCTAAGACACTTAAGGCACCAAAGTGGTCGTCACGACCTATTAGCTCACAGTGATCCTTAACCTCACAGGGGTTTGAATCTGAGTTTTAGGTTCCTCACTGCCCCTTGTGTGATGTCCATATGGCAGCAGAGGGGGGTCCTGGCTTTGGCACTCTTTCCTAACTGCTCAAAAGGAAAGGTGTCAGATCCCATTAGACTGTGTCACAGGCCTGATCTCACCACCAGTTGAACCACAGTGCATTTCTTCAAAATGCACAGCAAACTTAAAAACCCCACTGCTGCCTCTAGAAGAGACTTTTTTTTTCTTTTAATAATGCCACCCACTTTGGAGAATAGTTTGTACTTGCTGGGGTCTCTGCTAACACCAAGCAGGCCCATGGAGCTATTAAGCTTTGCAAAGCAAAGTGAATCGCTGTATGTGACAGAGGCTTCTGCTCACTTCTGAGGTCGTTATTTGGTATTTATATAGCTTTTTCTATCAGAAGATCTGAAATTTACCTAGGGAAGCCAAGTGGTACATCCTAAAGAGAAGCAGAATAACTAAGAGTGAGTGAATGAGGAAAATGAGCCATTTGCTAAAGGCTTCCTAATGAGTGACGATGTCAGCTTGGGAAAGAGTAACAGCGTTCTTTGGGAGAATTTCAAGGACCGAGCTACAGTCACCGCATTCACCTACAGGAATAACCTCACACAGCAGAACTAGAAAATTTGAACCCTCCTGGGGCACCACCTCCACAGCTGGCACAGGCTGTGTTTGCACACCAAGCTGTGGAAGATCTTGAACCCCAACACCACACCACCCCTGCCAACCTTTACTATTTGCGTACCCATGTACCAAAAAGAGAATACGTGTTGAAACATGATTATCCTGTAACAAGTTGCATTAATAAGTGATTTTACTATCTGGTGGGAAAGAATCACATAAACCAAAGAAATGCAGGATGTCAGGTATGTCAGTTTTCCTTCAAGACCTTTCACTTTGGAGAAAACAAATTGCTAGCCCATCTCAGGAGAATCCCATCCAGAAGTAGCAGTATGCACAATGTGCACTCTTGCTTGCTGTTGACCAATATGTTCCTGAAGAGTTAAGTGGCAACCTCAGGTGGAAGGGAAGTTCTGCGGTAAAGTTTTTGTCCTAACAGAAGACACAGAGGAGGGAGGAAATTAGGATATTCTTATTCCTTTCTGCACTGACTTTCCCTTCCCTCAGTGTGCTTTGCCACACACTGCTTTCCATTAGCTCCAAACCAAGGGGGATAGAGAGGATACTGCGAGCCAGCATGGAAAATTTCTACGTGACAATTTCAGCAACACCTCCAATCCCTATCTGCTCATGCTGCCAGGACCCATTCTGGGCTGGATTTTTCCAAAGCACTCCATATTGATTTAGCTCTCCTCCCACTGAAACCTGTGGCACCTCCATGGATTCCAGTGGGAGCAGAGCAAAGGCTGTGCCAAGCTCTTTTGAAAAAAATCCCACCGTGTGTGTTTAATGAGGATTGTCTCTTGCAGAAAAGTTCTGAGTACAGCTAAGCAGATTTTTTATTTCATTCACATTAAAAGTTTGATTTCTGCCACTTCTCATCCAGGAGGTAACTGCCCGGAAGGGTGGGTAGGACCTGTTCCAAAACCCCCAGCAGGATACAGTCTGTTTCCACCTAAAACTGAATTAAATAACTTTCCTGCCATCTAAATGGTCCCTGTCACTTTGTGAGTGGGCACCATTCTCAGGATCCACACCTCTCCTTCCTGCTACAGGCAGCCATCCAGCTCAGCTCTGGCCACAAGGGCATTCCCCATTTTCTGTCCCATTTGAAACCCCTTTCCAGGGCCAGGCCTCACTGCACTTCTGCTTTTCGCCTCCAGCACACCCTGTCATTTGCTCATGACCCAAAGCCTCAGCATCCCATGCACCCATTCCTTCCTGCTCATGGGCATTGGACTCCACAAAGTAGTTTTCAGTCTCTAAATACAGATTTGCCATGTGGTGAAACTGATAGCTGCTATCTGGGACTTAGAAAAATCTTCCGCCAAGGTAAACTGAGCACATCCGTCACAGTGGTCTCTCTCCTCACAGAAATAGAAGGCACCACCACCAAGTCAACTTTGTATCCTTCGCAAAACTACCCAGAGATGTGACATGTTCATTCTCCTTCTTTTACCATAAGCAAGAATTTTCAAGTATGCTTTTAGCCTATGAATGTATTCTTCTTTGGCCTGCAGCATCACCAAACTGAGCTGAATAGCAAACATGGAATAAGGAAGTTTCAAAAATAAAACAGGAAAGGGAAATCCTTTGATTTGTGCAACAGTGAACTGAATGAACATAGAATTTTCATTCACATTTGGTCATGCTTAGATGTGTTTGGGTTCTTTTTGTTTCAAAAACTAAAGAAAAATAGAGAATTATTATTTTAAAATTCCCTTAAGCTGAAAAGAAAAAAGAAAGGGAACTACATTAATTATATTACTCATTGCAATGTTAGTTCCTTTCAGTACATTGAACATAAAACAAAGCAGATGACAGAGAGCTTTTGAGAGTTTCACTATTGAATGAAACAATACATAGTGCATCCAGACATATATATTAATTTCACATCTGGTAATAGTTCTGGTATTGGGTTATTCCACCAGAAGGCAGCAATAACTATTTTTAGCCAAGCTGGCCCTTACTTCATCCAGTAAAACTTGTTTTATGTTTGAGTGTTTGCTAAAAACATTACATCTACTACATACTAGACCTAACAAAACACTTGCAAATGTGTACCGCAAGGAAGACAGTCTAGGAAAATCTAACACTATAGGTATTTTCTCTGACTAAACACCTAATTCAAAACAGCTCCAAGAGACTCAGCAGCATACAGGGCTCTATGGCAAGGACCCTGAGCAAGAACTCCTTGCACATGGTCCACCAGCCTCCAGGTCAGACCAAACACTCCCTGCAGCAGCTGCCTCATACTTCTAATGTCTCTGGTTTAGTTCTCTCCAATTTCCACTCTCCGTTCTTCTGTACAGGAGCAATTGACAATATCTGTTAATATCACTATATTTACATTTGCCCACCTAATTTTGGTGCAACTCCACTTACTTCAGTGACACACACAGGGAGTAACTGTGCTCCCAATATATAAACACAGCAATTTTCTAACACTTCAAAATTTCAAAAAAGAAAACAATTCAGAACTGTGAGGAATAAAGTGTTTAAAACTTTTTGAAAGAGCTCTAGTAACACTGGAGAAATTTGCTAATTATAATTTTTTTCTCTGTTTCAAAACAAGTAGTATCTCACTGAACCATTCCAACTTCCCTGTTGGCAACATGAAACACAAACTACAATGTTATTAAAGGGCAAATAGTAAGAGTCAAACCAAACTTTTTAAACTCTGGGCTTTGGGGTTTAAGTTATCTTTATATAAAGCATTTTATTGTAGGATCATAAATGGGAAGAAGTATCAGCAGCTTGCAAAATTTATTAATTTTATCATTCGTAAACATTACTAAAAGTTAATAGACTTCTCCCATTGCACAACCAGCAGAGGATCTGAATCCAGCATCAGCTGTTCAACAACTGGATAGAAATATAAGCAAGTATCTTAACGACCCGGAGATACAGTAGGAGAGATTAAGCGCTTATAATTTGCGCTGAAAACTGCAGAAAAGAGGTCGGAGGAAGCCTGCCGTTCACGGGTTTTAACAGCAAAGATACTTTTTCTCCTGCCTTTGTCACTAGAGGTCAGCACAGCATCTGAAGTGCCACATTGTTGGCGTTTGAGGAATTGTAAAATCCACAAGTCTTAGAAGGAAACAGTGGTCTTAAGAAACAGCTCCAAGAAGACAGAATCTGTGTTTACGCAATGAGAGAAATGTGAAATGTGAAGCCTCAGAAAAAGAAGAATACAGCAACGCCGAAAAGCCTGAACTCAAAATCAGAGTAAAAGCATGCTAGAAGTTTAAAGGTTCCCGGCAGAGCAATTAGCGTCTAACAATGGCTATTTTTAAAACACCCATTAGCCTAAGGTAAAAGCTGCCAGCTAAAAAGCCCACTGGACTAACACTCTGAGGACTCTTCCCGATGCATGAGAAATAAACTATTTAATCTCCCTGCACAACAAAATTCCTACCCCAGGCTGTGAGCAGCTGGTCTAGCTCATGTAAAGCTAGCTCATACATGCAGGACAAGGAGATAGGGAAAAGCATTAATTGCACTGGAACAACTCCCAGGAATGCAGGGGGAAAAACTCACAGACAGACACTCATCTTCCCATCACAACAGACCAGATATCCACTGTATGATCCTTGTCCCTTTGAAGTCACTGGAGAAACCTCATGGTTAGGGAGTCTCACTGTGCACGCTGCTATTCCTGTCCTCTGGCCTGATTACTGTCAGCCAGGAGGTGACACGCTATCACAGCACCTGACAGGAACCATGAAGGAGCAACTCTTCCTCTTCCTTTCAGAAGAGGAGGCTGCAGCAGTCAGCTGCTCTCAAGACAGGTGCAAGCAACAGACTTGGCACTGAAGACATGTCACACTGAGGCAGGGCAAATCAGTTGCCTCCCCTCGGAGCGGATGTGCCAGAATAGGGGTCTGCGTTCCGGTATGATTTATGGTGTTCAATTCACCGTGCCAGCAGAAGAGCACATGTTTGTCAGTATGACTCAAGACTCCAACAGAGAACTGTGTGGCTATACCCCAAAAACCATTTCGTACAGACTGCCCTATCTCAAACAGCAGCAAAGGGGCTTGGACTACAATGTCTTCCATAAACTGATGGAACAGCGTTCAGCACAACTTAACCTGTCTCCCCTGTTCTGGTAGATACAGAAAAGCAACACCTTGAAATCCAGAAATGCTTGGTCAGCAAATGGAAGCCCCTTGCAACAGTGGCAAAGGAAACTACAGGAGAATAAATTCACACTGACATATGGGCAAAGTAATTAATCTCAGTCAATGAATTATAGCAAGAGGAAACTAGTGTAAATGAGAACCTACCTCCATCAGCCTAACAAAAAGCAGATCAATTTCAGCCATTTTAAAATATTTTCTTTCCTAATCTACACCTGGCTACGAAGGATAAGTAAAATGGTGTGTACCCAGCATCTAGCAACCATGAAAAAGTTAAGAAATTCCTGCAGGGAAGTCTTTTTGCTAGAGATCTGTTACCTGTGAAACACATTATTGCTCTTTTATTAGTACATTATACGCAAAGGAGGAAACAGTTTGCCACTGCTATATGTTTTCTCACTTTTTTTCTTGGAAACTTCAATTCTAAAATATACACACCAAAATAAATACAAGACTAGAAAAGATCAAACATCTAAAGGCTGAAGTGCAGGACTATGATGCTTGAGGTCTTCTATCTGTTACTTTACATTACAGTGCATGGGAGTCAAAAATGGGCACCTTGTTGTGTCCAGTGCTGTAAAAAAAGGCTTTCTCTCAACAGAGGTATAAAATGAGAAAGTAAGATGGATACAGACAGGAAAAGTATACAAGGAAATAATGAGATAATGCTAGTAATAGTGAGAGCAGCTGTCCATCCTATACAAACAAGGGATACAGTCAGGAATGGGGATTTCTGACACGGCATCCTGAGCAGCCAGGAGAGCAGAGAAGCCACACACAAAGTTGGGCAGCACCAGAAGAAGAATAACTTGTTGGAGACAATTTCTGATAAGTTCAATAACCTGTTGAAATTTGAAGTTGCCGCTTTTACCCTTGTGGAACTAAACACCACCTGCCGCCCTGTAGCAAAAGTGTGGACATTTTGGAGGACAGTGAGGTAATGCTGCAGTTGTTTATAGCAGCTTCTCAGTGGGGGAGAAAACACAAGGGTGCTTGCACAAAAATTTTAGAAGTGGGAACGTAAGATGAAATCGTGAGCTGGCTAGAAGCAAAGATCAACTCTGCTAGACTGAACTGCACACACTCTAAGCAGGACAGAAGTAGAAAGCAAAGAACCTTGATTAGAGAGATGTGACTGAAAAAGGAGTAAGAGACAAGTAAAATACAAAGGGGAAAAAAGATGCAAAGCAGAAACCACCAACAGAATAAGCTTTCCAGATACAAGTATTACTTCCTATGAGACCTTTGGCAAGTTACTCTAGTTCCTCATCAATACCATGGAGATAGTGTTTCCTGCTGTCACCACCTCCCTAAAAGCTTTAAACTCCTGATTTTTTTGTACAGACATCAATCAGAGAGAAAAGATGGGGATGTACAGAAAGTTTAGGCCTTAAGAACTATAACATTTTGTAAATGTAGCTTTAACTTTATTCTTCACCATTATGCTGCCATCAGGTCTAATGTATGTTCTTTGTTTAAGGTACAGAGAAAAAAAATGTACATTGTGTTTTGGGAAGCAAGAAGGTGAAAAACAAATTAGACTTCTATTCATGCTCTCCCTTCATTATCACACAACCAATCTAAAAAACACACAGATAGTTTATGGCATGAGGGATTACAGACCACAACTGTGCTAACCTCATGAGGCCAGAAACACAGAGGGCAGACAACCAGCACATTATCTTCTATGTCTATGTTGACTCACAGCTTGAGTCTGACCTGCGGTTTTCCCTGACTTCTTTATTTAAGGTCACAATGAATTGTTCTTCAGCTTGCCCCATAGCTATAAGCAGCAGATCTGTTGGGATATTTCTATGTTTTGATGATTTGCTTGGCAGAGGGGAGTAAAACAATACATTTTCTATACAGTGAATATAAGCTACAATTAGAAAGGTCCTTAAACTCAGCTCCTCAGCTGCTATAAACTGGCACAGATCCATGAAAACCAATTGGCCAGAGTCCTCAGACAGCTCAAATCAGAGTTGCTCCACTGAAGTCGATGAAGCAACACCAATTTGTAGAAGCTAGGGATCTGGCCCACAGCCTGCACTGCAGTCCAGAAAGACCATCTGTGTTTAACAGGATCAGAAATCCAAAGGAAAGGCTGTGTCCTTATAATTTACTCAATACTTCTGAGACAAGTGATTTCCATGATGTTAAGTCAGGTAGACTAAACAAAAGCTATATGAGGTATAAAAAAAAAAAAAAAACAAAACACAAAACAAAATGTTTATTGTTTCTTTGTCAGTACAACTTTACCAGGGAAAGTTATGTAATGTCTTGCAACATACTCAATGAAATGAGAAGGCAAGAAGTAGACAACTGAGGAGAGAAGAGGGACACGAAAAACACTATAAAGAATTCAAGCTACTTAATGAATTACAGGCTCAACAAACTAGAGTGTGCTGCCCTGCTCATGCTCATTTGATGTCAAACCCACTCCCGCTGATGTCAGTGAGTGGAAAGACTGGCTTAACACAATGTTGCTCAGCAGCACAAGGGAGGGATGGCATAAAAGCAGAGGAGAAGGCTCAGGCAGTTCAGCTTTTTATTTTGGAAACTGTTCTGAAAAGCTTCCATATTCAAATTTCATGGGAATTTGGATACCATTTTTACCATTCTAATTGTGAAAAGCCAGATGCAGAGCTAGAACTAACTTAGTAATCAGCACGAGAGTGGAAACCATATCAAAACATCTAGACTGACATTTTGTGGCTTATCCGTAGAAATCAAAATTACTTGTGCAAAGCCCATTTCAGGTGTTCAGCAAAAAGCAGTGTTTTTTTCATGCTGCCATGGGATCGCTCAGTCTGTTTTCTGTGGTGAAGAATTCACGATTCTCTTTACATGAACAAGCTCACAGGAACTCACTGAAAAGAAAGAGTTTGCTTACATCCTTAAGACATGCACACATGCATGTGTTTTTGGGGCACAGAGTGTAAATGAACCGTGAAGACAAGATACATCGAGTTCCAGGGGACCAAAAACATTGCGATGAGTTCTGGGCACCACAGTGTTACGCTGCATCTGCTCGTGCAGCCACTGTTTGTCCTAGAGGCTAATGCATAAGAAAAATGAGTAAAAATGAGGCTGTCAGACAAAATAAATCTCTTCTGCTTTGAGACACCTTACAAGCATCTGCCCTCAGCAACTCTTTTTCACCCTGCTCCTAGCTCTCTTGTGGCTCCACCAGCTACCTGATCAATTTCCAAAGGACACGCAAAGCAGAAACTCTGAAGACCTCTCTCAAGACAGACTCTCTGCTAAAGACTGCAAGGGTAAAGTGGGAGTGAAAAAGTTTGCACACTGGGTGAGAATTTTTCCAGTGTGCAAAGTCAGATCAACAGAGGAGAGAAATCCTGCTTTAACCTTGCATTCTATTTTTAAAGTTTGGAGATGTTTTGAATGACATTGAGAAAAGATATGTGTATTTGAAAGCAAGGTTACCAGCAAAATCAGTGCAAGTAGGCTCCTGCAATTGGGCTTTACTGGCACAGTGCTGACACAAGGCAGGCAGCTAATCAAGACTAAGCCTCTCCAGGGCTCTGGCAGTGCTTGGTGCTAACTGCACCACAGTGTACAGAGAATGTGTGATGCAAATTCAAGTCTGTAACCACTAGCAACACACTGAGCAGATTTAAGATTTAAACCAAGCCACATTTGAATAAAGGTATGCACAAGTGAAATACTGCTAAGCAGCTCTGCATTTCAGTGGTGGTGTATCGTGGAGATCAATCAACTTTGCAGAAACAGGGTTAGTTAGGCCTGTTCCACAGTTGTTCCATAATGAATTCAATCAGCTTTTACACATGGCCAGTCCTTCAGCCTTGGTCTAAGGCCTGAAAGAGCTTGCCTTCAGTCATCTCCACGACAAAATCTTTTCAGGTAAAATGGGTTCCATGCTTCAGCTGAAGTCAGTATTTGATCCACTGTTCACTACAAAGAATTATATTCCTCTTTGTCACATTTGTAGTACATGATTTGCAAAGATCATCATCTTCCTAATACTTTAAACCTGTCTGCTAATTACCAATATTAATACAAGAAAAAAACCAGCATAAATATTGTAACTTTCAGGTCCTGCTATAAATTACATTATTGATTTTGGGAGGAGTTTCACTTGGAGCATTTCATTTTGGTTTAACTTTATTAAAAATTATTTTCAAGGAAAACCTTGGTCTTGAGTTATTATTAATTTTCAAGAAACCAACAACAGTATTTATTCACCCACCACTTGTATATCTCTTTCTTTTTTCACAAACAATCGCATTCTTGTCATGAGAAACAGGATCTTTGCAAAGTTCTCAACAAGGCAGGCACTTTCCTGAAGATGCTCTTCATTTTTATCTAAACTGCTCTGGCATCATCTAGTCTACCTAAACCTAATATAGATTTGCAAATTCATACATAAACGCTATACCAGCTAACAGTCATGATCATTGCCTACATAATGTGACTGAAACAAAAGGTTTAACGTTTTCCAAATTCCTCAAATGCCACAGGTCCTTAACTCTCACCACTTTCAGCAGGACTCCTATGTGTATATTTCACATATAAATCTGAAACAGAACAAAAATTACTTGTCCACATAGTAACATCTATTTTCAAGTCTCTACCTTCCCACTAAAATAACCACCAATCCCAAACCATGTATTATAGTCTTAACTATCTTCAGTAAGCACATTGCTATTCGGATGTGAAACTACCACTGTAAAGACCAGCAGAAAGCTTTTTTACAGCAATTTACCTAATTTGTACAAATTGAATGAAAGGCCTGTACCTCAGCAGAAAAAGTGGGAATAAAGAGAAGAGATAAAGAGCCAGGTAAGTACAGTACTATATTATCATCTTAACTGATAATAACATGAAAATGGTTAAAGTTTTTTTTTTTAAGCTTGACAGGGCCTTGGAAGCTTGGTATGTATTTTTAAAACCACTAAGCAGAAAATAATTAAAATTGGAAAGCTTCTGATCAAAAAACTGACCCAAAGCCCATCAAAATAATTCTTTATCTCAAATTAATTCATAAAGATGTATTTGAGGATTTCAACATAGTTGCTCTTCAAGAGCTACAGCTGCACAGCTGTCCTCATTGAAACTACAATTCTGTTTCCCTGAACATAGTTTAGTTTGCTTAAAGCATTTAGTTTGCTTAAAGCTTCCAACCTCTTAGTCTGTGGCTTGAGGCTGCAGGGTAGGCTTCACTAAGGAAGAAAGTACTCAGACAAAATGATGCTTCACAGACTTTAAACGTCATTCATACAAGACCTGCACCTCCTGTAACACATATTTTGCCATCCTAAAACCTGCTACCCATCTTTGTGCTCTTTTCTAAGCCAAAGAAAATCTTTATTCCAACTCTCCAGTCTCAAACAATTTCAAAGGTCTAATCATAATTAAATACTTAAGGGAAGTGATAATTACTTGAGAGACTAAGGTCAAAAGGCCTAGGGCTACTGTGTCTCCTCATTTTTTTGTAGAGTGCAAATGATGACATCCCAGCATGTTTTTGAGAAAGTGTTTTCCTCACACAAGAGAGTCTGCAGAGCAATCTTTATCAAATTCTTTTACATACATTGGCAGGGGAGGGCAAAATCCCTAAGATCTTTCCTTTGTTTAAATGCATTTCCTGCCTTCCTTACTGCTACAGACTGTGTTGTGGCAGGCCTATTTATAGTCCAAAGAAAGGAAAAAGCACCACTGGAGGCAGGAAAACTAAGTTGGGAAAGAATAGAAGGAAGTGTGGCTGCCATTTAGCCAAACAATCTAGAACTAATTGAGCTCAAAAGAGCCCCAGCCTCAGTGAAGCTGCTGGGAGTGAACAGATCACAATCCTGCTTCTCTCTCCAGGGCTCTGCCAGGGCTGCTGAGCCTGAGAGTCGTGTACAGGACACTGCTGGGCAGCAAATAATCTCAGCATCTCAACAGTGTGAGAAGAACTCTTTAAAGCAAGGAGTGTGCTGAAAGTTAGATACGTATTAAATTAAGGTAAGCGTCTCCTTCTGGCATTTCTGCTTGCTGCGTTCTCCATGTCTTTTCAGATGTGGCCAGACTGGTAAATGAAAACAGAATGAGCTTTGGAGAAGGAAGTGAATCTGATTTTTAGATAAAGGTTTGGCAGGATATCTGACTTTTAAATAAAGGCATCTGAATTCAATTACAGATTCTTCAGAACTTTCCTTAAGCAAAAGATGCCTTTGCCATATATCAATAAGATAACTTTGCTGTTTTCCTCACCTGTGTCGTGTTCATCTTATAAGCTGCGATTAAGTACTAGAGAAATGTTGATGGCAGCTATATGCCCCAAAGAAAAATGATGAAGTCAACTCTGCATTAGGTTATGTATATAGAGCTAGAGACAGAGAGAGGGAGAGAGAAGCATAAGAAATATGTATTTGTATGAGATGTGTTAATTTAGAATACATATCAAAATGTAGATAACTTATAACTGAAATTTTGTGAGAATTTAGTTTTATACTAACGAAGTACATTTGAAGGCAGGAACTTAGCCAGAATTAAAGCACCAGAAAGTTTCTACAGTTTTAGAATTTATTAGGAAGGTAATTTGTGTGTGTGTGCATGCACACGCATAAAAATATACTACATATAGATACCGATATCTATTATTCATTGTGGTTTTGCATTGCAATGCCATGTAGTTGCCATTCTAAGGTCTAATCTAAACTGACAGGAGAATGTGAGTGGAAATTTTTAATCTGCTTATTTTGAGATACTATATACAGAGTTATACTATCATGACTGCATGTGTAAAAAAACCTCCATTTTAAGACATACCAGTGTACAGACCATATTAATTCACTGAATTAACATCAACAAGACAGACTTTTAAGAGGAAAAAATGAAAAGTTATTTTAAGATTGTATTTGCTTTCTTCAATTTCCATCATGACCTTTGCTCTTCTAACAAAGGAAATGCTGTTTGAAGTGAAATGATTTGAAGACAGGAGGATAGAAGCTGTACAATATTCAGGATTTCATCCTGTGATTTTCATCTTTGAATGACCTATGAGAATAACCTTTGTACTAGTCTCACTTGTGTTAACACATTACCTCTATGCATATGCCATTCAGATTATTCATTTGTTATTCAGATGTTGCTTAGGATTAGTGGTTTATTGTAAAAAGTTGCTGGTGAGTAAAAAGGAAGTGTGATTTGTTGTTATTCTACTGTATCCCCATAGGATGCTATTACGTTTAGTCTGTTATTGTGAAGAAAGCAAGGCAGGATGTCATCCATGTAGGTGAAAAGCTGCGATAGGACAATTGTAAACAGCAGCAGTCAGCTGAAAATCTGATCCAGGGAGGTGCCAAGCAGCAATTCCAATGAAGCAGATGTTAGTCAAAACTCATAGAAAGGGTCGGGCTTTTTTTTTTTTTTTTGACTGATTTCAAAGTACTCAGTTATTTACAGTAATTCTCATTTCCAAGAGGTTACAAGCTTGGTCTTGTGGAGAATAAAACATCTGTAATGGGACTAAAAATATAAGCTTGTACAGATATTTGCAAGAGAAAGCTCTTTAGACTGCAATTTGAGTAACTAGCATAGCATGCTCTCATTCAGGTAACATTCCTTGCTTTCGATTTCAGTAACTGATTCCCCTGTGCAAAGACTGAGAAGAAACCAAAAAAGGGGCTTAATTACAAAGAATAAACTATGAAACCACCGTTATACTAGATAAGATTTTGTAAAACTCATAGGATGGAGGGAAGGAATGGAGACAAATCTAAGGGTACTCACTCAAGCAAGAAAGCATTGCAACTTCTGCTGTTACACAAATGAAATAATTTCCATAAGATGTCAGCTATTGCAACACAACTGAACAGCAAACACTGGATCATTCAGGTTTATTCAGGTCTACAATACTCACCACAACTTTATTTTATAGCTCAGTATTAATGCATGAATGTAGCAAAACAGAGACCATTGTTTAGCTATAAAGAGATTGTTTGCAAATCAGCCAGTTACAATGTAATTATACAGGAAGAGGTGATAAAATAAGGTACGGGTGCACTTTCACATTTGTCTGTGGAAAGGATATTACAGATGGTACTTAGAATTGCCTAATTAATAGTCATAATAAATTCATACCCTTCATGAAGAATTAACAGAACAAATTCTGATGAGAGGCACAGACACAAACCCACTGAAGCCAAGAGATTTGTTCGCACCACTTTTTGTGTTTCTTCCAGTATGCTGTAGAGGGAACATGATGGTAGCTCAAAGCTCTTTTTTCCATCCCTACTCCCATTTTAGCATCTAGCACAGGCTTAAAGCAACTCAGAATAGGGGAGAATGTGTAGGCAGTATGGCTAGTGGTGCTCAAATCATACTACGCTGTTTCCAATAAGTCAGATTGTCTTAGAAGAAACCTGGCTTAGACATTACTGTTAGGCATTCTATCTTCAGGAACTTAAGGCCAGTGTTTTCAAGCTTGTCTCTGTAACTGCAAGAGTTAGTAACCCTAGTTTAAAAAACATAAACTGTCTTACATAGTCACATAATTTTGTCCTGAAGATACAGTCATTCCAGAGGGCCTTAGAACAAAATTCATACCCCTGCACCTTATAAAATCTTACTACCTGCTAGGGTCTAACTATTCTGCAAGAGATTCTTTGTATACAAACACTTTTGAGTATTCACAATTACTAACAAGGTTGCAATTATTAAGACTCCAAGCTAAAAATTAAATAGGAGAACTTGATATACCAGAAGGAAATGGAGGTTCACATGCTTTCTACCCTGCCATTATTTTGCCAGGAGATACAAAGCAGCCTAGGGTTGTCAAATAAATATTTCAGTCAACTGCCACTACTGTGTGGGCAGTGTGGGCTTCTGGTTCCAGGAAAGCTGACTGACTTAAAAAAAAAATCACATGGCTTAAAAAATAATGCACTTTGGTGACAGACAAACCGTGCCATGCTTTCATGCAAAGCTAACTCAGGTTTAGTAGGATTTATTATTCCTCATGCAATTACTCCAGTGTAAGTATCTTAATTACTCCCTAAGCCCCTATTCCACTATGACAGATGCTCTTACAAGGGAGCTTTGTGCCTCAAGTCACAGTCAGGCCTGCTAACGTTACAGGAAAAAAAGAGCAGAGACTTAGAAGTACCAGTGTGTCTGTTTGGGGCAGTCAAAGCAAGATTTTTTGAGAACACATGTACAGTTTACAGTAGTCTCACTCCAAAAGCACAACTAGGGGAGAGGGAACATAAAAAGAAACCCAGCTAAAACACATTAAGAAATCAAAGTTCAATATTGGACAGCATCAAAATAGTTCTACAAAGAGAAGCAGCTGTTCAACACTTAAAACAGAAATGTCAATGCTAAAAAAATAATTTCTTTGATAACGTCTAAAAATCCCAGCTAATAACTATGTGCTGAATAACATCCTGACTCATGCAAATGTTTACACAGGTGCTTAAATTTAAGCATATGAGTAGTCTCATTGATTTCAAGCAAAATTATTTCAATAGGCTGATAAAATTTAAAGCCAGGCAGAGCCATTAGATCATCTAGTCTGACTTCAAACACAGCACGCTAATTTTACCATTCGTCTTGTCCGAAACCCAGCAGCTTGCCTGCTTACCACAGAACCCACGGATGTAGTATGTTCAAGATAAAAATTTAAGGGAAAGATCATGATGTTCTACATGTATGAGCAGCGACTCACTACAGTGAGAATTGTTCAAGTTGACACAAATCCCTCTGCTCACATGGGAATTAAATGTTGCACAGGCTTTGTACTAGCTTACTGCACAACAGTGAAGGTCAACGTGTGCATGGAAGATGGACTGTTTCTCCCAGAAGTCTATGTGCATCAGAAAAAGCCATTAACTTGGTTGCCTTCCAACTCTTCTAATGGACAAGAGAAGTATGCATAAGCAAGGATGAATGAAAAAATTGCTTCACACATTATTCTTCATGCCAAAGTGCAACTATATTTTTTGCCTTTGGTTCTCTCATTTCCCACAGACCATGTGCCAATTGGGTATTGGGCCAGTATTGGGACCAGCGCTATTTAATGTCTTTGTCAGCAACATGGACAGCAGGATCAAGTGCACCCTCAGCAAGTTTGCTGATAACACCAAGCTTTGTGGTGCGGTCAACATGCTGGAGGGAAGGGATGCCATCCAGAGGGACCTTGACAGGCTTGAGATGTGGGTCTGTGCAAACCTCACGAAGTTCAACAAGGCCAAGTGCAAGGTCCTGCACATGGGTCAGGGCAATCCCAAGCACAACTACGGGCTGAGCAGAGAATGGATTGAAAGCAGCCCTGAGGAGGACTGGGGGTGTTGGTTGAGGAGAAGCTCAACATGACCTGGCGATGTGTGATTGCAGCCCAGAAAGCCAACCGTATCCTGGGCTGCATCAAAAGAAGCGTGATCAGCAGGTCTGGGGAGGTGATTCTCCTCCTCTGCTCTGGTGAGACCCCACCTGGAATATTGTGTCCACCTCCAGGGTCCCCAGTACAAGAAAGACACAGACCTGTTGGAGCGAGTCTAGAGGAGGGCTTCGAAGATGATCAGAGGGCTGGAGCACCTCCCCTATGAAGACAGGCTGAGAGAGTTGGGATTGTTCAGCCTGGAAAAAAGAAGGCTCCGGGGAGATCTTATAGCAGCCTTCCAGTACCTGAAGGGGCCTACAGGAAAGCTGGAGAGGCTCTGTTTACCAGGGCATGTAGTGAGAGGACAAAGAGTAATGGCCTAAAACTGAAGGAGGGCAGATTTAGATTAGATATTAGCAAGAAACTCTTTTCTGTGAGGGTGGTGAGACACTGGAACAGGTTGCCGAGAGAAGTTGTGGATGCCCCATCCCTGGAAGTGCCCAAGGCCAGGCTGGATGGGGCTTTGAGCAACCTGGTCTAGTGGAGGGTGACCCTGCCCACAGCCAGGTGGTTGGAACTAGATGATCTTCAAGGTCCCTTCCAACCCAAACCATTCTGTGATTCTATGATTCTATGAAATTGTGGTACAAAATAAGGAGCCACTGTTCAGAAGCAAATGAGACATAGAAGTGTTAACCAAATAGAGACATACAGAAATTGTCACACCTCTTATCATCACTTGAACACACATAGGCAGTTTAAAAAGACTTATTATTTGAACAAAAGACAAGAGAAAAAGTGGGAGACTTGAGCTGGGGCCTCCTTTACAAGGATCAGTAACAGTGGGTTTATATTACATGAACACACAACAGCAGAACAGTGCTGTGAAAGGATACGACGTACAACCATAACAAAAAATGAAGGGAGAGGGAACAAGAAAGACTGCCTTGGAGTACAAGTCCACCTTGCCCACAATTCACATTCTCTTCACAGGATTCAAAGATACTTTGACTACAAAATATCTCTCATATTGCAGCAGAACAGAGGAGTTGGAACAGCCTCCAGGGACTCTTTGAAATCACAGCTAGGGGAAATGGTATGGCCTGTGCTTTATGCAACTAAGACCCCAAAAATGCTGAAGTTGATATACATCCCAAGTGACTGTATTCACAGAACACCTAGACCAAAGTAAAAATCCATTATATGACATAGTATTACAAATGCTTGTTCATAACAATGTAATCAAAAATACAATAAGACACACTGGCTAAAGACTCCTCCAAGGAGCATGCAAGTTCAGTAACCATGCAGGCATCTTCATGTCTTGGGTTAGTACAAAAAAGACTTGTTGGTTGTTATCTTTATATTCCTATTTCCACTGAGTTTCAGGGTCAGCAATCTCCTTGTTACTTACAGTATTTCCTGGGAAGCAGAGAGGTGCCCTACAGGAAGGAGAAACCCATCCCAACTCTTGACAGCAAGGAAAAATGGCAAGGACACTACCATGTTTCAGTCCTCAGCTCTTCTGTAAACTCATTGCAGCAGTTTGCTCTCATTTCTTGCCTGGATATCATCTCTGAAATGACCCTTCTCAGTCACCTGTTCAGTAATGGTTGCAGTCCAGTTTATCACAGGGTCCCCAAACAAACTCTGTGGACTGAAGCAACTGCACAATGCAAAATACAGCCCTGCTGTAACAGTTCTATAATGCAGGGCCGTACACCTCCAAGAGTATGAAAGTGCACGTTGGCCAATCAGTTGCCAGTATTGTAAAGAAGTGATGCCACTTGGTCAAGATAGCACAAAGGGAGTAAACAACCAGGGCGGTTATGGTGTGAAACAAAGCACTGTGAGTAGTCTGCCCTACCAACATGACTCAACCACATGCACAATAACTCAATTTGGGGGGAATTTAATGGTCTGTCAAGCTAACAGGTCTGGCATTCTCCCACTAATTAATTCATGATAGTTTACATTATAAAGCTGTACATCACTTTAGTTAGAGAAAACAAAAATTAATGTGTACCAACATCTGTTTAGATACCTCACCATTCCAGAATCCTTTATATGTTAACATACTTCATTTTTCCCACACAGTATCATAAAATGTTTCATTGCTCTTTTGGATTATTACTGTACCACAATTATCTTGGGAGGCTAGAGACAGAGATACATCTTCAAACATCAGCTGGCTTATTATTAAAGGGAAAAGGAAAGCTGAAATAGCATTCAATCTCAACTGAACTACAAAGTATTCTTTATAACTTCAGAAATGGGAAGAGGCAAGGGACGGGAGTGCATTAATGCTGATGCTTGACCTTCCTCCCAGTCATGGCTAGTCTCTTCTTTCTCTCTTAAAAGAAGGAACCTCCATACTGCCTTCATATAATGCTGTGGTTTTATACAGCCTATAAGGAATTCTGGACACAGCATATAATCCTATTACAGTTTTATTCTGTTCACTCACATCTATTCTATTAGAGGGTGACTAACTGTCTTAAGCAAGAATTAAAAGCAGAAATAAGATTTAAAAAGCAGGCTAGTGTCTTCATACTATGAAGAGACATGTAACTGGGACATTAGCAACAGAAAAAGGCCCAGATTCAAACAAGAGTAATAAATCCAGCACAGTTGCATATACAGAGACCTTGGCCACAAGGGGCTCTGGCATACAAAAATATTAAGTGTTGTGGCTATAATAAGCAAATGTCCTCACAACTAATGAGAATGGAAGCAATAGCCTCTCACTTGTCTTTGCACTGGGTACTTCATAGAGTACATAACAGGCACGGATGGATCCAAATTCACACATCTCACAATAAGTTTGGAAGCATGGGCCCCAAGGTGTTTGCATGCAGTGCAGCATATCTCAGGTTGCTGGATAACATGGTCAGACTGATAAACATGCTGTGTGTTGGACTTAGCAGAGACCCTGCCTGTCAGTTCTACCAGGTTAGGCATTTGTGATCCATGCCTCATTTTACAGTGCAAGCACAAACTTGAAGTACTATTGTTTACGAGGGAGTGGTGCATTATTTTTAAGTATTCTGACAGATACTGTTAAAAAAAATGTTCAGTTTTCTTCTAGGGAGAGGAAGGAAACAGGCTTGGTTTTCTGCTTTCTTCTGGGTCTGTTACTAGACTCCATCATTTCCACACTTGTAAAGTCAATGCACATGGACTATGTCAAGCTGCAAGGTGGGATGCAACCGATTTGTCAAAAGGCAGGTCTGTACTTTAGAGCCGAGAAATGTTATTGTTTTTCAAGGCCACATTTGGAAGAAATGTTTAACAGAGCATTACAATTTTTTCCAACCATTATTTCTGAGAATGGAATTATCAGGTATTTTAGCTTAATTCACAAACTCCAAATTTCAGGCAGGTACACTGCATATCAAATTTCAGTTTAAATTACTATATTCTCCTATACTTAAAATCACTCAAAAGCATTTTTTTTCCAATGGAAAGCAACCAGCAACCTTAATTCTAGGCATTGCTACAGGCTCCACCTATGACATATACTCGCTGGTATAAAGAAAGGACTGATTTCAAGGGTCATACCTAAGGATGATCTAATTTGATGATACCTTATCTTCTCAGCTCTTGCTTTCTTAGCCATAACATGACTATTGGGTATACCCTTGGCTGTGAAAAGGGAAGTACAAAGTGCATTTGCAGTACTCCTGTGCCCCCTAGAGCATTATATTGAAGAACTTGGAACTGACTTTGATTGCTAGGGATATAACACAGGTTATAGATTTTTAAAACTGATTTAAAGTAATGTAAGTTTGAAAGACTTATACAAAAGATTTTCAGCAAAATTTCCTTTCTGTTATGTCCTTGAGATGCCCTTCAGCTGGCAGCTTAACAGAAGAGCTGTTGGACTATTTATAGCAGACTTTTTAATCGCACTTAGGTATTTATAAAACATCCTGTCTAGTGAAGGCTTCCATGGTCTGCTTTCATTCCCTTCTGCTGATAGTGAAGGCTATATAATATCTGAGGCAGTGAGGCAGACCAGCAAGCCAGGCACTGTTTATTAGTTATGGATTCCACATATTCTAAAAGGCTGCTTTCAAATCATAGTGCAACCATTTAGGAAATGAACATAGTAACACAGACTTGCAGTTAGTATAACCTGACATTTAAGTCCACTGAGAATCTTACCTCCTGTTACATAAACTCCAGAAGAGCACATTAACAGAAAAAGACATTTTCAGGCAACCCACAAAACAGCCCTCTGTAATTGGCACATTCAGAAAATAACTCTATATTCCAAACTTTTGCACAGTATCAAAGCACTGATGCTGAGATAAGCTCTTAATCAGTGATCAATTTATAAATCAATGCACCTACAGTTAATTAAATGACACATAAGCAAGACAAAGCCAAGTATGTTTGAAAAGAGAAGAGAAACAATAGTTAAAAACAAGCCATGAAATAAAGCCTCACTGACAGTAAGGAGAGGCTCTGGATCCATTTATCCAGAATCAATAAAGCAAATAACTTCCTGATCTCAAACCGAACCAAAATGAGAAACTGTTCCATTCTTTAGTTCTTTGAGACTTCTCTAAAAGCTATCCATACTATTTGACATTAAAATTTTAACCTTACATGCACCCATCCTTATCACAGTTCTGTGCTAACTGTACTTTTTGTAGTTCCTGTTCAGTATTTCTCATAGCATGTCTGAGAAATCTGTGTGTATTTCTTAGTTTTTATTTGAGGCATCAATGTCCACAGAGAAAAATGTACCCTTTTTAATCCAGTCTTGAGTCATTTTCTCAACAGAAAGAGGTGTTGGGTAACAAACAGCAAAGCTTTGGTCATACAGAAGATGCCATCTGATAGATACAAAAACACAACATTATAATCATTGTGTCTGCATTAGCTACCTTATCATTTTTGTATGTTGGTATTTCTTAAAAAAAAAGGAAAGAACAGGAAAAAAAGAAACCCTCCACAAAATTTTTGAGACTATTTTCAGGAATTATACCCAAATGATTTCTCCATTCTGTTTCACGATGACTTAAATCTGTCCATCTAGCATGAGGAACTGATAAACGTTTTTCCACACAAATTGAAATCAGAGTTTATGGCATTTTTACTGAGCCATAAAAAATCAATTATTTGTCTACTCATTTCAGAAAGTACAAAGGTTCCTTTTCTTTTTAGGGAGTGTATCCCAAGTTATTTGTGGAATATTGCCATTCAGTAATTATCATCAAATTATGTTCCTATGTGGAGCATGACTACTAAATAAAGATAGGCAGCTATTCAGTACAGAGTGATGACTCTGTTCTGTGTGCTATTTCAGATAGCCCAGGTACTACCAGTATGTAATCAATGATATCAAAGAGCCTTGATAAATGTAAAAAGAGCATGATTGATATTGCACAATCAGAGAAATGGACAAAGTACTATTAATGGCATTTGTGGACTGCTAAGACTATTGTGGAACACATTTCAATCATGTTTTCTTCAGCATTTGCAAGGAGTAATTTTGTAACAAAGTCTGTAAAGAAATTTAAGATTAATTTTAAAGCTGCATATAAAGTTCCGTTACCCTTGATCTCAAATGAAAATGCCTTTTAGGGGAAATCAAATGGCACGTATCAAAGATAACGCATTTGGTCAATGGGCCATGCCCTAAAGCACAGTGAGTGCTTTCTCCTTTCATGGAGCAAGGCCTGCTGCTTTAGGCCCAGCTCTGTGAGCAGCCATCCATGGCCAAGGTCTGCAGGAGCTTCCAACTCCGTTCTGCGAGGCAGCTTTCAGTCCCTCTTTGAAATTATCATCAACACCAGTGTCCTAAACTTAAAAGAACTCATTCCTCATGGGCTTATTTCTCATTTTTAAATTAATAGTTTTTACAATCTCCTCTCCCCCCTCTTTTAAAGCCTCCTTAGCAGCTCTGAAGGCCCCAGGGCCAGGGAGCCCCGTGCACTGGGACTCTTTAGAGGCCCAGTGGAAGCTCCCAAGGCAGCTTGGGGAGGCCTCCTCAATGCAGCCTTCCCAGGACGGCCACGAGGAGCAACTCGTTGACGTGTTGCCAAGCCCGACTGCGCACTGGGACACAATGGTGCAGCACACCTGCAGCAAACATTTGCTGATTGTCTAGCAAACCTGCATTTCCAGAAGCATTCCTCCTTGCGCTACACATACTTGCGCCGTTTACCAATGCAGAACAGAGGCCTGGCGTCATACTACGTTGAAGCGTTTCAAGCACGAACGCACATCTTAGGCCTCCGAGGTGCGGGGTCTGAAGCGGCTGCACCGGGGTCCTCAGGCCGCTGGGGGCTGCTGTGGGGCCTACCCGCAGCGCCTCTCGGGCTCACCGCCGGCGGCGAGCACCGTTGGCGCAGCCGGCGCCGGGTCCCCCTCAGCCGGGAACGCGGGCCCTGGGTGACATGAAGGGGCTCCCGTCCGTCGCCCTTCGCGTCTGGTGCGCTTCAGCCCTTTGAAATGTCCGGCCGAAAGGACGAAGTCTCTTAGAAGCGCCGCCGCTGAGGGCGTCGCGGTGCCGTCTGTGAGGGGTCCTAAGGGCTGGCGGCGCGCGCCCCAGCGGCTCTGCCCCGCCGCCGGCGAAGGGAAGGTGGCTGCCGCGCCGGGCTCGTCCTCCCAGGGAAAACCAGGAGAGAGCCTCCGCGGCCATAAACTGAAGAGACTTTCAACTGATGCTTCCTTCTCGCTTGTTTGTTGTTTACATACGTTGGCAGGGTGTGGGCGCGTACGAGGACAAAGCACCAAACCCCGCCGCGTCAGCAGGGAAAGGTCGGGCGGGGGTTCGGGGTGCTGACGGGAGGCCTGTCACTGCGGCTCCGGCCGCGGGTACTCGGGGCCCCTTCATCCTCCGGACTGCCGACGAGGTGCTCTCATGAGCTGGGTACGCCTACATCTGGCTGGCTTATGTGAGTCCGTGTAACGCGGGAGGGTTTTTTTTCTATGAAAACTTGTCAAGGAAACCCAGCGGTTTCTCTGCGATACCACGAAAATGAGACACCCACGAAGGCATGGGCAGTTGGCAGGAGGGCTTCTGCCCTGCTCCAGGCTGTGCTGACAGCCCTCGTGGCTGCGTGGTTTCATAACCATGTGCGAGTTTACATAATACGCAGAGCTGGGTAAGGTCAAGGGAAGCAACCTGACTTACCCTTTTTTTTGCTGCAGCCCTCATCTTCATCGATCGGCAGGCTTTCATCAGTTTCTGATGGATATGCCAGTTAGATAATGCTGTTATAATTTAATAATTTTAACAACAGGCATCTATCTGGCTCTGAACAATTCCCTGAATTTGTTCAAATCTCAGTGGCAGTACTAACTGTTGGTGCAGGTTGTATTTCAGAAAAATGCCCTGTAATGCCATTTAGAATCCAATGAGACTGCCATCTTACAAGATCTGGATTGCTTACCAAACAATAAAATACCATGACCACATCCTATACTGAGGAATGGCAATTGCCTGTGTCCTGTAAGTCTTTTCAATTTAAGTACTGCCAGAGTTTCAGCACGATATATCCTATAAGTGTGATGGGAATTAAGCATTTCTGAAAATGATGTTTTGCATTTCACTCTCAAGTTCCCACTGACAGTATGCCTTTGTCCTCAAATACCTGAATATCTTTAATACATGACCATGCTAAAGGGAATTAGGCACAGAGTGTCAGCTGAATTTCAGTAACGTATGGCTGCATATCACCCTGGAAAATTCCATCAGAATCTGTTCATTTCTTGACTTCAGTGTTTCTCCTACATCTGGGAACGTGGGGATAAGGATGCTTTTGTTTCCCATTTTGCGCTCTCTGTTTAGACTGATAGTCCCCACCTCAAAAGGGCTATCACAGTCTGACTAGACAATGTCTGGCACAAGGCAGCCCCATAATCCAAGCTGTAAAAATGCTAGGTACCAAAACTAAAATTATCTCCAATATTTAAGGCACTCATCACTCTGCTATCCAAACACAGAAGGTAGTGATGTTACCCCTTAAGTACAACTAATCCCCAAAAGTGGAATTGTTCACATATTTTGCATGATCTGTGGAGTGGCCTCGTCTTAAAGATGCTATGAACACCACAGTGTTTAAATTGTCCTGTTCCTGATGGTTTAAATTTCTAAATTTAAACACAGCAAATCGTGAAATCAGAAGCAAAAAACTTGAAGCGATCACTGGGATATATGTGTTTAACTTTCCATTTGTGCTGCCCCCACTGTCAATTAAGGCTTATCTAGTGTTTGGTGTTAGTCATTTAAAAAAAAAAAAAAAAAAAAAAAAAAGAAGTTATGGAGCACATAGCGCCACGTTCCAGTCAAATGCTTTAGCAAAGGCTGCTGTTATGAAAAGGATTTTCTAATAAGGGGAATAATGATCTTCAGATTCTGACCTCCTGGCACAGCAGTGAGGTTTATCAGGAGGGGCATGTGACTGGTTAAGACACACAGCCCCAGCCTGAAGGAAACAGCTGCTCATTTCATGCTTTAGCACTTGGCAGCTGGACAAGGAAGGGTGATGTTTGTGTTGAATACCTCTGCAGAACCAAGTACAGTAAGTGATTTTCCCTGTTTTGTTTTGGTTTGGTTTTTTTCTGAACTGCTACTGCTTTCCTATTTTCATCCTAGACCTTTCATAGAAACAGTGAGGGGTGAGGTGTGTTTTTGTGACCTCATTGATAAGCAGTCATTCGTGCTCAGAATGCCTATGTTTTCCTGACCTGTGATTAACAGTAGCATTGGTTTTGCTCTTGCGGGAACAAGACAGGTACGGTGTTTTACTCTGATGCTAGCCGGGGAGGGAAAATGGTGTTTATTTACTCAGATGATGGTGTGAAGAGGTTGTTTATGGTGAGTGTATTTTCCTTTGTAGAGCTAGTCAATAAGTAATGATGCAAGTTGAGTATAGATCAATTTCAGTATTTGGCTTAAAAGCACTCACGTAAGGAATTGACAGAGATACTCCCTCAAAATAGTGTGATTGATCTGAAGAAAGTTGCTTGTGACTGGTTACTTTTTAAGGGTGAATGAAGGTATTTTTTGGAAAGAAAAAGGTAGAAGCAGAGAAATACAGGAAGACAGTGAAGATGTACTGATTAACATATAATTGAGTCATTCTGGATAATAATGTGTAATTAGGTTGTGAGGATTGAAAAAATCTACCCTGAAAACGGGGAGCGAGTCTCCTAAATATCTCTAGGTTTTTAATTCAATTTATTTTTGGATACTTGCATTTTTGATGTTTTTGCTTCATGAATGATTGATTTCCCCATCTGATAATTTTTGACTGTTACAGTCTGAAGTTTTGCTTTAAAACACAAGAATTGGAGTATCATATCTAAAGGAACTTTTGATCTATTATTTATGTAGAGATTAATTTTTTTTATTTTTTTTTTTTTGGAGGAAGACTTAGGAGGAACGAGAACAAATGAATGGATGATGGAGCTTGATATGTGATGAGACTGCAGGATGCCAGGTACTTTGGGGAAGGTTAAAGAGGGACAGAGATAGAGAGCAGTGGGGTCCTGTTGAGGAAGGTGTATATCAAGTCAAAAAGTCTGAATTTCAGAACAGGACCAAGGGTAAACACTGGCAGGTTTAGTGAATTGTGTGATCCCTCCTGGAACGATGGGGAGAATAATCCTTATTCAAAGACTTCTCACATCAGAAAGAGAAACTTTATTTTTACTTTTAAACCATAGTTTATGGCTTTGCCAGTTAACTGGAAATTTTATAGGAAAATGTCAATCAGTTTCAATTGTTCACAAAACCAGAAGTCTGCCTGGCTTCCTGCCTGTTCGCGTCTCCGAGGGTAGACTGCCTTTGAACCAAGAGCTCAAGTACGATCAGGCTGTGGTTGCAGTGCAGCCCTCCCATGTAGATGGCACACGACACAGTCTTAGGAGGGCTCAAGGTGCCTGGATTTGTGCTCAGGAGCCCCTAATCCCCTGGGAACCTGGGCTGCAATGGGGCCCCTCAGGTCTGTCCAGGTCTCCATCCCATGTGGGGCAGGGAGAATAACTGGTTCTACTCTTGCTTTTTTATTCTGAACCCAGAATAACTCTTTTTCCCCCCCCCCCAGAATTATACGAATTCCTCATTTTGGGGAAGACTATCCCATGGTGTGCTTGTTTCCAAAAGTATTTTATGTTTGTGATGAATGTTCTCTGTTGAGCAATCTGCCTGGTCAGATGAGAAGGTCTGTTGAAGGACCATGCTTTGAACCTAAGTTAAACTCCAAATCCACCAGAAAATGAGACCGTTCCTGCTGTACCACCTTCTTCCCTATCTCTGGCCCAACCACTGTGCCCGGGTTGGTGCAGAAGACTGATGTAAAGCCATATAGTTGCATCAGCTGGATTACGAGGCTGCTATATGTGCTTCTCATGCAACTGATTTTATCCTCAGGCATCCTTTGGACTTAAGTGTGGTATAAAAAGGAACAATTGATGATTGCATAGTAAAAATTAAATAACTGCACTGCTGAGCTCTCCTTCGGGTAATATATGTCTGAAAACATGCTGTCACAGCAGTCACTGAATTGCCCCAAAGAACAGGTGAGGAGACCTCTGTTTTGTGCCCCTAACTCAACATTTGGATCTACAAAATTTAAGGTAAACCACCCTGCTTTATTTACAGCTTCCAGCTGTCATTACTGTATCTTATTTTGAATGAAATTCAAGAGTCATGACTAGACTTTTAAATCCTCTGTCCACAAAATAAAACTTGATCAGCATTACAAGATTTTCAAGGGTGCAGATGTTTCAATCCTTATCACCAACCCATGTTGCTAGGGGTACTTGCTGCTAAACACAGCGTACTTTGAGAAACAAGAGTATTGCAGTGTTCAGGCTCTCCTCACTTTATGGCTTTTCTGATGAATTACAACTGCAACGTCTGTTACTGCAGCACCAGTAATGGGACACCATTGGGGCACACTGGGTTTGTATTTGAGTAGAAGACACAACCTCTGTACCACCACTCTTTTATCTTACTTTATAATGTCTTGATCTCACAAAAAGATGTGCTCAGCTTTCCGAATATCCCCCCACCCCATATGTTCGTGTAAGCCAAGGCAGTTCTGCATAGGCATGAAGTACATGAATGAAATTTCAGCATGCTTTGTTTGGGGAAGTGCTCAGCCCTTGTATTTCCCATTGACGCATGTCCAGAAAGTGCAATACCTAACAGAAATTCTTCATCCTGGAACTTTCTTTATTACACAGTAGAGGAGATTCGGTAACAGCGTGACCATTGCTGTCCCTCTGCAGAAGTTCAGTGCGTACTTGTATCGCTGTAAGTTTCCTGTTAAATCCTTTTCCTTTCTTCTGAGGAAGGGATCAGGGCAGCCTTACTGTTCTCTGAATGGGCATATTTCTGCTCTACAGCAAAACATCCAGCTGAAGAGTAGCCACAGTTTTGCCAGTTCCTCTCTCCAGCTGAAAATGTCACTAAACACAGGAATCACCCTCAGGATGTTCCTGAAGAAAGAGAGGAAACTACTTGTAAAAATACTGAAGGGGTGCTTCCATGGTTTTCCTTTTTTCCTAAGCTGTCCAGGCCCAGCTACGGTACATTTTCATAGGTACTCTAAAAAACTTGCACAGAATGTTTTCTGTTAACATATTTGTGGTATAATCGCTTTTCACCACTAAATTTGAAAGACATGTTTTCACATTGGCCCTCCCTTTTAAGACAGGAATGGCAATGTCTTATAAATGTCTTGAATAAAAAAGCTGAAACAAATTCTCAGGTCTTCTGATTTTTGCAGTTCATTGCTTTTCTCTGCGTTTTTTTTATTCAATGTGAATAGCCAGTGCAGTAATACTTTTGCATTAATATGTTTGCTTATTGGTATAGCATATCTAAAAACCACCTGACCACCAGATTAGAGGCATTAGGACAGGGGAGAATTTTGCTCTTGTAACAAAGGTAAGAGAATATCAGCTTCAAGCACTGGCAATATCAACAAAGCAGACTTGACAAGTCCAGTTCAGATACAAAGACTAATCCTGCAAATGCATAGGTGTATGCTGACCTGAACTCATGAGTGGTCCCATCAGAAAGTTCAGCTTACCTATAAGTGTGTATGGGGCCAGGATCAAAGTGTGGGTGTGTGGAAATACCCACACGACTGATGTTTACAGCTCAGTGGAAAACACGATTACCCCTGAGAATTACTCTGATTGTTTTGGTGGCCATCTGTTGTCTCACTTCTCTGAATAACTGCCCCCCTTGCTGCAGTGTCCTCTGACCACATTCAAATACGTGAAATGGTTTGACACACTCTACACTGTATTCTCCCACCTGTGATTTATGCATATCATCATTACTAGTGATCTGGAGTTTCTCAGGCAAGGGGAGAAGGCTTCAACATCTGAAGAACCTGCCAGGCATAATAATTTGTGCAAAATTAGTGAAACCTGAGCTATTCTTGATCAGGTACTTTATATATTTAGTTCTAGCAAACAGAAAATAACCGTATCATCTTAAATTAACACAAATTTAATATTAGTGATTCAGCATTACGTCTGCTTTGGACTACCACAGAAGTCATACCAAGCTTAATATACCAGTAGCTAATATATATTGATATTATATGTTATGTACATCAGTATATTTCCATATACAACTCCTTCCGCTACTGTTAAAACTGCCTCCCTTTTCAACTCCTGCTATGGAAAGAGATGTTCCACTCAGAGTAGTGGTGGGCTGAGAGAATCTGGAGTGTGGGAAATGTCTGCAGGAACAGGATCTCTGAGATTAGCAAGGATTTTCCACTCCTTTTGAAGTATATTTTGCTCCCCATGCCTGAAGCAGGTTGATGGTTTTCAATGTAGAAATCTGTCTCAGAGGCTAGTATTTAAGTCATACCTTATCTGATTAATAGATTGAGTGTGACTTATATTGGGCGTATTTGCATGCTTGCTAAACGTGCTGATGAGGCTGCCTTTGACACATGAACCAAGGTTGCATGTATTCTTTGTCATGATGTTATATTCTTTTTCATATTCTTTAAAAAGACATAACAATGCTCCAGCTTAAAGTCTGGTCTCACCAAAATGAACTGCTTTAATCTGAAATAGCATTATTACAGCTAAGGTTCCATTCATAACTCATAATTCACTTAGGTCCACCCAATCCATAATCTTCATGCTGGTTCATGTGGCATGCATTGATGAGTTCTGTTTGTTTTGCAGCTACTCAGAGTTTGAACCCAGAGTTTGTTTGGAAATTTCTGATGTTGCGAGTGGAAAGTGAAAAACAAACCAAGCAAACAAACCAACCCCTCCAAACAAACCAAAAAACCCCAAACAGTTTATGTAAATATGTAATTGATTACCAGTGGGGCAAATTACATCAGAAAATCTTTGCTGGACTAGGGCTTGAGTCAACTTACTGTCTGGGTATATAGTGATTTTTGTCATCTGAATCAGAATAGCCATGACATTCCAGCCTTATCACGCTGTTCATGAACTAGCTTCCTTAAAAGACTAATATTAATCTCCTCTGCTGAAGATGCCTTGCTGACTTTAGCTTGCTTACTCATGCTCTGCTTTACCAAATTCACGAACACATACTTCCTGAAACAGCTGCCACCCTTCCTAAAACTCTTGGTTTTCAGGCCCTACCCTAATGACTGTCTGTATATTTTTATCTTAAGTAGGCATTGGGGCAGGAACTAGATAGAATTCACTTTTTTTTTCCCTCTTCTTGAGTGAGTGCTCTTCCCCTTAAATTATACAGTCATGCTTCTGCCTGCTTTCTCCCTGCAGCCCAGAGAAACTTCATTATATTAATATGGAATTTCATTGATGTTCCAGGGCTGGTAAATCTACTCTGTAGTCTCAGCAAAGACAGTGGGAGATTTACAATCCTTCCAGTAATGGGAAGAATTGATTCTATAGCTCTCACAGGTTTAAGGAGCGTTCAGAGGTCTTGGATAAAAAGCTTCGGCATCACAGCTGCACCTATCTCAGTGTGGGAGTGACCAGAGGATGCTTACCACAGGCAAGGCAGAATAGTTTCAGGTGTGCAGATCCTCAAAGGATTTAAGACTGACCTAAGCAGGGAGCTGCTTGGTGGTGCTGACTCTGATGGGCTTCTGGAATGCCCACTGTTGGGCATTTGGAGACTAATATTGAAAATGCAGAAAGAGGCTAAAAGCTGTAGGCAGTCACCTTCTGGGGTGAGGAAGTAAGAAGTGAGGGACCAGGCTGAGAATCACAGCCCTGAAGTCAAGCCCTGGAAGTGAAAAGGAGCCAGGATTTGGATGCTTAATCCTTCTTTTGGATTTAGTTGTCAGCTCACATTGCGGAACCAAAATCAGAGAGGTGCTTTTCAGGTTAATATATCTGAAGTAAAGGCTCTTTTGCAATTTGCTTCATGTCTGTGTTTCAAAATCTGCTCCTTTTGGAATTCTTGCACTGATTTAACTATATTGATTCAGAAATTGGTGTAAATTCTGACTTGGACACAGTTATCTGGTATACTAGTGCTTATAGAAATGTATTTCATTCCTGTAAATAAGCTTGAAAAAGATTGAGCTGTTTTGAATACTGGACTGCAATAGCAGTCAGTCTTTCAATGCCGAATACTGGGGGAGGGAAAACAAGTTCCCTAAGTCTCTATCTCAGCTTCTAAATCAAGATCTTCCTAACACCTCCCGCCCTGTAATTTCCTGTCCTTACATGACCACGTTTTTGACTTCATATTAGCTCTACCACATAGCCACAGGATTTTTTTTTTTTAATCTTTATTAGTGTTAAGCAGACCCTTCAAGAAATTATTGTAAGCTCCTTAAATTTGATAAATATATGCTAAGGAGGCAATAGTTATGAGTTGCCTCTATAAATACAGGCTTGGATGAATTTAATGTGTCTTCCAAGTTATTTGTGAGGATGACAGGTATTTGGGATGGCCTGAACCAGCCACTGCAAAGGCATTATACTACCAATTAACTGAAGGGGTTTTATCCACACAACCAAAAAGATACTTGGTGGAGTACGTGATTCTCAACTGGTACAGCTACAGCAACTGCTCTTGTTGCTTTTCAAATAATGGTGAATCTTTGGCATAGCATCTCTACAAAGTATGCATTTTGGGATTTTCTACAGATGTTGCTCTTTTAGGCAGAAAATACAGAATGCACTACAAATACGTGAGGTTTAGAGAATTACAGTGTTTTATTTTAAGACACGAGCATTGCAAACTTCACCAATGGGTTTTGGTAAGGCTTGTTTCTCTGAAGTCCTATTGTCCTGTTCTGTGGTTGTGGAAGTGGGATATTTGTGTAGCTGCAATCCTGTGTTAAATATTCTTCCATAGAATAATATTTAACTACCAAAATAATATTAGCAAACTAAAGATCAAAGTTACTTGTTTAATGTATTACTTATTAAGGCAGGATCTGTAAGATCCTTTTCCTCTTTTTTTCTTTGAGATAGATTTTTTTTTTTTTTACACTGCTCCTTCCCCTTTTTCTAATTGTCTTGCTGTTCTGTATATTTTTATATATAGCACCTTCTTCAGATGACCTTGTGTTTGTATTTCAAGTCTTTTGATGAGAAATTTCTGTGTTGCCATTACTGTCTTTTTAAAGAAGGCATTTAACTTGTTGGCTGCAAACTGTCTTATTGTTAGGAAAGTACATGGTTATTAATAAAACTCACTCTGTTCCAAAAGCTTGGATATAGGAATCAACTGTGATGACGCTGTTCTCGTATCCTGTGCTCTGTAGACTACTTGTTGTATCATAAACAGTTTTAGAATTTTGTGGTGTGTCTTCATACAATTGTACTAACCACTGTGTGTTGCTTAGTAGACGGCTTAGTAAGGAAACAAGGCTTAGTCAGCCGACTGATGGTTGCTTTTTACCTCTGAAAATAACTACAAAATCTGGTCAGGCACACTAGAAAGAGCAAATAATCTCTTCCCTGCTCTTCTCTGTTAGAGGTTTACTATTTTAAAAACCTCTGAACTGGCGTAAGAAACACTGCATGCCTTGTGTTTAAAATACTGTCTTTGCATCATTAAGAAATCAGAAGCCATTGTTTCACCCATCTTCCCAAGGGAAAACTCATAGAAAATAACTAAGGAACTGCTTGGATATTTTGATGTCCAGCATCTGCTGACAGAATTTCACAACGAAAGATGCTGGATCTCTCCTGACCTCCAGGCTGTATTTTTACTCTCCCAGCTTTTTTGCACGCCTGCTCGCTGGTCAGTTGTGAATCACTGGCGACTTCTGCAGATGCAAAACCATAGCACTGCATGAGGCAGGCATCCCTGATTCATGTGAGTCTGCAGTAGACAGCAATTTGCATGAGCTCCTAGGATCACGCAGCAGGTCTGTCTACTGTCATGTGTGTCTGTCAGTGTTTTCTAGCATACCAGTTTAATTTGCATTCTCTCTTTCAAGAGCGACTGCTGTCAAATGAATGGGAAGCTGCCATCAGGGAGTGAGAAGGGTTACTGGCCATTAGCAACCAGTCCAGTCTCTCTCTTTGTCTGGGACCTATTAGCACGTCTATGGGGAAATAGCAGTTGTGTGTGAACCATTTTCTACATTTATCAAAGGGAAAACAAAGGATGATTCCATTAGAAATACACCGTAACAGCCAAATGAGCAAAAGGAGCCAAGGTTCTGTCCTGCCCCTCCGTCCTTTTAACTCTCTTGCTCCATCACAGACATCCAGCTTCCCATTACTTACGTCTCTGAAAGCCTCTTCCTGCCTTTATTGTTTTGCCAGTTGCTGCCTTCAATTTACTGCACTGATAAGTACTTTCCAGGCTGTAAATGTGTGGTTGAGATATTTCTGAAGCCGATCCATGTTTTGATTGTAATCACAGGAGGAAAGGTCAGCAGCGAAACTGCTCTCGCTACACAGGGAGCCCACTCCTCGCACCAGGATAGGTATAGATTGTGAATTCATAGAGAGAGACGTGAATAACAGGGCCGAAGAAGAAAAGAGAAACACACAGTTAACCTCCCCTCTTCACAAGGTGATACCCTTGCTTTTATTAGATGTAAAGTAACTGCAGTTGTCCTTCAGCTTGGGGAACACCGGAAACCAGAAAGAGTGAGAAATCAGATATGGCCATCGATGCTGGAAATGACAGCAGGTAGCAGGAGGTGTTGAAGTCTCCCTTCTTTTTCTGTGACTGCAGATAATCATTTTATCTTCTTTCGATACAACGTAGCTGCAGAGATGGAAAAGGGAAGAGGGGATGTGTTTTAACATCTTGCTTTTTGGGACACTGAGTTATGATCTCTACCATTTGGGTGACCAGTACATGCCTGTAGAGCTTGACGTGCCTGAGAAGCTCCATACATGTCTGTAATTCCTGTGGCATCGTTACAATGTGCGGTGCAGATGCTGAAATGTGGTTGTCCGCCAGCGTGGGGGTATCGTGCCATGAGCAGTTTGTCTGCAGTGGGAAATAACTGGAAATGACAGAATTATATGGAGCGAAAAAGCTCCTTCCACGGGAAAATTGGTTTGGAAGCCATTGGTTTATCAGGCAAGAACTTTGATACCAAACTTACTGAATTTTAATAGAAGTTAGAGGCTCTTCTGGTTCCTCTTTGCCTTAAAATTGACTGAAAAGTGGTATGAAATGGAAAGCAGTGCTGACTCTTAAAACTGTCATAACTCTTGGACAATTTAACAGCTTCAAAAAAGACACTACTCAGGGACTATGCTACTACAGAATAATTTTGGCTTAGTTAAAAATAAGACAAAATAAGATTTGTGGGGGAAAATGTGTATCTCCCAGCTGAATATGTCAGGAGATCTAGGTAAATAGGGCCTAGGATTTCGTAGTAATCTAATTAATAAATAAGTGTGATTTTTCTGGGTTGGCTTTAAGAGAATATAGCTGGCAAAGGTAAATAATAATAAAATATTAAAATATTTTGTAGCAGATATATAATAATAAGTATACTGGGTCTTTGTCTTTCAGAGCTCAAGGTTTGATTATTTCCCCATACGTTTTTTAAAATAACTAAAAAACTGTTTTTTCTTGGGCTGATCCAATCTCATTCCAAGCATGTAGTAGTGTAACCAGTCAAGAATATATGCTGATAAGGCGTTTTTTAACCCTGACTTGACCTATGTTAAAAAAGCAGACTTATTCATTAAAGACCGTAAGGAACTGTACGCAAGTCTGTGCATAGCAGAGGTAATTGCCAAGGGTTTCTCTGGAGGTTTACAGGCAGTAGTACAACTTGTAAGAGGTATTGACATTGTATTGATTTGGTTGCTGAAGAAAAGATTGAGTTAGAGTATGTGAACTGCTACTGCTGTTGGCTGACCTCTCCCAGTGGGGTGTACTTTGGTGCTGGAGATATCTAACATGTCTGAAGGGCAAAGATTCTCAGAAGACCTACGTCCCCTGGCGTTATACGTGTTCGTCAAATGTCTGATATTTGTAAGTTTATTTTTGCTTTACTGGGAATAGCAAGGCATTTTTTGTGACAAATCTACTGAGAAGTGTGGCCGAAAGTTTTTCTGTTTTAAAGATGAACTAAAGTCTTCCTTTAGCTCTTCCTTTTAACCTGATGCATTCTGGGCAATTGCACTACCTTGACCCAGGGAAAATGGAAGTAAGATGTCATCTTCATCATCATCATAGAACCTGGAATAACTCAACTCAGATGTTACTGCCATTATTAGCTGGAGTTACAGTTGTGGAGGCACATGCCAACATGGTAAATTGAGAAAACAAATATAGTAGTGGACAGTATGAAGTATGGTAGATTACAAGTTCCATAAAATGCTAGAATTGCAATTGAGAATGAAACCTTTTTTGTTTTTACAAATCCAGTTATCAAGTTAGCCATTATTTTAGGGGGGTTATAAGTGAGGAAACCATTTTTTTTTTCTGTCGTCTCAGAAATTATCTTTTCACAGAGAGATAAGAATGCTAAACAAAATGCTGTCTAAGCAGCTCAAGCCTTAATCAAGTGACTTTCTGATTACTGAAAATATTTGATCACGTGGCTGTCCATTAGCATTCCTCATGATTTCTGTAAGCTTCTCTTTTATGTTAGGTCAGCATGTATTATACCTGTATGCTAATTTATGAACTTCTACAAGGCATTATGAGTCTCTGAATTAATAGTTTAGGAGTTCATGTGAGTGCACCTGTATATCAATTTGGTTTCTCACCTATGGTCCTATTCGTTTAACCTGTGTTCCTATAGACGAGCAGATATCTAGGCCCTGAAATCATTTATAATACCCTTCTATGTTAATTGGGTGACTTCTGATGACCTGAAAGTAAATATTTGGCTCAGCGGATTCTTCTCTCAAAATTAAGTATAATGAAATGCATTTTGACACTTTTTAAATTGCATACTTTTGTGCTAAGGCAACAAATGTTCATCCCTTAGTGGCTATATTGGATGTAAATGGCGAGGTTTTGGCAGCAGGGTGGCTGCAGGGGAGGAGGCCAGGGGCTGCCCTGTGTCAGACACAGCCGCTTCCAGCTATCTTCGCAAGGGACCCATCACGGACCACAGCTGAGCCCATCAGCTGAGTTGGTGGCACCTCTGTGAAAACGTATTTGAGAAAAGCCAGAAAACACTGAGAAGGGCGCGGGGTGGGAGGACAGGACACACGTGGACGGGGATGACAAGAGAATGAAGAGGAGGAGAGAAGAACAGAGGGAATAACAAGGTCAGAAGACAAGGAGGTGCTCTGTGGTGGAGCAGGTTCTTCCCTGAAGGGACTGTGGCCTGTGAACAAGCCCATGCCAGAGCAGGTACGCCTCTGAAGGGACTGTGGCCCACAAAAGACCCATGCTGGGGCACAGGACAAGAGTGAGAAGGAAAGGGCAGCAGAGAGAAGCTGCTGTGTACTGACACTGACCTCCTGCACTGCTTGTTGGCGCATTGAAGGGACTGGGTGCAACCTGCAGCAATAACAAGGGAGAAGGAGAGATGTCTGGAGTGAAGCTGAGCCTGGGAAAGTGGGAGGAAAGGTGTTTTATTGTTTGTCTTCTTTGCTTCTCAATACCCAAATCAATAATTATTTATGTTAATTGGCAATGAATTAAGTTTTACAGAGATTACACTAGTTTGGGGTAGGTGCATAAAACAGAGTAGGTGAAACTTTATCCCGTGGAGTCTGTGGAGCTGTGGAGCCACTGACATCCCTTGTGCAGTGCCTGTTGTAAATAGGAGGTTTGGCTTTAGGCATCCACCAGCAGTGTACACTTAACCATCCCCCTGATCTCTCCCCTTTTCGGACGTGGATGTCTCACTCTGTTTTGCGTCTTTTGAAGTTCCCCTCTGATCCAGAAAAAGAGTGAATCAGAGTAACAGGGTGCAGGCAATTACTGTGGTTTATTGTGTAAGTACGATCTGAAGGTGTGTAGCAAAGGTGAGGACTGGTGAGTCACATTGGATGAGCCCAAGAGTCTTGTATTTCATTTTCATTCCTCTCCTGCCCCCAGCAAGGCTTGTATCTTGCATTCATGGAGCAGTGCCACAATCTCTCCCTTGTTCTGTGTCCTCACTCCACGTGACAAATGTCATTGGTAAGCCAGATGTGCCATCGTGCAGCCAGCTGCATGTGATGGTTGAGGTCATGGACTGGGACAGAAGCAGTGGCATTAGGCTGCCTGACAGCCCAAGCATCACTGCCCTTTCCTGCCTAGCACAGCTTTGGCATGCGTCAGACGCTGGTGAAACCTGACCACATATGTCATTTGCTCAGAGTTTTCTAGAAATGGACTTGTGTGTACTGTAATGTAGAAACTAGTACTGCCCACCTACAAGAAATACTGAACTGCTTGGAGAGGAACAACTTCAGGAACCATGCATTAGGCAGCCTAAGACCTGTGTTGACTTGAGCCCAAACACATGTCTCAATTGCACCTGTGTAGGCAAAGGTGTCCCAGCTGGAATTCTTATCATGGTAATTACACCAATATGTGTGGGGATGAATCACAAGAAAGGGCCTCATTGCAAGAGCCTCTGCTACATCTACAGGGTTGCAGATGAACTCTGTGCTGAAGAGCTTGCCTGGGACACGAGCAATGACAGGATAAAGGTATAGCAAGGGAAGTTGTCCTTAAACCTTCTCATGAGACTCTTAATTTCTTCTTGGCTTCTTTTTCTGCATACTGCTACTGATTTGATTTCCCTGCAGCTCCTCACAGTTAGCACTCTTTCTCCAGCAGCCAGGTAGAAGCTGTTTAATGCAAACATTCAGTGATGTTTTGTGTAGGCTTGGAGGAGGGGGAGATGAGGGGAGGTCTGGCTTGCTTAAACCCCAAAGAATGTCCTAATCTTGTAAAGAATATGAGTCTCCTGTGTGCAGGCCTCTGGAAAGTTTATGGATAAACTGGGACCCATAGAGGTGCCTCTGTGTCAAAGTTGAACTGTTTGCATGTGGCTCTATTTATTGTCCCTAAGTAGAAGGAAAATAGCCCACTTTTAATTAATGGGAAAAATGCTACATGTACATTTATTTTGGCATGGCTAAAAAGCTGTTTAAATTTCATTTAGCTAAATAAATATTACTCTGTCAAATTAAAGCCTATTTAAACCTGACTTATTGGTTTAGCTTGCACCTGTAACCAATATAACTTGCTTGAAATCCATGTGAAAGTGCCCACACAGGGATTTGTGCTGGCTTGACATTTTAATATTAGTTAAACTGCCGTACCTTGTAGGTGTGGACCTCCCCTTAGTAGCCTCCAGCAGTAAAAGTGATGTCTTTTGGTGCTACTAACAACAGTAGCCAACATTTAAAAGTTGACTGCACACTGCCCACTCTGCTCACACCATTTGGTGCTTTTGCAGAAGATCATAAGTTTGCTGGCAGGGTATCCTATTTCTTTTAAAAACTAACGTATAGCACCTGACCACATCTGCCTCAAAAGCTCACAGCCTAGACACTTGTTTTAAATATATCTGTCAAGACAGTCCACAATAGCACCATCCCAAGACTTCCAAAATGTTGAACACAAAATGCAATTACAGTGCACAAGAGTGCTAAGGAAAGCTGTCTGCTCAAAGGAACTGTCTGCGTGCATGTGGCAGTCGGGGCAATGGCAAAGCTTGGAAAGGATTCTGTTTTGTAGTTCAGTCCATCATGAACTTCTAACCTTTGGGCACATCACTGCAAATATTTCTGGTTTTCCCCTAAGCAGGAAGTGCGCATCCTGTAATGGTAATTTTTCTTGAAATAGAGCATGATGTGCCTGATACTATGACTTGGTTCATAGGAATATTATGGCTGTATCTATTACGTAAATGAAGGAGCTGTAGAAAGAGCTGTAGGCTTTGAGGGAGTGCGAAGGTCTGTATTGATTTTATTCCTAGTGCCTTAGCCTTCACCCATCCCTATCACCCTGAAATCCCTTCCCAGCATGTGGTGGGTTACCAGCAAGATTACAGTGGTGACTGTCACTTCAAGTGGCCTGATTAAGAAATGAGAATGGGTGGCTGTGGAGGATTGTGTGCCTCCTGTGTCCTTAATAGCCTCTGTTAGCCACAGTAAACCCAATAAGATTTATAATTCCATTATAAGGCAATTTTTTTGTTTGTTTTGTTTCATTATAGTATGCAATCATTCACTAACTGTGTGATCTCATTGAGTGAACTCTGATTTTCTTATACAGCTTTCCTGAATCCTCCTGAAACAGCTGGATGGCAATGAGATGTTTCAGAGTTACACTGGGAAGCACGTGGGAGCAGAGGTTCTCTAGGTTATCTTTATTTGGAAGTCCAACCGCACCTTGGCAATCAATTTTTTTAATAGCAACCACTTATTTTAAAAGTTTGTAATTCTCTACATGTAGAAAAGCTCTGCTATGATTTTATCTTTTTTCTTTTTGTGTTTCTCTTGCATTGAACCATTGACTATCAGAATATAATTAATTTATGTAGATGAAATTTATAGTTGTATTTTACTCATCCATCTCTAGAGGTGGTGGTGTGGTTGGATACCATTGTGGTCTGATATAGACAAGATATTTATTGTTGGAGTAGAACAGCAGTGCTTAGTTACACAAATAATGATGTAATGGTTGTGGTTGTTGGAGTCTGCAGTCAAGAGATGTGATGTCAAGTTTTGGCTCAGCTGTGGAAATGTGGCTTAGCCCCAGTCAGCCCGTTCTTCCTCCAGTGGAAATGTTTTTTTTTCTTCTTTTAGAAGCATTATGAGAATAAAACCTTTTAGTGGTCAGAGAGGCTGTTTGGGGGGATGGTACTGTAACATCAGGATCTAGGTATCTACTAGTTAAGTAGTTGTCGTATAATTTAAAAAAAAATCCTGCAGTTTTACACAGATCATTACTTGTTAATTACTATATGGCTGCCTTTATACTGTTGCCAGCAGAAGACAGATGGTACTCACCTATGCTATCTATTATGCAGGATGGTAATACTAACTAAACTGAAAAGCCAGATCAAATCCCTTCCCCTCCTACATTTCATGCTCAGCAATTTTCACAGGATAGGCAGAAAATGCTATAGCTTTTCTCAATTCTATTTTTTTGAAGAGCTGACTAAAAAATATTTTGAAATAGCCAATGTAAAATTTATTTTATTTTTCTCCTCTTGAAAAAAAACCCTAAGTCAAATGAAGTTGGAAAAAACTAGATAGCTGGCTCTGTAAAAAATCAAGCCAGTAGTTTAAGCACTTAGAGAAGGATTTTGGGATGGTCAAAAAGGACAAACATGCCCAAAGTGGCATTCTAGCAAAAGTTAGGTGCCAAAGTACAAAGTTGTGATCTTGAAAAACACTACTCATCTGCTGGCTAACTCTCAAAGCAAGTCAATGTTCTGCTTACTTCCCGCCCCCCACCCCTGCTTTAAATATGTAAACAGTCTTGGGAAGAAAGACTGAACCTAGGGTGACACTGGCTCATGTGTGGCCTGACCAGCAGGTTCGAGAGTTGCGTATCTCCCTGTGTTCTCCCTGTGGTCCACTTCAGACAACTTTGGGGTTTGCATGACGGCCCAGCTCTAGCAGGAAGGGTTGAGGCTGCCCAGCCTCGCCCCAGAGCTAACTGTTAGGATGTCTTCTGCTACAATGCCAAGCATGGGTTCAAAGCCAAGGACCACCGTGTACATGCCGTCCCCTTTTTCTTAGGTGAGTGCTGTGACTCCTTACTTTTGCGTGAAAGGAGGAGCTAGCCCCCATTTTGTCGCAAACAGGAGTTCTGCACGATTCCTGGAGAAACAGACGTGTTCCTTCAAGAGGGGGTTTTGCACCACCAAATTGAAACAGAGGAAAGTTATTTCTTCTGCCTAGGAGGAAGGCACTGGTGGGGCAGGACTGAATGCTTGCACCTCTCTGCTCTGTTGGCCAACCTGGGCTGCAGCATCATGTGTGCACTGACTGGTAGAAACTCTCTGCTCGGTGAGCTGTGCTTATGTCCTGCAGGGTCCTTCTCTCAGCTTCAGGAAAAAGTGTGTCATGTCTAAAGGCATTGTTGGATGGGACCAGAAAGAACCTGGCTGTAGGACCTCATCTAAAAATAATAGTATCTTTGGCTAAATGGTATATTATGAAGATCTTCCAAGCAAAATACTGCTGTATGCTTAGAGCAGCCTGAGCCCCACAGGACTTTGAAGCTGGATCTATAGAGCGGTATCCAATGCAGGGCACTTTTCCAGGTGCTGGGATGCAACGCACTGTGCTGCGAGAGGGTCCCTGGCCAGTCAGTGGTCTCCTGAGTGGGTCTGAGGTGCAGGTGGGAGTTAGTGTAGTCCAGCAGTGAGCAGCTTGCATGTGCCAAGTCTGTTTGGGAGGGTGAGAGCCCTCACTGATGTAGATACAGTCCAACCTCTGCTGGTTGGCCTCAGCACCTGGGAGCTGGTCTGGGCACGGTCAGCTCCGTAGTGCAGAGCTAGCCTGAAGGAGCAGCATTCTCTCCTCTTTCTGGGAAGTGGAGTTGTGCCAGGATACAGTGGCCCTGCCTTTTGCTGAGGAAGCAGCACACCTACCCGCACCATGGGTGTGAGCTGGCTGGCTGAGGTGGCACCAGCAGGGCCAGCAAAGCTGTCACTGCCTGCTGTCCCTTGGGCGGCTGGACCACGGTGACGTCTGCGGGGCTGCAAGCTCACGGGGACCTAGCTCAGGGCACTCTGTGCTCATTCCAACAGTGGCGTTTGGGAGGGGGTCAGGGTGGGTTAGGGAAGAGGGTGAAGGATGCCAGTCCCACCAGGACTGAGTTTGCAGTATGAGGTCTGTGATATGGTAGGTTTGAAAAACTTGTTATTTGTGGGTGAATTAAAGCAGGTATGTGGTTCATCAGTGTTTTGCATGACCAGCGTTAGGAAGTTATGTTACGTGCAACAACTCCTGAAAAGAAATTTCCCAAATTCCTGCATTGTTTTGCTTCAGGGACTGTTCTAGCTCTACTCTTGGCTTTTTTTTCTAGAAAAGTCACTGGATGTACTTTGTTATTGTTTGTCACATTTCAAACACTTGTTATGGTCAGGCAGTAGTGGGGCTTAGTCACAGATAGACAATAAAATACTGATTTCTTCTCTTCTTTAAATATAACCTGTAAAATGATTTCTGAAAACTTGTAACAGAGTATTTGGCACATCTTTCAGGTAAATGGATATTTGATAATTAAATGCATAGTAGGTGTATGGTAGAATTTAGAAGCTTCTGTATGTGTTCAGCTTTCTGTGAATGTTCAGCTACCGTGGGAAGATTTATTTTAAAAAGCTGTGGGGACTGATCCTAAAGTTCTTTGAGAAATTGCCTCCTAGTTTAATGTTTGCTATGAACTTCATTAAACATTGTATGTGGTCTGTGCCAATTAAGACCATTAGCATTACTGTGAACCAGTAACCTCAGGGGGGAAAAAAAAAAAAGGGTTATCCTTAAAAACATAAGAGCAGGGTTATTAACAAAAAGTGACTTATCAAGTGTAAATAAAATGACCTGAACAAAATGTGCGTCATTGTACATGCATGCCCTCCTTTACCATCTGGTTTCTGTGTTATGAGCCTAGGTATGGATTTATTTTGTGCTAGGAGACAAACAATTGGACAACACTTAAACACAAGCTGTAATGTAGGTAAAGCTTATGGCAGCCTTTCACGTGCTCTGTATCATGTGGGGAAAAACAGTTTACAGAAAAGATGAGTTGAACTGTAAACAGTGCACCCTGGTAAGTCTTCCATATAGTCATATAATTATGATTTCTTTTACTTTCTTCAGATTTTCCTTGAAGTCCAGCTAAGAATGCAACCAACAACAAAGTGAAAAAGCTGTGCAGCTGAAGAAGCATCCTTCTACTTGGTGAAAATGTCTCTTATTTTTTGACAACGATTAAAGGACAATGGGGTCAAACACACTTGGGAAGGCTGCAACATTAGATGAGCTTTTGAATGCTTGTATTGAAATGTTTGGTATGCTTTTTCAATATTTTATTTTGCTGTTCTTGAAATTCATCGTATAATGTAACCCCTGCTGTTCTCTGATTTAGCCAGTCTTTCCCTTGGCAAACAACTTTTCTGTTCTGTAAAATTTTCCATGTTTTTTTGGCCCAGAATCACATTGGCCAGAATTTTAATCACATGCATACTATATTAAATTTTCTTAATACAGATAATGCACAATGGTGGGTATAGTGGGTTTTAAAATGCTGGCCTTCACCAAGAGAATTGTTTAGTTGAATTATTCAAGGAGTTATTTCTGGCATTGATCTTTGTCTTGAGTGGTTTCACAGCTGCATTTCTGACCAGTCATTTTTTGGAAGGTTTTCTGAATTATCATGAAATAATTGGCAGGAATATGACTTAAGGCTCATGTCATCTTTGTACTGTTATTAAAATGCGATGTACCAGGTCTGAGGGAAAGAAATGATGAAATAGACCTTGATCCATAACACTATTAATCATGACATACATCACATTGCAGTCAGATGACTTCATGGACGAGCTTAAATGCTTTGAAATGGGGCTTTAATTCATAAACCTACATTTTGATTCTCTTGAAATGCAGGACAGCTTTTGATTGGAATGAGGTATTAATTTTTTTTATCCCTTGTGGAGAGAAACAAAAGATTTTGTAGCTATGGCCTGTTATCTACACTGGTTTGGTTTTTTTTCCCTTTAGATACCTAGCACTACAATCTAGCAATAGTTATTGTTGAAGGAGCATTTTTGGGTTTTGTTTCCTACCTATTTGGTAAATAATGAGCCAACATTTCCACTTTGGATCCTTTCTGCCTGACTCCACTTGAAGAATAAAAGCTCCTCGCTCTTCATGAATAAGGTGGTTAAATCGTGGTTTCTCTTTTGTAGATGACAAAGGAAATCGATGCTCCAGCCATTTGCCAAGAACCTTTCTTTTAATGCACCGGTGGTATCTGCCTTCCACAGAGCTGGCTGGCAAGCTTCTGTCCATATATCCTTTCACAAAGTCTTGCAAATTGACATTACAACATCAAAAGCAGATTGTTTCGGTGACTGCATGTAAAATGAGCCAATTCATTAATGACAAACCAGGTTTAGAGGTGAATTTTTTTCAGCCTAAAAGATGGAAGTCTGTGAGCTGCTTTATGCTACTGCTTGTCGACTTTTTCCAAATGCACAAGCCTGCTGAGACATACTTTGCGTTAACTCTGAATAGGTGGAAATATATGGCCAAGATAACTTTTTCAAATGTATCACGGCAGGCTGGCCTTTGACTACTAGGAGCTTTCAGTGGTAGCTAAGCACCTACATGTCATTTATACCACTTAAAGAATTCAGCAATCATAAGTAGTATCATATTTGGTTGGCCAGAGCTGGCAAGAAACCATTCAGCAGAACATTCAGAATAGTATAATAGAGGCATTTTTGCTGGGGGGGATGGGGAAGGCAGCCAGGAAATGGTCTTTGTCCCCTGAGATGCTGTCAAGCTGTAAGAAATATCAGAGCGTACTGCCGTTATCTCTAGAAGAAAAGTTTAATACCATTTTTTATTCAGCTGCTCTAGTGTCAGAGTTTTCTGTGGATAAAAACATTACTGAATCAAGGTACACAAAACTTTCTTTAACTAGCATACATATAGAGATGCCAATGGGGACAACTGCAATGAAATCAGATTAAAAATCTTCTATTTCATGAGGTAAGCATGCTTCTGGTCCTCTAGCATTTTGGTTTTATGCATCTGTGAATACTATCAATGTAATTTCTTTTTGTAAAGATTAAAACTAAACCATGGAAATAGAAAGCTTTTCTTTTATTTTCTTTTTTTTTTTTTTCCGCTTGATCTCCAGTCCATAGCGAAGAGTGAATTTCTGTCCTTTGAAAACAATTGTTTAAGTTGAGGCATCCGCCCTTTAAGACACTTAACTGCATCGAGCTAAAAATCTGATTGAAAACTTGTGCTATGGTTTACCTGGTGTTTGACATGAGGTGTGTGACACCTTTTAGAGGAGGCTAGTTCAGTGCCACACAGAGGAGAGGTATGTTTTGCTTCAAGAGGTAATCTAGTGTGGTGGAGGAAGATTGTTTCTGGGCTGTCAACTTCGGTTCACGCAATCCCTACATAATTTATGACGACAGGATTGTGTTAATGATGCCAAAGCTATTATGGGTCAAGTATGTTCTGATCCTTGCACCGACTGTCTCTGACCTTGTTTCTATGGGAAAGCTTTCACATGTTAAGCTGTGCTTGTGTAGGAACATTTTTCCGTAAAAGAGAAAGCATGAATTTTTAAGTTAATGTGATATAACCTGCATCCCTCAAACAAATGTTTTTTCCTCCTTCCTCTGGTCTAAGTTATATCACTGTGAAGAAAAGTGAAGGGGGTTATTGAAAGCAGGACTGATAAAGCCTTTTCCATACCCCCTTAAATAGCAGAGGAGACATCTCGTTTACATGGTTATCATGGTAGAACTGCCACTCAAACTCATATTTTCATTGAAAAATCATTTCTGGGCAGACAAAGCGTCTCACTTGGACAAGGGCTAAAAGTGCAAGTGTCTTCTGGGTGTCCTGGCAGCGTGAGTCAGGACACTGTGTGTGTGCCTTTTGGGGGTGTCACCTGAGGCATCACTTTAAGTCTGCATTTCAATAGAATGCTGCTGTGTTGTGCTGTGGTGAGTTAGCGGAAGGAAATTATATGATAAAGTGGCTTTTGCCACTTCAGTGTCACAGATAATTACAGAAGCAACAGGCTGAGGTAGTCCACCCCCTCTGCCCAAAGACCAGTGAGTCTGAGATACTTGTAAGTCCTATTAAATAAATTGTATGTACATATATGCAGCCACTGGATACTATGCCTGTATCCCTGGGCATCTCTTAACCACTGTTTGTGGATTTCAGATACTGGATTTTGGAATTTCCTGCAGAGTTTAACTTGGATCTTGGACTGATTCGTTTGACTGAAGAGTTTCGAGAAGTAGCCAGCCAGCTCGGATATGAGGATCACATCCATCTCATTGATATCTCTAGCATGTAAGGATGTCATGAGCTTCAACATCTTTCTCTCTGTCTCTGTAACAGCAGATATCTAGGTCTGTGCAAAATATAAAAATATTAAGGGCCATCTTGATCTTGAGAGAGCAAAAAAACAGTTACCAAAAGATTATATTGTCTTCTAAATTTGAAGGTACTAAAAAAATTGAAATTCTAGTTGTAGTGTCACAGTAAAGAGAAGATTCTTATCTGTATGTCAGTTTTTAATATTAGCGGGAAAGACATAATTTTCCTGACAAAGCTAATGCCAATGATGTGATTAATATTACAGTTGTCCTATAATTTTTCATACAGAATGACAAGCTATACAGTGACTGGCATGTTGTGTAAATCTTGCATTTTCTCAGGGAAGCTTTTTTGTTCTCTCATCAGTAACCTGTTAGTTTTTTCTAATGGCTTTCAGTGAACTTCTTTTCTATGATATAACTGGATAATCTTTAGCATTCACATTTGTAGTTTTATTGCATCAAAATTATTACATTAGTATTTCCCTGACACACTGAAATGAAAGCTACCTTTTAAACACGACCAGACAGGATCTTGTATCTCACCCAATATTGTAGAGATTCTTTTAAAATATGGCACATGCATAGTGATTCCTTGTTATTTAAAAATGGCATAGTAACCTGGAAGGGCAGCACTACTAATCTCAGTGAAGGTTGCAAGACTTCCTGCAAAAACAGTACCAGTGAAATCATATGAATATTGCCTCTTAAATCTTAATTTTAAAATATTGTTAGCAACCTCTTTCTGCTCTCTGAAGTGCTTTTCCTGTATATGGGTAGGGATTATTCTGCTGCTTGCAAGCCATTTATTTTCTTTTTCGTCACCCAGTTCTTACTGTTTTGTCAGCCATTTGACTGACTGTTCTGTTGTTCCGTTATTTCATGGACCTGTGGTCTTACAGGGTAAAGATTAATATTTGTTACTCAAGTCTTTTTTTTTTTTTTTTATTCTGTATCAGAATTTGATGTGACCTGTTCTTTTTGTAGTTCCAAAACATTTTTAAATTATGGCTTCCTGTATCATAGAGTACGTTGTCCTTTTGTTCCGATAGAACCTGCTATTATTTATCATTTGCAGTAGCGCCTCTGAAACTCTTATCTTCTGTTACGCACCTGAACAGGTCTTACTCTGAGTGTTTGTTATGTGCTGGATGTCACAGATGAGAAAGTTCATGGTCTGTCTCTTGGTAATCTTGTACTATGTGTGCAATCTGTGGGCTACACTCACATATACCCAAACAGAATTGAGAATTATACCTATTTTTCTATTGCAGTCCTTCCTATGACTGGATGAGAAGAGTTACACAGAGGAAGAGGATTTCGAAGAAAGGCAAAGCCTGCCTGCTGTTTGACCATCTGGAGCCCATTGAGCTAGCTGAACATCTCACTTTTCTGGAGCATAAATCTTTTAGGAGAATTTCTGTAAGAAGCCTACAACTTTGTCACTTGCAATTAGGAGCCTGTCCTTAAAGACTGTTCACAGGGTTTAACAGTTATGATTTTTTTTTTTCCCTTTGACATCTCAGTGTGGTAAATCTTTATAATCCTTCATATAATGTACATAGCTATGGCTGCACCAGCACTTCCTTGATCTTTCATGACTGATGCTTTTAATGACAGAAGTTAACTTTGTGGAGAAATTCTGGGCGAAAATTACTGCTAAAAGCTACTGCAGCCATGTGTTGCAGCAATTGATTAAACTAACATTATTGTTCAAAATCTTCAGGTGGGGTTTTTTTTTGTTTTCCTCTGAGGAAAATAATTAATTACTTTTCAGGAAACATCAGAGTCTTTGAAGTGAATAATTTTTTAAGAGACTGAAATGTATATAGTCCTTCTGCAGTTTCTGTTCACTCCCAACCTCTTATTCAGAACTGTCTTTTCATTTGCCAACTTAGGATAAGAAGATAATTTATGTTGGAAGGGATCTCAGGAGGCCTCTAGGCCAACCCCCTGTCCAAAGCAGGGTCAGCCCTGAGGTAGATCATGTTCCTCAGGGACTTGGGTCAGCCAATTGGGTCTTGAAAACCTGCAAGAAGAGAGACTGCACAACTTCTTTTCTCCTTCTCTCATATTGGTACTGAGGAAAATTCAGATACAATTGCTGCTTTTCACACAGGATTGTACATGAACAAGAGTCAAAAATGGATGAAAATGAAAGTAGAAGCTAAAGCAAAACAAATGAGTAACCCAAATGCCAAAAGAAATGCTGATTTCTGCTGGCAAATACCCATACAAAAAGGTCACGTGATGCTACTGTATCTGGCGGCAAATGGAAGCAGTACATTCTCAAGATGACAAGTTCTCTTCAGCAAAAAATCAGACTTTTTTTAAAAGTGTTTGGAGCATGAAAGAAATCAGACTCCAAAACTAAGAGAAATATGAGGTTTTTTGTTTGTTTCAAGAGAGGAAGGAAAAAGAGATCAAGGAGGAGCTGAGACCAGCCTAAATACATTCGCTTTTGATGTCATTTAATAACATTCAAAGTTTATTACTCTAGGCTTCAAATCATGGGAAAGCACCCTACCATGATCTGTGCAATGCTAAACTCGAAGAAAGAGGGAGGGACAAGAAAAAGCCATGGATTTCTAACTATACTTAAGATATATTTTAATTCTTTTGGGAATTCCAGAAAGAAAACTTGGACCTGCAATGAATTTTCTTTTTTCTTTGTAGTTTCTAATTTGTCTGTTAACTCTTCAGCTTGAATTTTGCTATCTCAATGTTTCTCTGGAACCAATTAGAGTTAATCGATCTTGTAGTACTTGTTATCTCAAAGCTATGTATTTGTAGAAGTTGATTAGTCTGAATCCTGTCTTTGGTTTTACCTATTTAAAAAAATATGGGGGTGACAGAAGGGCAGTGTTAGCTGTAACAGAAAACATTTAAAAAGTACCTGAACACTGAAATACTGTTTATCAGCAGCTCTGAGACAGGCGTCTGCTGTGTAAGAGTATATGCCATCATATGGTCTTCTAGCAGGCAATTTTTGATCAGCTAAGACTAAGAAACCCATGTTGGCTGGCATTGCTAGCAACTCCCTAGACAAGCTGAAGTCATGTCATAAGCTTCTGAAAATCTGTCTTTAAGGGACAGCTGAACAATGTTTTCCAAACATTTAAGGAAATCTAATTCTTGGGGAGCCGTAGCTCTCCCATGTGGAACCATGTCCATGAACACAGGGATTGAACAATAACGTCAAAAGGAGCAAGATTTATCAGAAGTAGCTCCTTCCGTGACGGACTTTGTTTGATGTGGGAGGAAGAAAATGGGTGCATAGTTAGCTTCTGGGATGTCATTCAGGCTCCTGTGAAGAGTGACAGAGCTCCTATTGATTTCAGTGGGGCCAAGATTTCCCTCTTTACATCAGCAATGGAGTTGGTCAGGGTATTGAGGTGGAATGAAAGCTCTTAGTTAAATGCTTCTTGCTTATAGCACTAGATACTTCCTACAGAGTATCATGCCATGAGGATGTCAAGTAAAGCTACACAGAACAAAATGTTGTGTTGAGTAAATTATGGGAAAGATAATTCCGTGGAAGTAGTAATCTTACTCATCGTGCAGGCTCCTGTATTACCTGATGCACAAACACCAAATTTTTGAGTTGACATTTAAGTAAAAAAACAACCAAACAAAAAAACCCCACCCCAACCACAAAAAGCTCTTAAGAAAGGACTGATGTGCAGCAAGGTCTGCTGACCTTGAGTCTTGGTCACTTTCTAAACAAGAGGAGCTTTAAAAAGAAAAAATTACCGAAGTTTCAAATTGATTCTTAAGTTGTGCATTGTTTTACTGAAAATGCCTTTCTTCTGTTAGTTCACCGACTACCAAAGCTATGTGATCCATGGCTGCTTGGAGAACAATCCTACATTGGAGAGATCTATTGCTTTATTTAATGGTATCTCCAAATGGGTCCAGCTCATGGTTCTCAGCAAACCAACACCCCAGCAAAGGGCAGAAGTAATCACAAAGTTTATCAATGTTGCACAGGTAAGTCTTGCATATGAGTCTTTTTCCTCCAGTATAAAGCAATAATATAAATGGAGATTGCAGTAAACAAATGAACTGGATGGTCTTTGTGCTGTTTCCTCAGTGAATAGCCTGTTCAACATCACTCCAGATTATTTGTTCAGGTGTGGTGTGTCTGCATTTTTTAACTAGCAGACATAACTATAAAATAATTTTTCTTTGTTGTTTTCTAGTTGACAACTGTCACTATTGTGTGTTTCTTGTGGAGCTGACCTAATTTAAAAAAAAAAAAAAAAAGAAAAGAAATGAAATGCTGAACCATTCTGTTATGTCCTTTGGTTTAGTGATTTTTGCTTTAGCAGTGAGAGGTTGTCTGTTTTACCTTGTGTGACACTTGATAGCTGTCCCATGTATTTCCTTGTTTTTTAATTATGCACCATCACTCTCTCCTGCAGAAGCTCCTTCACCTCCAGAACTTCAACACACTGATGGCAGTTGTGGGAGGTCTAAGTCACAGCTCTATTTCTCGCCTGAAAGAAACTCATTCTCATCTGTCTTCAGAAGTCACAAAGGTATGGTGGACTCCAGAATATAGACATATTGAGCAGAACATCACATCTTTGAGGTCTGATGGGTTCTGCAGTGCAGGTGTCTCACCAGCACAATACTTGGATCATGGCAGGGTGTCCTAAAAGGCACTTTGGTTGCATTCCTCTTGGTGGAGAAGGATCAGCTCATGGAGATCCTCCGCTTTGTTGCCTGTGCCAGAGAGGAAATTAACACTGTCGACACCCTGACATGAGTTGCGCTCATTTAAAACAGATTAAGGAAATGCTATGAATGCTTTCACAGCGGCTTACATCTCTGGCTATTTGTAGGACTGGAATGAAATGACAGAGCTGGTCTCTTCCAATGGAAACTACTGCAACTACCGCAAGGCTTTTGCTGACTGTGTTGGCTTCAAAATTCCTATTTTAGGAGTTCATTTGAAAGACTTGATTGCTGTCCATGTCATTTTTCCTGACTGGATAGATGAGAACAAAGTTAACATAGTGAAAATGCAGCAGCTTTCTATCACCTTGAGTGAACTGGTTTCCCTGCAAACTGCTTCTCATCATTTAGAACCTAATATGGATTTAATTAACCTGCTAACCGTAAGTATTGAGCCTGTTTCAATTCATTTCTGTTATTCAGATGCTGCGTATTCGTATCTATAGAGATAAGCGCACGTTGTTATCCCAGCTTTGTAAAAAAAAAAGGGAGGGAATATAAAACAGAAGCAAGTTCACATGAGGTGTGAATAAAGTCAGAGAGAGTTTCATTACTGTAGTATGTGACGGCTGGAAGCAGCAACAGGATTGTTATCAATTAATTGTTTCAAGGGTGACAGGAAGAGGTCTGCATTTCTGTTAGCAGAAGTAAAAACTGAAGTATGTTGTTTGTTATAAAACAGTTGATGTTGCAAGCAAATAAAAGTCACCTACTCACCTGAGAGTAGTCCGAAACATGTCACGTTAGGTAAAGGACTCTCTCAATATGTAATCGTTGTATGCTGTTTCTGTTCTTGTTATTTAACTTTGTCTTTCAGATCTCTAATCCAGATTGAAAGAAAATCTCTCTGCTCTCCTTAAATCAATATATTTCTTTTAAAACTAAACTTAGAACTAAGCAAGGTCTGTCTGTAAATAGGACAAATTTGAGATTTTTCCAGTGTTTGTTTTGTTGGATGGCATGAGCTTCTTAAACCCACGTTTTCCTCCAAATTTCTTTTTTTTTTTTTTTTTTTCCTTTTAGGGGACAGAAAAATATCTAGATCAAAAGCCAGGGAAAGAATTTGACTATCTGTGAATAGCTGTGTCCAGAATAGACAATGTCTCAGCATTGTCCCCCAGTCCCTGGGGAGGTGGGAAACAAATTCCAGTTTTTCCTCAGTCAGGTCACAGAGCTGAGGCAATTCTCATTGGAGGGGTATTGGGCAGGAGCCTTAGGATTTTCTCCTTTCATGCTTTCCATGAAAATGCTCAAAAATGTGCATATCCAGAAAGCAAGTAGAGGTTGCAGTTTGTGATGGATATATACTGGGACTGATCAGGAACAGAACTTTACGCTACAGAAGCTGACAAATATGAGCCTGAGCTTGGAGCTACCAAGCTGGTGTGGATGTACCTGTGGCTTCACTGTAATGAGGAATGGGAAAGTTTGGGGGAATAGGAAAACCCTCTCCTGTTGCACCTTGTCTGGAACAATCTAGGAACAAGCCCTAATCCTGGTTAGTGGGACAGGGAAGAGAAGGGACCATGTGTTGCCCACTGTAACACCCCTTTAATTTAAATATTGGATGATAAAGGCAGGTATTTATTATCTTGTTTTGTTTTTGTAGGGATTGAGAGTTGCTTTCTTACCTCGTTCTTTCCCTCCCTGGTTGTTTCTGAAAGTTCACAGTTTCTTACAAGCTTGGCTGTGAGCAGCTAATGAACTTATATAGTAGATTAAATGTTTCTGTCAATCTTCTTGTTAATAAGAAAGTTTTAAATTATAGGCTGGGATCAGAGAAAGAGGAGAAGAAAACCTAGAATTGCAGCCCAAAGCTGACAAGAACTGCTGACTAAAAATAGTCGACCTTGCTATGTGCAAATGGTCTTTTAGCAGATTTAGCCTCCCTTGCTGCCAAAGTAATCCGCAGTTTTCAGAGCCTGAAGAAATAATTCTTCTATTTATTTCTAGGTCTTCCCTCTCTAATGTAAACTGTAAATTTTTTTTGCTCATCTTTAACTTATTTAGAGATAGTCCATTTCAAAAGTAGTCAATGTGTATAAATATGTAGAGTGCTTTTCATTTGCATGTGAATCAGCTGACCCAACTGGTTGTTCACCTCTGCTGTTTTTCCATCATGTCGCTTCTATCCGGGCAAGCTTTTAGTAGGTGTTTTGTCCTGATAAGCAATGTGTTTGCCCAGCCTCCATCGCTTGCAGTGTTGCTTTTTACACCGCACTTAGCCTTGCCTGTGCTTGTTTGACAAGTAAATCACTGGGTTCTGGTTTGCTAGGCCAACAACTTGGACAAAAAGATAAAATGGGTATTTCATGGGCATGTGGGAATTTGCCCTGGTTTTTCTTTTCCTCCATGGTGGAGCCCTCTCTGCTCTGGGGGAGCTGATATCTTTCAAGTGTTTTGGAAATGATGACGTTTGGGGACACTGTGGTCAGAGCTATGACATCAGAGCTTGCTTAAAGGCTGGGGCAAGGGCTCAGTAGTAAAATTCAGGCCACCTGATCAAGGGTCTTACGGGCATTTTTCAAATGCTGTCGTGTGTATAGACCAAAAGGATAAATGGGGAACAAGAGGTGTCTCTGGATTCAGTGGTAGCTACTGAATGATCAGCATTTTGGAACGTTGGTCTCTTGCTTGCCTTAAATGACTGCACACAAACTTAGAAGTCTAAGTCTACCCCCTCCCATTATTGTCAGCATAAAAAATCAGCTGCTAGCTCACAGAATTTTAGCTTTGAACAAGCAGCTGAAGGAGGCCAATATTTTGCATGGAAGTTAACACAAATAACCACAAATAAGGCAAAGGTTCGCTGTATGGAGGGCAGCAAGACAAGTGCCAGGGTTACCTGCACAGGAAACTGCAAAAGCTGAGAGGGAGCTCCAGTGATGCGAGTCCTCCCTTGTGGTGTGTAAATGAGTCTGAGTTACATGGGCAAGAGAAGTAAATGTGCCACGACTCAGCTGCCAGCGAGCCAGAGCGTGTTACACGAAGATGGACTCCCTTCTTAGTGCATGCTTGCTCTTACTCGGTGTGGTTCTTCCTCCTTTCCTGCTTTATTGGCCACACTCGCTCCGTCTCCACTGCCTTTGTACCCGGTTCTGTACCAGTCCCTGGCATCCGAAACCTGGAGCTAAGATGTAGAAGTAGTAAAAGCGAACTTAAGCGCGAACTTAAGCATGAGCTTGGCAGTGCACCAGAGAGGAAAAATAGCTCTAATGGCATTTTCATCATCAGAAAACTTGCATTGGGTAAGGATGCTTAAGTGATTTCCTTACCTGCTGTACAGTATTTCCACATTGTTTTTATTTCACAATGGGAATACAAGCCTGTCAGTAAATGTTTCATCGCTTTCTGTGGATTGGAAGGGGATCTCAGTCTCTCAGCCAGGCAACAGTGTATTTATACTAACTGCTTTAGAACTTACTTGGTGCCACCATTTTTCCTCCACTATTTTTAGGTCTCAACAGTTATTTATCTAACCTGTTCTGAGACTATATGCAAATGACTGGAAAGTCCCAGTGATTTGGACAGTCTAGTGAAGAGAATGAGAAATATCTAAACAATCAAATTGAAAGTCGCCCTCCCTAACTTGTGTTCAGTAAGTTCCACTTACAAAAAAAAGGTCCATAGTGCCTTTCTGATCACACACGCACACACCCCAACTCATGTGTCGTCCCACCCCCCAATTGCTTGGAAAAATAGGACAGCAATGAAAGCCATCTCAGGATGGAAACAGCCCCCCACTGTAAACATTATCCTAGGAAAACTCTTATTACACATTATCAGTCAGAGCAAAACTGTAAATAAAATATAAAATGAGAGCTTATCTAACAGCATAGTCATCATACTTGTAAATTTTTGCTAGTATTTCAAACTTCTGTACCAGAAAATACCTTGTCCACTGTGTGCTTACACATCGTGCCTAATGAAGTTATAGCTGCTGCTTATGATAAGGTCAGATAATTCCGGGAGGGAGAGATACAAACTCGCTCAGTAAATACTAATGCATTTCCATCCCCAAACCCTGCTCATCTGGCCTGCTGAGACAACTGTGATCTTTAGTAGGAACAGGGCAAGGCCTTTTGAACTAGCAATTCTGCTGTTAGTCCCAGCCTGACCTGATAATATCACCTGCTCCAACTAAGTTCTGCTTACTTTATACCACCAAGGAACCTAAGAATACAGTCACTGAATAACTAAGTACACGAATGACATTTGTGACAGTAGTTACGGGATCTACGTTATGTTTAGGCCAGGTCCTTACGTTCCCCTGGGACAGCAGCATGCCAGCTGCATGAAGGAACCTGCAGGATGCTCAGGCTTTCACTGATGCTCATAACCAAATTACGAAGTGCAAAAATCAGCGTAGTGTTACAGCTAGACAAAATGAATAATGCAATATCCAGACATCTCTAAAGCCATGTGTTTGCTCTGGGATGTGTACCTATCTTGGGAAAGGGCACAACTCCTGTCTTACTCGTTGCACAAACTTCTGCCTAAAAGAAGGTGGTTCCTAGAGGTGGTTCTGCTGTCCGGTGTCGCTGGACCTGCTCGTTATTAATTCTCTAAAAATAACCTTCCGTCACGGTCATTTAGTCAGTAGTAATGCTATCTGCCTGCTGGGAAACATCCTTTTAACTCAATCTTAGCTTAACTGGGGATTTGCGAGGTAGATGATAACTTCAGATCATGTCAATTACTCCAAAGCCGATTAACATAGGAACATGATCACAGGAAACATGCAATGTTTGTTTCCTCTCATTGCAAAACATTAGCCACAGTGTTGATTACTTTTCTCCTCCATCAGTCCAAAAGAGAAGGAATTTACTGCAGCCCTGCATCGGCCCAAGATCCCAGTTGCCAAAGTAAAAACAAACAGATTCATCTTACTTTAAGAATATTTATACCCCTTCTTTTTTTCTTAATAAATCCTCTAGGGAAAAGAATGAGAACATGGAAGAAAAATCTTTGCCTTTATCTAAAAACAGAAGCTGAAAGGGAATTTTCCTTGCTTGCTGAGGGGGGATCAGGAACAGGCCAAGCTGGGCTAAAGTAATTGGGATTGCTCTTCATGGAGCACTTTGCTGCGGTGCCAAACCTGGCCTGTGTCTCCCGGGCCTGTGTCAGTGCTCAGGGCTTTCCAGAGAGGCTTTTGCCGACCGAGCTGATCTCTGTAAAAGAGCTGCAGTACTCTGTCCCTTCTTCAGGAACAAAATTCGACCAGAACACAACGTGAAGTCCTTCCAGCCTAGCCCCTTCACAACTTCTTTCCCGCAGATTTTGTATTCACCAAGTTATTTCTCTGAGATCTCTCGTGACCGCTGAGCTGCTAGAAGAAAGTGCTTTGCCTAAGGGTGGTTTTCAGTGCCAATGTCCCTCTTTGGAGAAGGTCAGCACGCAGCCCCTCTCACTCGACGTCTTGGGATGCAGGTTGTGACAGCCCTTGAGTTCAGCACCTGCTCATCTGGGTACCGGCGTGAACAGCAACGTGTGCTCACCAGCGTGGGTTACGTTAACTCTGTGAAAAGCTGCTTTCCCAGCAGCTGCACGCAGCTTTGGCATGTATCCTGAGCTCCGAGTAACAAAACTTTTTGTTCGGCTTCAGTGGGAGCTGTATCTCTGCTTACAAGCCTGTCATATCCAATTCAGTTTAATAAAAAATAATGGTTTTCCTTCTTTCTTACACATAGCTGTCCCTGGACCTCTATCACACCGAGGATGATATCTACAAGCTTTCGCTGGTGCTGGAACCAAGGAACTCCAAATCTGTAGGTCATATTTTACTGCATTTTGACATACTGCTTGTTTTGTCTGCGTGCAGTTGATTAAATTTTCAAATGATAGTTAATGTGTTTCCTTATTTGTATTCACATAAAGCTTTTTAGTGTTATGCTTGTATAGTAAATGTAGTCACTATTTATAGGTTCTAGTGCATCTTGGGAGAAGTAAATAGTGGAACATGCCAGGCTTCATTATTAATTGTTTTTCAACAAAACCTCTGCAAGTCCTGGAAAACATAGTTCTGCCTTATGTGAAGATATCCTTTGTAAGTTTGCATCAATTATTTATTGTGTGACCATTACTTCATCTTCTGGATGCTGGTGTAGTTATATAAAACAACACTGAATCTGAAGATTTGTTTTAGGTAAGGTACAGCATTAGCTGTAGTGTTTTAAAAACAGTTTGCTTATATAGAATTGGCTGTATCTTGGGCTCTCAAACAATGTTTAAACACCTCAGAATTGATATTACTTTTTCTTAGTCTGTGCAACTAAAGTTAACGCTGCATTGATGCATTTTTCATTATGCTTTGCAAGTCTGAGGATACAGATAAATTTTCTAATTAATAGTTGAATTTCATTTAAACTGTTGCCAAAGTTTGGGGATTCCTCTGCCCTTTGAGCATTTCGTCAGTGCATTAACATCTTTATTACCTATCATATCCAGCACGTGATGCTCTCAGACTGACCCCTCTCAAGTCCGGCACTAGCAGAAACTAAGGGTGGCTGGAAATGCTTAGCAGGGTGTGAGAGCAGGGTCCATTAATCAGAGGTGATTCATTGCAATGCTTTTTATGTTTTTGAAGCATTCTTAATGGCAAGCAAGGAAGCAGAACCCCTTAATTTCCAAGTGTATGGCTTCTCTGGGTTTTACGATAGTTTATCACTCCTGGAGACCAGTTTGAGGACTATGTGTTTGTGCGTTCAATGGTGGATGATGATTAATAGTAAGGAAGCTATTGAACATGTCCATAGTCAACACTAACTCAGTCTGAACACCCGGAGTTTCACTGCTGAGTCTCCGGTCCTTGTTGGATACGAGTTAACCACAACAGTTCCCATTTACCGCAGTCATGCTCCCATTACTGTCAGCAAAGTTGAATTCTTACAGCTCTATGCTGTGGAAGGACTAATGGGCCACTACAATAAATGAAGAAAATTATCACGTTGCTGCTTTGATCTCCAGCCTGAGCTTTAAGAAGGACAAAAGCAATATAAACAGTGCTGTGAACTTTAACAGTATCCAGCAATTGGGGGAGACTTCTGCATAACGATCAATCAGTAACCAGCGACATTGAGCTGTTGCAGAACTCTGATGGGTAAAAACCTACAGCTGAATCGGCAGAAGCCGGACTATTTGAAACATACTTCTTTTTGATGGAGTGCCAAAGCACACAAGCTATATTAGTGGGGAAAGAATCTGTAGAGCTTTTGTATGTGCAAAAATTTGTCAAAGGCAACGTGACAGCGTAGTTATGTCATTCCAGCTGCTCCTTGATTTATTCTTGTATAGGGGTACAACTCCCGTGCAGGTGCGCTGCAGAGCAAGTGCCTCGTGCTGCTGCAGTTGTTTCCGAGGCAAAAGTGGAGCTGATCAGTTAGCGTACGAGCCTGCTGTCAACAGGGACTTGAACAAGACTTTCATTCTGCTAAAACTGGGAGGAGACTCTTCAGTCAGCGTAGCAGCCTACAAACATACTCAAGACTGACCACCAGTTGTAGTATAGCATCTCCCTGTCACACCCTCCTGCTTTTCCCTGCGGAATAGTTATGTTCTTGTTGAGAGTTTTTACTAGTACAGCTGTTGGCTAGAAGACAGTTCTGCCTGGTGCAGTTAAGCCACTGAAGACACTGAAGATTATTTTTTTTTTTAAGAGAAGGTCCATTTCAAATTTCTTCTCTGACCATAGCTGTAAGAATATCACAATACTGGCATGTTACATATTATCATATAACATATCATCTTTAAAAGATTGCATTTCTGCGTATTTTTAGAGCAAAAACATTCACCAGCATGTTGGTCCATCACTGTGTGGTGGCATTAATTTTAGGATTAAAACATTCTGTAAGTGCTTTTGGCATATAGAGCTGGATCTCCAGGCTCACTGTATTTCTTGTTGAAATTGAATTCTGTGGATGTAGGAATTTTTTCTTCCCAAACTTACTTGTGCAGATTTGTATGATGAGTCAAGAGCCATTCAGGAACTGATAAAAGCTGTTCAGACAATTGTATAAGGAAAAGCTAAATTAATAAAGCAACCCACTAACACATCCTCCTTTTTTTTTTTTTTTTTTCCTACCAATCATAGTAGAGTATGACCTTCTGGCCATTTTTCATCTCTATATCAAAGTCTATAATACCTTTGTTATACACAATAACTGTAACATTTTTACATGGCTTAATTATCTTCCTCTCAACTCATACCAATTTAGAGGGAGACAGATGAGACCCAGATTTCTTGCTCATCAGCTAATACAGGGGCCTTCTGGGGCTGTGGGCCATCCCCCTTCTGATCCAACCCATGCTGAATTTTTTCTGCTTGACACTGCTTCACCTGCTAGATGTCCAGTGACAGATGCAGGAGAAAGCCAGTACACCTTACAGCATTTTTCATGCTAACTGGTGATTTTTAAAGCCTTAGCTGAAACTGTGTTCAGGTTTGTCCTCTATTTTCTACTTGAACAAGCTGAGCTGCGTGCCAGAGCTTCTCCCAAAGCACCGTGGTGGTGTGGAGGGAGTTGGGCTGCGTGCTCTGTGCATCGAGTAAGCTGTCAGCTACTGTTCTGTCAAGAACAAGCTGTTTTCAAGCTGTATTCTGCAGAGCAAGTCTCAGCCCCTTTCTGCTCAGGTTGCCAAGATGAATTAAGCTGTGCATCCTGGCACACCTCGGCTAGAAACCACAGGGGGTTTCGGAGCATGATTCTGCCCCCGCTTCTGCATCCTGCTTCTGCATCTTGGTGCCGCGCAGAGTGGGAGCGTTAACTTATTCAGGCTGCTGCAGCCCCTCACATGGCTCCTGGGCACAGTATCTCCAGCTGGGAGTTGGGGCCAGGCTGCGTTGTGGTGGAGAGTTCCTCGGGGGCTTTACTGGGAAGGAGAAAAGCAGGTTTCTGGGCTTACCTATTTCTGATGCCCACTGTGTCCAGAGACCCTCCTTCCTTCCCTCTTCCTCTGAGTCTCGTTGCTGTTGAACCCTCTGGAGATGAGAGTGAAGAAAGTCTACCTGGTTTTGCTTCTGGACTTGCTGGGCACTGCTGACATAGGTGTGAGGTGCCACAGAGTGCCCAGCTGAAGCCCTTGGCAGAGGCAAGCAACCCTTTAAAGCCTTGTCTGATGGTTTGCTAAGCACTTTTTTTATAGCACGGGGACTCCAGTAGTTTGTGGTTGCAGCTCTGACACATAGAGCTGCTTTTAATGGGAAATTCAACTTCATAATGCAGGTTTGAAAATCTTTGTGTTTCGATCCATCTCTCAGCAGCCTACCTCCCCGACGACCCCTAACAAGCCAGTAGTGCCACTGGAGTGGGCATCTGCAGTGGTACCAAAACCTGACCCTACAGTCATTAACAAGCACATACGAAAGCTGGTGGATGTAAGTATTTAGAAGAATATACTGGTCAAAGAGAACAATAGCTTTGATATTGTCATCCTTATAATTAATTTCAAGCTTTTCAAGAGATTGTTATGGTTGGGATGAATTCAGACATCTGATAACAAGTTTGAGCTTTCACTGATACCTTCCGAAATATATATTTTATTCCTGAAATCAGTGGTGGGATTATTAAATAGGTTTCCAGATGCAAAGGAGAAAACTTTCAGGAGCATCAAAAGCTTGGCTGCCATTCAATAGGTTTGATTTGCAAATATAAATTCAGAGGGCAAAGTTGAGTTTTTGCAGCTCTAGCCACCCAGATTATGTCTGGTATTGGACAGCTGAAAACAAAAATACTTAGCAACAAGGACTCACACATTACTAGGTGCAGAGAAGTTTTACGGAAACCCTATTTCTGTTTTTCAACTTGCTGTCATTTGACCGTCCAGAGCATATTATGTATGGTAAAGACAGCACTGTCTTGGTATCGCTTTAAAAGTGTGGGCATGAGGCCATCAGAATTATAGCGGGGATCTTCCAGCTTCGTTTTGGAAGGTGATGTGTTAGGCAATGCAAACAAAACCGAACGTTGCGAGGTTCCTTTGGAGAGACCGAGCCCTGTTGTGTTGGTGTGTGAGGGACTTTTAGTGATGTGAGCAGCATGCAGAGGAACCAGGAATGTGTGGTAGATAATGAAGCACGATTTTCTTCTGCTTTTTACAAATTAATAACTAAGCCTGGGAGAAACTATTAAATTCTGACCTCACCTGTGTTGCAGGTCATTCATTGGGGTTATGTTGTTAAGATAACGTAAAGTCTTCAGTTCTCTCACTTAGACTTCAAATATATCTTGTGGTTCACTTTTTGTACGTGTTCTTTTTTAAAAAAAGTTTCAGTTTTCTCTTAATGTGGGATGCCAGAACTGCACTGCTGTTCGTGTATTGCTTTTGTCAGTGCCATATGTGTTGATAAAAATCACTCCACATCCAAACCTCTCTTTGATAGCTTGTTTAAATAGGAAGTCTGTCGCAACTCCTTAATCCTTCCAGAATGTGCTGGGTGAGGGTGCGTTCTTGCTCCTGGGGGTGGGGGAGATGCAGTCCCCCCACTCCACAATTTTGGCTTGGTTCATGATGTACAAACTTGAGTTTGGCAAGATTAAAACATGGTTTGGGACTGTTACAGATACAGCTTACCAAGATGCCCACACCAGTCTGTAGAGCTGGCTTTGTTTTCCCAATCTCTGTCATTTACTAGCTGCTTTGTGTTGTGCTTTAAGGCATTGTTTTTATTACTAGAAGTGTTGAATACTACTTGGGTTTGCGTATTGGTTTCTTCTTGATGATGTATTTTTGAGGTCTGCCAGTCATCGATTGCAGGTCATTTGACAGGTGCTTAGAAATTGGCTTTATCAGCTTCTCATTAAAATAAGGACAATGCAAACACCTTTCAGAGGTCACAGTATATTAAATACTTGTCTTAATCTAATGAGAGAGTTTGTGTTCCAATTTGTGTCTTTCAGATAGTCATGCTGACTTTGACACTCATGTTTTTCCCATCAGCATCACATGTAGCTTTACCACCCCTTGCACATCTCTGCAATCAGTAAGACAGAATATAATAATTCCTTAGGAGCTAAGGAGGGCTTCCATCACTTTATGTGACCTTTTAAATTTGATCCCATGTCTGGTTTTACTTAGTGGTGAGCTGGAGTGGGTTGATGGGAGGGAGTGGTTATTAGATACGAAGTGCTCATGGTCTGGATGTCAAAGTATTATCAAACAAATCAGATCGAAACTGTACTGTGGCAGAGCAGAGGTGACCAACTAAAAGAGAAGCTGAAAACATCTGAAATACTCCTGGGAAAGCTGCCATTGGGTTGGTTTTGGTTTATTTCTTTTTTTGTGATTAAAAAGCATACTTAATGAAGCAAAGGGAATATGTCAAATGGGGCAGAATTTTAGTGACATTTCCAATAAAGAAGAAAAATAAAGCAAGAATAATTATGGCTGAAGAGATGTGAAGGACAATCACTAGATAAATACTGAGTTCAAGTTTTCTTTAAAAATTAGCTATTTTTTTCCCTACAGTCCAATAAATACGCATATTGAAGTACCAAGTCGGAATAAAAGGAATAAAACAAGGCAGCAGAGCATCTGATTAGTAACGTTGAACATTAAGTTACATGTAATTATAAGAGAGCCAGTATATATTCAGGATAGGCTAGATATTAGGACAATAATTTCTTTTGTTTTCCCAGTCTGTCTTTAGGAACTATGATCATGACCATGACGGCTATATTTCTCAGGAAGACTTCGAAAGTATAGCTGCCAACTTCCCCTTTCTGGACTCTTTCTGTGTGTTGGACAAAAACCAGTAAGTTCAGAGATTTCTTTGTGTTTTGTTTTTTTCTTTTCCTCAATTTAAAAACTAATGAAAACCAAATATTGAAGAAACAGCATCTCCCAAGTTTCTTGTCTGACATCTCACTTAAGGGACTGAAGATCACCGAAGGCTGAATTCTGTTCTCATTTAATTTCTTATGCTGTAGTTGGTTCTATAAGCGCACCCAGGTTGGAGTCCTGCTTTACCTGGTTCTTCAAAAATCATTTACATCATAGCCTAATGAGGGATTCCTGCTGGGACTGAGTCAAAAGCTCTAGAGTATCACCAATGCTGTATCCAGACCAGGCATTAGACTGATGAAACAAATAAGCTGTGTACAGTACAGGGGAAATGAGTGTATGTAGCAGAGAGAGGGTAACAAATATTCGAGGAGGTATATACATGATATATGTTTCCTAGCCAGCTGGGCTTGATAATTCTTGTTGTCCAGAATCTCTTTGGCTATCAAGGCTGGTGGTCAGCTAGAGGCATAACTGCTTGATCTGTGTGAGCAGGAAATCAAAATCCTTCATTTAATGGCCTGGCCTGTGCCCTGATACCATGAACAGGACGTCTGTGCTTAAGTTCAGTGTTTGCTATTTAATGAAGGATGAGAACCACAAAGGCTCTAAGGGATTTTTTCTGCCAGGACTGTTGCAGCTCTTTCAAAGAATGTGCTTTGTGTGCTGCATGCTTTTTGCAGTAAGAAAATCCTGAATTGTTCAATGTTGTGAGCAGTGACAGATGTACTCTACCTTTTTTTTTCCCTTAACAGAGATGGTCTTATAAGCAAAGAAGAAATGATGGCTTACTTTCTGAGAGCTAAATCACAGTTCCAGTGTAAAATGGGACCAGGGTTTATTCATAACTTTCAGGAGATGACCTATCTTAAACCAACTTTCTGTGAGCACTGTGCAGGATTTGTAAGTATGTTTTTAATAACAGTGTATCTTAAACACAATTTTTTACCCTTTAACGTAGAGAGGGTGAAACTAGCTCCACATATGGATAAAGTCTCTTGGCCAAATCTCTCATTGCATTCAGAAGCACAAAATATTTACTCATGTTGTAGCTTTGCTATTCAGTTTTGTTTTAGTGGTTCCTGAATACTGGCATTTGTAAGAATTACTGTTGCAGGAGGGGAAAAAATAAAATTATGTTAGCTAAAGGATATTAGAGACTATATGAATGGCTTTACTTGGTTTATCTTAAGTTCTTTAATTTGGCATGATTTCCCATGTAAACAAGCTCAAGGAAAAATGGGTGTCTGGAACGGAGGATGTAGATGAAGCAAAAGCCGTTCTTTCTCAGGAAATTGCACATGGAAACACAGCAATGTTCATAATTCTCTGAATGGCCATAACAGCCTTAATCCTTTCTCTATTGAATTAACAGCTCTTCTAATATGGTCAAGAAATCAAAAGTGCTTCCAGCAGCTCTGTACAATAAGAATTTTTTTTTAAATTTATTTGTTGGGTTGGGTTTTTTTTTAATTTGCTTTCTCTCTCAGCCATAACCTACCAGATGACCCTTATTAGAGTGCTCTGTACATCACTGGAAAATTATTGGTATTGTGAACATTTGTGTTGCCTGTAGACCTCTTCCGACTTTTCCACTTCAAACCAAGTATAGTAAAGAAAAAGGAATTACTATGATTTAGAAGTTACTATAATGCATACACTCTGCTGAAACCAAACGTCCATTTAGATAGCTAAAGCAACAAGAGCAGAGGGCCACGTCCTCTGCTTACGTGTGGCCCGTGTACAGGGTGTAAACTCAGACCACCGTCCCCGCTCTCCAGCACAGATCTGCCTCTGCTATTGGCGGCAAAATCTCCAGCCTGTACTACGTGAACTTTTCCACTAACTAATATCTTTTCGTGGTTGAAAGTAACAGCACTGCTAAGTGCAAAAACGTGCCTCCTTTCAGACCAGCCCTGGTGTTCCTGCTCTTGTCCATGCTCTCATCTTCCGCTCGCTTCTTTTGTGACGCATTGGTCTTGTTCAGATGCTCGTGGTCCCTATTGCATTGCAACCCCTGATCAAGGCCACAGCCAAGAAGGAATTCCACCTATTTCCGCTAGAACTGCAAAAACCTTAGAGCGACGTGGTCAGGAGCTGATTTAGGCTGATTTAGGAGCATGCTGGTGGGCTCTTGAGCTGACAGCTCCAGCAGACTGACTGATGGGGCAGGGGAGGTCACTGGCCTGAGCCTATTGTTTCAGGCTGCCTGCAGCTTTGGGAAGACGTCATTGCACTCGTGACACTCAGTTCATGGAAGGCTTCCATAGCAAAGCAAGGCCCAAGGACTGCCCTACAATGTCGTCTCCACCAGATATTTTTCTCCTGCATCAATTTGCTAATTGGCCATTGTTGTATTTTTTCATGTCTCTCTGATTGCATCCAGTGCAGGAATACAAATGAGTAAGGGCTTGTACAGGAAATGGAAATAAGGTCATTCTTCCTGTCAACTCACTGAAGTCATTAGCATTGTCCTGTTGGATGAGTTGGGCTGATAGGACAGGAACCAACTACAAAATCTGCTGCGTATTTGTTCTGCATTTCAGTGCTGTTCATCCACGGGTGGAAACCTAATTTCATACTGATGCACTGATTCACAGTCAAAACAATGTGCGCTGACAGTGCAGTAGGATGAATTGACATGACAGCGCAATGCACGCGGTATTCCGTAAAATATCCGTTATTAAAATGATACAAACTTTAAAGGTCAAGCTAAAACCTAATGCCATTAAGCAGCATGAAATTGATACGCCCGTGGCCGGTCACAGTTCCATCCCACAGCTTGAGTTGCACCGTGTGGCAGGGCAGGTGACGAGCCATCCTGCTGAGCTTTATCATCTGAATTTGCACAGATCCTCTTACCTTGGAGCTGGCTCAAGCCAGCTTTGCAGCAGAGCCGTGTCAGACAGATTCAAAGCTTTAGGTCAGAAATTCATGACATGGCACTTCAGCTAAGCTTTCACTGCTGTGTGTAACCACAACAGTGGTGCCAAATTTGAGTAGGAGGAAGGTAAAGAGCTAAGAAGATGAGAAGAAAGCTCTGCAGTGGGAACAGAGTAGAGTTTAAATGAAAGCAATTCCAATCTATGTCTCTTACGGTGATCCTGGCAAAAAGCCCTTGGAAAGTAGTCATTGCTGCTCTTCCAGGAGGGGCTGGGGGGCTCCGCTGTCGCTGCCTGACCACAGCAACTGCATTCACTGTGCATATATATACAGCATTAGCAGGAAAAGAGCAAGCAGCAGGCTTTCTATGAACCCTTCTTCCACTGTTGTCCCTTCTGTCATTTTATTCACCCTTCTCCTGCCTTGTCTAATCTCTTTTGCTTTATCCAAGTCCCCATTTTTCCATGCAAATTCTTTTGTGCAGTGTATGGGATTTCCCCTCCTCCCCCAGAATCTTCCTATTCTGTTTTATATTTTACTCCTTCCTTTGTGTTCTGAATGTTCTCCAGGTCTTCTTTTTGAACATTTCTTTAATGACCATATTCACTCCCTGCACTCTGCACATGGATTCTTATAAATACAGTGAGGAGCCACATGCAGTTTCAGCTGCCTGGATGTGCTCACCCTCCCTGGTAACGTTTCAAATGAGTTCAGGATAAATAAACGCTGGAGTCACCAATTTATTTATTTTTTTCCCCTTTAATGCTAGAGCTAGAAAAACTACCCCTTCCTCTCTCTGCCTCTAGAGTGAAAATGCTTGTTTTTATAATGCCATGGCTGTAGATAGAGCACTCCTGAGTGTATAGATAACAATTTGCTAGGGAATTTTCCTACTTCCAAGTAATCCTGCTCATGTTGAATGAAAGCTTCCCAAAAGTGGGACCGCACACACAGCCTCCTGGAAGTTTAGCATTTGGTTGTTATGTACATCAACGAGAACAGCTTCTGGGAGGAGGCAAAGGTGGAATTTAGTGGCTTTTCTATCTGTTTGTCTTCAACCCTTTTTTTTTTTTTTTTTTTTTTTTTTTTTTTTTTTTAATGGAAAGAGTCAGGTAGGTAAACCAGATTGCTATGGCTAGGTGTGCTGGGGACCAAGAACCTAATTTTTATCCCCAGTGGTGTTTTCTTCTGCTGTGTTTGAATGGCATGGGTCATTCATGTAACTGGAGAATGGATGTACACTGGAAAATGCCCCGCAGATAACATTAAGTGAGCCTGGAAGCAGAATGTGCTTTGCTGGTTTCAGTAAGCTTGATATGATGGCAATTTTTCACCCGTTCCTGGAAGCAAATGTCTGTCATCTTTGTCTCTCCTTCTCCGGTAGTCCCACTGCACTGTAAGTAGTAGAAATCAGGGGAAGGCACACAAGTCTTATCACAATTAGAGGGGGGGAGGTCTGCCTAACAGGAAGGGTGTTAAGAGCAGTTGTATCCTGTTTGTGCTTTTGTAGCCATTGGTACTTCCTCATTGTGACCTCGTTTTCCTTCCGGCTTTCTTTTCTGATTCCTTGACGTTCTTTTGTCTTTCTTTGCAGCTCTGGGGTATAATCAAACAAGGCTACAAATGCAAAGGTAAATAAATATTGCATGGATTTTTTTCAAGCTGTATGTGGTGGGGTTTAGCACAAGTAGGTCAACTGTATTTTTTTACTAAAATGACATCTCGTTCATCCAAAGTTTGTTTTTACATTTGGTACTGTCTATGAGCAGTGACTCCTGGTACACTATGAATTCTCACTGCATTAGGGGACACAGCACCCAGTAGGAACACACAGGTTCTGTGAGCTAAAGGGCCAAAGCAGCCACTGACTCCATGAGGTGTTACTTTCTACCAGCAAAGACCTTGCATCTTGGAAAACCAAGTGTCCTCATCCTAACACCGAAATATCCTGAAATATATCTCCTGAGATCTGGGGTCAGGAAAAGGTTTGCTGGCAATGCTGTCTGTCATGTACATCCGCATGCCTGTAGCGAAGCCTACTTGGCCTTGCAATGCAAGAGTGCCTGAGCTAGAAACAGAGGAGGAGTTAATTCCTAAGCTGCCTAGCAGATCTCATTGCGAGATCTTCTGCAGACATTCAACTTCAAAAAAAAATCCTAGAGCTCTTACAGCCCTCTCTGTTGCTTTCATAAAACATTTACATTCTTATGCAGTACTTGCACCATATTGAGCAGGTCAGACCAAGAATGACATTGTAATGGGCCTCATTGGCTTTAAAGTCCTAGATCTATTTATTTCGCAAGCAGCCCAGCTCTGGCTGAAGGGCACTGTTGATTTTCACAGTGGGAGTTAAATTATTCATAGGGGAACATTCACGCTGAGGCTTCACAGTTGTATTTATATCCACTCTTTTCCCTTAGTCTTATGCTGCCTCTCAGGAGAAAAGGTGAGGAATTGGCAGGATTGGTTTTTAGATTACACCATATTCCTGTCTCCCTTTCCACCTGTGAACATCTCTTCCTCAGCGAGGGGTGAGGAAAATGTCCATGTCTAAACCAACGTATGTAATTCAGCTGTTCCTGATTAGCCATCTGAGCAGCTATGAAAGGGCTAGTTATGGTCTATACTTTTACTGGTAGGATGAGGGAAGGAAGAGAGGGTTTTGTCACAGCAGCCCTGTAAACTCAACTTGAGATCTGAAAGCTGAGCTCTGTCCTGCATGGTTGCTCATTAACAGTGGCCCAGGGGAGACAGAGCAAAAATGGTTCTGTAGCGTCAAAATTATAGGCAGTAGAGCATGAGAATAAGAGAGCAGAGCTGCTTGCTCAGATCTTAAAGTGGCCAACAAGTGTAATTAGCGCCTGCCCTTCGTTGCAGCAGCTGCCAGCTGCTCCATATGCCAGCATCACTAGAGTGCCGCACCCGTGACGGATGATTTCTGCCTCAGCACAGAGCTGTCATCTTCTGTGTTGACCCTCTGACACTGAGCTAGCAGGAGGAGGGAGGGAGTTCATCTGTTCAGGTCTGCCCTTACCTGAGATTAATGAGATAAAGCTAGACTGTGTGATCTACAAGTGATGAAAGAGGTTCTCCACTGACAAGAGATCTTTGTTGTATTGGGGGTGGGTGGGTGTAGTGTGTCACCTTTAGGGCAAGCAAAACCACAGCTGGGCAGGTTCTTCTGTATTAGTCATATGAAAAAGGTGATGGGAGAAACCAGAACTCTCACCCATCAGGCTAGAGCTGCTGCCCTGAGCAGACTGGTTCTTTTAGCAGAGTTATAAGCACAAGGCTTTGGCAGTGGCTCACCTAGAACAAAACGTTAGGTCATGGAGCAGCAACAGAGAAACAAGGGAGATGGAAATGTTCAAACAAGGGCAGGGCACACAGAGGATAGAGAGCCCGTGTTTGGGGCGCACATCCTCCACCCTTGGCCCTTTCTTGTAGATAAGATCGGTAGCGCAGTCGTGCTTCAGACAAGCGTACCTAGTGATGACTCTGTCTGCAGTGAGATGCAAAGCTCAGCAGAGGCTAGGTGTGCAGGCACTCAGCCAGTTTCATCCAGGTGGATGACACGCATCCCCAGAGCTTAGTCTGTCCTGATGTTGCTTGCTGAGCTACTTAGACTAGTTTTTACACTAACCTCCAGCTGTCCTTCCAGAGGCTCAGAGTACGGACGCGCCAGTGTCTGTAATGGGCCTTCTGGGTCAAATTAAAACCAAACTTTTTTTTTGGGGGGGCTCCATATAGTGGAGCAGAAACTTTATGCATGGCATACGCAGGATCATACCAGTAATTCCAGGTCTGTTCTTTGAAACTAATTTCTGATGAAAATATCACCCCCTTTTTCCCTTCTGCTGCCAGATTTCTATTAATGGCTGCCATGGAAATGATCCATTTTTTGTAACACCCCTCACAGCAAATGATCCATGTCTGTAACTCCCTTCACACCTTCTGTCAAAGTATTTGTTCCTTCAAAGTTCCTCCTGGTATCTGTCTGCTAATAGCCCTGAGGGATTACCAGATAGTTGCAGCTTTCCATTTGGTGACTTGACAATTCCTTTCTTTACAGATTGCGGTGCCAACTGTCATAAGCAATGCAGAGACCTGCTTGTGCTGGCGTGCAGGAAGTTTTCCAGAGGAACCTCAGTAGGCAGCAACCATGGCTCTCTGCCGAGCAGTCCGTCTCTGCCTCCAGGTGAGAGCACTTTTGTTCCTATTTTAATCCCTTTCTGGAATCCTCTCTAACAGCCAGTGTCCTTGCTGCCGTTTTTAATTTTTCCTTTGTATTAACGCACAGAGCAGCACATGTACTTTCCACTGCACTGTGGCTCGTGTTCAGTGCTCGGGTTATGACATCCCTTTCTGCAGTGATTGCCTTAGTCTCCCGCCTGAGGCTCCCTATCGTCTATGCTGGCACTTCTGTCCCAGCTGAAAATAGATAAAATTATAATTAGGGAAATTGTACTTCTCCTTATAAGCCACTTAGGGGCAGGGGCTGGGAGACATAGGGCACAATTCCCGCTCTGCCTCGTCCCCTGAGCGTGAGAGGAAGGGGGAAGAAAATGTGTGCACACAAGGCTGGAATCAGTTTCTAAGTAGCATCTGGCTATTGCTAATTATACCACTGCTTCATATAGGGGGTTACCTCTCCCCTGCCCCAGGCTTAAGTTACCTTTTTGTAAAGATCTTGAAGTAGAATATTTAAAATAAACAATTCCACCCTCTCTTTCAGTCCAAGATGAAGTATTTGAATTTCCCAGCGTTGCTGCAGAACACCAGGACCTGGATGGCAGAGCTATCACCCTTGTCACTGGCTCTTCACGGAAAATTTCGGTGCGGCTGCAGAGGGCGACCACCAGCCAAGCAACACAGACGGAACCGCTGTGGCATGAGCCAGGCTGGAATGATTCAGGTTCCCATACTTTCCCCAAAATGAAGTCCAAGTTCCATGGCAAAGCTGGAAAGAACAAAGGCTTTGCAAAATGGGAGAATGAAAAGCCCAACGTGCAGGCTGATATAGAGCTAGAAGCCAGGGCCCCACAACACGTACAGGATCACAACGGAATAGAAACCCTCCCAGAAAGACAAGAATCTGAGGTGAGTTGCAGAAGAAGCCAAGATAGTTTAAAATCTGCTGGAGTCTGAGGTCTTATAAGGTTATTTTATGAATTTCAGGATGCTTTTTCATTCCAATTTGCCATTGTGTCCTGCACAAGAGTTGCTTTCAGAAGAATGCCAAATCCTCCATAAATACCTATTTTCTACACTGCAGTGTGCATTACTCTAACACTGTAACTGGGGAACTGGGGTTTGTTGCTGTCAGTATGTGCTTTTAGGAATTGGGCACTCTTCTTTTTGAAAATCATTAAAATAGCCTGTGGGATGTGACCAAATTCTGTGCTGTTGTAGCCTTGCAATGCACAGTCCAGGGCTCCCTGTTAGATTCGCAAGAACTAGCATTCTGATAAATACATGCACTTAGGCTAGGGCAGGATATTGGTCTGACTTCTGTTGCTGTCACCCATAAAGTTTATACTTCCAAAGTTTCATGCCTTTAATGACCATCTTTGCTAGCATGTAAGTGCCTGTTTTCTTTCGGTTACAGGATAGCTGATTGGTCACCCTGAAGCATGGAAAAATGAAGACGACAACTGTCATACAATAAGCCTTGATGGACCGTCACAGACCACATTTGGCTGTGGGAAGCTTTCCTGTACCTCGTACTTTGAAATTCAACCATTGCTCTGTTTTCTTAGCTGAAAGGTGTTGTAAAGCACTATTTATTTTCTCACAAGCAAGCCATTTGGATGAACATTGCACGGACACAGCAGAACAGATCTCTGCACTCAGTGTTTTCTCTTGTATGACTTTTGTGGAAACTTCCTCTACATGCCAGTGAGGATATATTTGGCCTCCTTTAAATATACTGCGTCACATCGGTATGTCTGCCAGCAACAACAATGGCGAGGACAGAAGCCAAGCATCTAAGTTTGTTCGATAGCGCTCCTTTTCCAGTGTGGCTCATAATGATCTTTAAAGGAAAGAAGTCAGTGTGAATGTTGATTAAATCTCAAAACAAAAACCTTTCACAAAGTCTTCTCTGCTGAAATTCTTTGCACACCTGGGGGTTTTGAATTGTGGCCATGTTTACATTGCTACAGTGAGCATATTGGTGTTCATCACAGTGATACCAGTTCCCAGACTGGGGATCCTTCAAGCAGGCAGCACGTGGCTGAGACTGAAGGAATTCCAAGACACTGTGCCTATGTCTGGTTACACTGCAATGGAGAGGGGTCCTCTCTGCCAGCGCTGATTATGGTAAAGTTAGCATGTAATAAACACCTTAGTTTTAAGTGTGTGTGTATGTGTGTGTATGTGATATGTTTTTCTCTGGTTAGCAGCCTGCATATGTTAAAACGAAATGTACTGAAAAGTAACCTCCAAATTAGCGGTTTGCACCTGAATCTGGAATCTGTAATGCACAGGAGAAGCAGGTTTGAAGTGGCATTTCTCAGAAGCATTAATTTACTTAAGGAGCACAGCCCTCATCTGGAAAAAGAGAGAAAAACAAAACAGCACAAAGCTCAAACCTGAAAGGTGTGTTCCAAATTGGCATACCTGTATTATTATTCTTACCCCATCTCCCCACAAAAAATAGGTGAGTAGGGGAGCACACACTCTGAATTAAAGCAACCTGATTATAAGATTTCCTGCAACATTCAAGTTCTTGCACCCTTCACCAAGTTATAAGCCCTCAAGACCACAGAGTACTTTCATAGACTTCCCTAACCAAAACTGACAGCTGCACTCCTCTCTGGTAATTTGACTGTAATCTGCACTGCGACTGCATGATGCCTGCTTGGGTTTGCATCTTGAATCCTGCAGGTTTCCTCTATTTTCCAACACAAGTAACAATGGTAAATCTGGGGGGAGGGGGAAAAAAAAAAGAGAACATGCTCTTACTGTTTGAAACTCAGAAAAATAAGCACTGCAGGGAGCACTGATTTCCAAGCTAGGATGAGGGCCAGAAGCATCCTTCACTATTGCTGCTGTGGGCAAAGAACAGGCATTAGCAGAAACATGGTCTTTTATTTCCTGCGGTGCGTCAGGTGACAGGTCACAACAGGCTGACCACACAGCTACCGTTACAGTGCATGCCTTCCACACAATGAAAATGATGTGGTAGAGAATTTGAATAGAGAAATTTGGTTATGATCCAGGCTGTTGATGGATCTGCTGCGATAAGCCTTTTAACACTTTATAAATGAATTGTTCATGTGCAATTTCATTCTTAACATCATGTAAGAGTTTTAAACAGCCTTTAATCTGTAGACATCAGCCTATTTCTTGCAGGCTTTTAAAAGTTAGTTGTAACTCTTGCTCTGAAAGGTACCTGTCTTCATATTTCTATCAATCAATCAGGCCCACAAAGCATACCCATCTTCATTTCATTTTTGGATAAGAGTGTTTCTCATACGTAAGTTTATCTTCTCACTTACCTACTGCCCAAGATACTTACAAGCTTCTTGCCTACACTGTTTAGAAGGGTAGGTGCTCTGTGTTCTTCAAATGAAGGTCTTTCCAAGGACACTTTTTTTTTTTCATGTATAGGGAATAAAATTAACATAGGCAATACGACAACGACAACAACAATAGCAATAATAAAAAGCATTAATAGGCTGTTTGCAGCAGAAAGGTGATCTTCTAGTTCCACAGCAAGCACCTGAGTGGGGAGAGCTGACAAGGTGTGAGGAACCGTTTTAAGAAGTTGGTATAGGATGAGCTCCTTACCTCCATTCAGGAGGAGGCCTGAATACATGAAATAAAAAAAAAAAATCTTTTTCTGAGCAGAGGCAAGACAATTTTAGTTCCCCAATCTGGGCAAAGCAGCAAAGAATTTCTTGTTTACCTCCCCTGACATAACAAAACACAAACCATAGCAGGCATCACAGTTCCCAACTGAGCTGTGTGCCTCGGCCGGTCTTAGTGAAATCCTGCCTGCTAGAAGTAGAGCAATTCCAGGAGAGCAGCCAGGAGAAAGTGTTATAATGACAAGAGCACTGGATTAATTAAATAGCTAAAGTGAGATACAATCCCAGATGATGCTGGATACCTCTACCACAGCCATTCATCCCTGTCTCAGTCTTCAGGATCTTGTAAGAAACTGGGGGGTGAAGGGAGGTGTTTTTAAAAGAAACAAACAAAACACCAGTCCTACACCACTTCCCCGAAAAACAACCACCACCACCACACAGCAGGAAACAAAAAGATTATGCCAAACCTTATTTACAGCCTGATCTGCGAATGCCAAAGAATGCAAGCAACAAGAGCAGGTGAAAAATGCAAGTGCTTGCATCGACCCTGTAAGAGATGATGTGGCTGTTTGAGCCAAACCCGCTAGGACTGTCTGTGCTTGTGCATAACCTGCACAAAGTCTCATGCTGCATATGAAGGAGCTTCGATCTTGCTGCCAACTTTATGTAGTACCCCTGAGTGCAATGCAAGGAGACATGGGGACATCTGTCTCCTTCAGAGCAACAGGAAAACTAGGTTTTTCCTGCAGGTCTTTGCTCTACATCTCCTCACAGACTTACTCTCCTCTGCCCCCTCTGTCTTACCCAGCTTTTGGGCTTTAAAAGAATAATCTCAGCTCTACAAAGAAATATTTTCCTAGACACAAGCTATCTTCTCAGAGGAGCCTTCCTCAGGCAGGTGAAGTCTGAGGGAGGGGAGGTGGAGGGGACAGGGGACAGTAACACACTTGCTGACCAGAGCCAGTCTGAAGCGTGGATTTTTCCCCAGCTGGGAAAGGTGAACCTTTTTGCTTTTAATACAGAAGAAGATAAAAAGCTGAGCTGCAGAGCAAGTTTAGGGGCAGCTGCTGCCTAAAATTTTCCATTTTCCAAAACAGAATGGATTGGCTGCTGTCACCTCTGCGGACTGTTCTGGGACTCTGTGGAAGCCAAAGTGAAAGCATGCCCTAACACAGCCCCCAAGGTCTTCCTAATGGGGAGCCTGGAAGCCTTCGGTTGAGCCAGCGCGAGCAGCCACAGGAGGGTCCTCACCGCCTGGGACCCTAGTTCCAGAAGCTCTAGGTGTCTGTATAGGAAATAGCTGCATGTGAAGGATGCTGGACACAGGAGAAAAAAAAACCAACAAAACCAACAAAAACTCAAAATAACAAAAAAAAACACAACCTGAGAACAAATAACAGACAGATGGGGAGTAAGCGTGGGAAGCAGCATGCTAAGAGAGCTCTCCCTCTCTACGTGACACCAAGAATGGAAGTGGATCCCAATGGAGACTGAGCAGAGGGGGAGGGAAGGAAGGAAGGAAGGAAGGAAGGAAGGAAGGAAGGAAGAAAGGAGATCTGAATGCAGATTTCATGGAGGCACAAGAGGCAGGAGAAAAAAGGACTTGTTTCGTGATCATTGTAGCTAAAAAAAAAATCTAACCAAGGTTTACTTCATTCAGCACCAGCCTGCTAACTGATGAGCCTCTGTACAGCACAAAAAAGAGCTCCAAATACTTTTCAAGAGAGTCTTGATGACCCGTGGACACTGGAGAAACAGATGTAACTTTGAGGTTTTTGAGTTATCAGCACTGATCTGAACTGGATTTTCAAAATAAGCACTGCAGCCAACAGGCTAAACTCATTGGAAAATCTGTGTGCTGAACTCTAAAGCGCTGTTTACAGCTGCCGACAATCCAGTCCTAGGAGACAGAAAAGCCATCAGCAAAGGCTACTGCTGGGGCAGTATGAAATTTAGCCAAAAAGTCTGCTTTTTCCATGAGTTAAGCCAATGCCGGAAAGTTTAAAGAGTTCTTATCACCTTCATGTCTGCTTCATGTGTGAAAACGAGTTATGACCTTCCACCTGCCCACAGCACAGGCAGACTCCCTCTTTCTCTGGTTTTACAATAGTGTTTTCCTACTTTTTGTACTTGTTTTTCTCTCCTCTGTGGTGAGAAAGACCCACGTGGACAAGAGGGGAAATTACTGGACAATAAAGGGGAAACAATGACACTGACAGCACTCAGAGCTGTAAAAAGCACAAGGTAAACACAAGAGAAAAATATTTTTTCCCTCCTAGCCTTGTTTGTTAAGCCATTAGAGGTGCAACTTATTTTCAGCCAAAGAGGGGAGAAGGCAGTGTTTACAGCTGGTAATAGCATTTGCTTTTTCACTTTGTGGCCCTTTGAAAGGGCATAACCTGAAACAAACAAGCACACGAGTGTTTTGAGAGCCTGCACAGGGGAAACAGAAGTTCACGTCCACCTCACTGTACTGCTCTCTGATCACAACACTGGTGTGACCGTAACCTAAGGGTAAGCTAGGAGGCCGATGAGCTGGCTGATGCTAAACTGCAAGCTTGCTTTGTTTGGGACTGCTAAATCACACTCAACACCTTAAAAATACATGAATACTTCTGCAGCATCCCTGCTGTCCAAGGAAAATCAGAAATTCAGAGAGGAAGCAGGATTACAAGCCTGACAGTCTTTAGCACCAACAACACCGAGACTCTCTACCGCAGTCCTAAATAGGGCAGAACTAAGATTAAATCATGTGAGATGAGCAGACAGTTGAGGGCTTTTCTGTCCTGGCCTTCGGCAACCTAACAGGGAGTTGAAACAACTCCTAGTACTCTAAGAACCCACATGAGCCTTTTGAACACCCAAAAGAGTCATCAGATCTTAGTGAGAATCCTCTTGCTCCCCACTGAGCTCTCCCCACTTCAGCACAGTTTAATTTTCATTTCCCAGGTGCATAACCTGTTACAGGGAATATTCTTATGCCATAGGACTTTTCCAGTTCCAGCCACTTCTCGTAACTATCTACTGACATGAATCTTGCTTCCCTTCTTCCCAGTTCTATCTTCGGTATTTGACTGGTAAGTGCCTAGATTCTAATTAGGCCAGAGGTTGGCTTCATTAATTCAGATGCAAATAGCAGTTTAATGGAGACACACAGTCAAAGCCCCCACCACCTTAAAGGAGGTTACCCACATGCGCGGGCTGAGAAGCCTAACCTGTGGCTACAGGAGCCCCTCTGGGGGCCACCAGCTGTAACAGCACATCACCATGAGGTGCGCACTTCAGGAGGGTTGACTAGAGAAGCAGAGGAATCTCATCAAGCCAGCTAGGGATTACCAGCCAGCACCAGTCCTAAAGACGATAAACCACTCACGGAACAGCTACAAGCAAAAAGGCTTCCTGGGGTGAGCGATGCACGGCAAAAGCTCAGCTTGATGCCCTTTCCCTTGTTGCGTTACTGTTTTGCACAGAGTAAGGAATAAATTTTTATCCATTCCTTAGACCTGGAAGGAAAACCCAGCCATGACCACAGTGCCTACAGCTCATGGTATTCTAAGTTACGTACTAGTGTGCCTGATGTAGGAAGCCAGTGCGTGTCCTGCTGCCCATAGTTATTTTACTGCACAGTGACCACACTTGAGAGAGGGTTATCCTAAAGAGGGAATGGAAGGGCAATGCAAGCAAAGCCTTTAGGAAACAGAAGTTGCTAAAGAAAGGCAGATGGGAAAACAGAACAAGATGCCGAAAGCGTGTGGAGGAAGAGTGCAAGAACAACCGTAGTTAAAAGGAAGAACGCTTTGTTCCCCTGTATAAATGCTTGCTTACTTAATTGCGTTCTTGATCTTCTGGAGTTCTGCTTTCGATCATGATACACAATGAAAATCGAGCACATATATCCAATCCACCACAAGCCTAATAATCTCCATAAGCCATCTCTCCTCTCCCAGCTTCCAGTTAAGAGATTCTTTCCAGTGCAGCAGGAATCATGTTTGGAAAACAGTAAATATCCGAGCATCATACAGACAATAACAAAGCAGTGGCTGTTTGCTTTCATTAATCAAAGCTGCTCTCTCACATACACAAAGCTTGTTTTCTCTGGAGAACAAAGAAGTCACAGCACACTAGGAGGAAACAATAGAGTAAAGAAAAACAACAACAGCTAGCAGAAGCAAAGTGTTTTCTTTCCTGTTGAAAGAGTAAAGCCTCCTGTTTTGCTGCCTTCTGATTTTTTTTCTCTTTTCTTTTAAACTTTCCTCCTCAAACAGCAATAAAGTGGGACTCTGCTTACCCTAAGTCCTGGAAGAGAGACAAGGAGAAGCAACGTATTTAGGGGAGAAAAAGCTAGCTGGAATAAGGGAGAAGGGAAAGCTCTGTGCTCCTACCCCCACCCCAGCATCATATCACCACGTCACAGTGTGCAAGAGTAAAACTATCCACTGCAGCAAGTCCTAGCCTTGCAAAGAAATTGGCAGCTCTAGCATGGAAAGACATCTCTGAAGGTGCTGATGCATCTCTGAAGAGCCTCCTGGGTTCCCTCTCGCTAGGAACATGTTTGCAGCACACTAATGCACTGACACAAAACACCAGACTTTACAGTGAGGAGTGGTGTGAAGAAAAGCAGAACCTGTCAACTTGACGATATTACGTGCCCAGCAAAAGGCTCTTTAACTCTGTCAGCCTCTCTACCGTTACCAGTCCAGGACTGACTCAGTTGTAGCAATCTTAATTCTTAAAAAAACAATCCCACTCATTGCTTTTGCATGAATGCAGCTAGTCACCAGCTAATGCTCATGACAAGCTATTTCTCTCTGACAAGGGAGATATTTTCTCTGGAACATCCCACTGTATGAAACCACCAATACCTTTGTGAAGCAGCAACACTCGTTTTCAGATGTTCATAATTTGAACTGTTTTATGCTGAGACCGATCTATATCAGTGACCCTCAGAGACATGGATTCAACATGGAAAACTTTTCTATTTTCCTCCTGTTTCAAATAAATTTAACAAGCCTGATGAGGGAAGAGACATTAAGTCAGAGTCCAAAGTGCCTTTCATGGAGACCTTTGCTTCCAGCCTGTGAATCACTAGCAGCACCTAGTGGCCGCAATAAATTAAACAGGATATTTTCAGGTTGGTCATGGAATGAAATACAGGGAAATCAGTTTAAACAATGTTTATCAGCTTATTTACATGATTAGCTTGAATTACAGCAACACTAGCATTACACAGAATCTCTCAAATGTTATTTCTGTAATCCAAGGAACTCCTCCTGCCTGCACCAACCTGGGTTCAGCCCCAAAGGACACTTCAGGTAGCCAGAGGCTCTGCCATCAGCATAGCCTCTGTGCAGCGATCCAAGCACGGTAGCAGGGACCTACATTTTCCACAAGGCTGGAGAGCATCAGGAGTTCCCAGAAGCAGCATGCCACGTTCACATGGCATGCAGGAGTAAAATCTGGGAGACAGGCACTCACACAGCCTCAGAATAACTTTATACGGCGATGCCCAGGAGATGACTGTGCTGCTACACCAGTTCAGAGAGAGGAACAGAACAAAACTCAGAGCAATTGCAGATCAATTCCTCCCATCCACTCCTGTTCTGACAGCTGCTCAGGGGCCAAAATGCACAGTATGTCTGAGACAACTAGAACATCTAAAATAGACGAAGCAGACAGAAATCCCCACAAATTTCCAGCTACTGTAACTGCTTTTTACTACCAATAAGGAGAAGAAACTAAAGCAAAGGGAACATACAGACACTTTTATTGCTCACCTTTTATACAACAGCACACCTTCAGCCATTTTCGTTCACAGCTTGACAATATTTATGTACACAAAAAACCCAGCAAGAAGCATTATGTGGCTTTCAGTAAAGAAAAAAAAAAAACAACAAAACAACAACAAAAAAAAACATTAGAACATCCAACTCAGCCAGGCTTTGTTTTCTGCAGCAATAATAAAAGGGCTTCCTCCAGGCAGGAACTAATCTTCCCAGGCCGTAGTGCATTTCTTTAAAAAGACAACCCCCAAAACAAATTGCCCTAGATTTGCTGAGACAGTGGTATTAAATTGCAAATAAAACAAACTTCAGTTTGTCATTTCTTCTAGCTGATTTCAAGTAAAAATTAGGTTTGGAGGAGGAGCAACTTGTTTTGGATGGATGCAGGTCAGTTTGAATTGCTACACCTAACTACAGGCCTACACACACTACCGGTTCACAATTTAGCTTAGATTTAAATGATCTTTGCAGATTTTGGCGGCGGTCAGTCTTCAGAGTTGAGCAGGTGGGAGAACTTTGTTTAGCGGGAGATAAGGCTACCGAATGTGGCATCCACAGTAGAGCTCACATAATAGACCAAAAACCTGTTTGTCAGAAGGAGTTCACTGTGCGTGCGCGCACGCGCGTGCAACATCTTCATGACTAAAACAAGAGGCCAGCAAGCCAAAAAGCAATACTCAGAACTGGTTTTAGAACATGTAATTGAACAATGATTAGGGGGAAAAATGCAGACATTCTATTGTGTATTGTAATTGACAAATTTGACCAGACAGGTCTTGATATTTCTCTAAATCAAAGCAGAAGGCAAACACAGCAGGTAGTTTCAGAACAAAAGTGTTTTGAGCAGAGTCCAACATCTAAAAAGCATGGCAATTAGTTGATGTTTAGTAGGGTGCAGCGGGTAGTGATGATGCATTTAATTCAGATAGGTTGGGGGCAGGGGAGCAGAGGTCTACAGAAAGTTGTACTTTGCTCAATGCAAAACATCCCACCCAAAGAGATTCCACCTGCCACGTACAAACCTGTACTAATGCAAGCGTTTAAGCCAGGCCTCTGAAATCAGGTTTCTATTATGTGAGCTCTGCTGAAGCAAAAGTTTTTAGCAGCCTCAGCTTGTGAAGTGTCTTCCTTGTCCAAAGCCAGACTGATTATACTGATAACCTCCATGCTGGAAGTGCTGCTCAAACTGCCCCCCTTGATTAAAGTTCTGTCCACCTCGGCCCCCCCAGCCTCCTCCTTGACCTCCACGGCCACCACGACCACCACGGCCACCCCTCCCTCCTCCACGCCCACCCCCTCGGTCACTGTGGGACCCACCATCTTGATATCTGTTGTCTTGCTGGTAGCTGCCGCCACCACCACCTCCTTGGTAGCCACTTCCTGAATATGAAGATGACTGGTAGCCACCATAGCCTCCTCCTTGGTAGCCACCACCGCCGCCACCACCACCATGGTAGCCACCTGTTTGAAAACCTGCATCTCTGTAGTTACTCTCCCTGTAGCTTCCATCCTGGTAGCCACCACCTCCACCATCCGTCCAGCCTCCTTGAAGCTTATTTCCTCTTCCACCTCCTCTGCTGCCATGATCATAACTACCACGTCCTCCTCGTCCCCCTCGATCGTGGCTTCCTTGTTCATGACCTCCTCGCCCTCCATATGATGAGTCATAGCCTCCTCTTCCTCCTCGGTCGTGACCTCCATGGTCATAACCTCCTCGCCCTCCATATGAGGATTCGTAGCCACCTCTTCCTCCTCTGCCTCCGCCTTGCTGCGGACCAGCCTCTGGTCTTTTCTGCCATGGTGGCATCTCAGGAGGCGGTGGTTCAATTTCATTGGGCCTTCCTCCTCTGTCAGGCACTCTGCCCATTAGCACCTGCAAAGAGAAAGGAAGAACTGCTGCAGGAGTTGTAACGCATCACAGAAGAATCACACCTACTAATAATACACACCACAAATAGCAGCTGCTCAAGGGTTCTTACATCCAGAGGATTTCATCACGGCAAACTTTTGCCTGTTTGAATGTGACAGACCTTGGCCTCCAATTAATAAAAATTAAACAGGGATTATCTAGTACTCCAAGCACTGCTAACAAGGCAAGTCAGGAGACCTGGGTTTTTTGTTCAAAGAGCGTTGCACACCAGTAGAGGCAGCATCGATACAGTCTTTCACTAAACTGTTCACTACTGCAGACTGCTAATCTCAAACCACACATGCAGCACAACACAGTCTCTCTCCTAACTAGTGCTCTGAATTGCTGTAGAAGCCATTGGCTTGGTAAACAAAGTGCAAAGATTTTTATTTTTCAGTAAGGACACGCAAAAACATACACACCAACAAACAGGGTGGCGAGGCACTGGAACAGGTTGCCCAGAGTGTGGCAGTGTTCAAGGCCAGGTTGGATGGGGCTTTGGGCAACCTGGACTAGAGGAGGGTATCCCTGCCCATGGCAGGGGGGTTGGAACTAGATGTCTTTGAGGTCCCTTCCAACCCAAACCATTCTGTGATTCCATGATTCTATGAAACAGGTGTCAGAGAGTGCTGATCAGAGTAGAGCAAGGTTCTAAAGGTCTTTAGCTGTCTGAAGATGCTGTGATATTAAGAATTTAGCAAAACTTAAAATGGGACAGGACATTTGCATTGCTTCAAGTTTAAAAATGATATAACAGAAAAACTTCAATGGGAGCAGATTACTTAGTTACTTTGTCACAGTCTTGAAAAACATTTAGTATTGATTATGGAGATGATCCATATTCTGTTAACTTAACAGCAGGGCAGTATTGCATTCCCAGTAAAACATACATATGGTCTGATGATAGTCACACGTGTCATCCCACTTAATTTCTTACATTCCACTCCAACTACACTAAAGGTGCAAAAATTATTTGGGGTGGAGGGAGCGTGGTCAAATCAGCACACCACCCTTCTATCCTAAATTAATCAGACCTTTACCCAAAATACAGCTGGCATGCAGAAGGCAGAAAGGCACGCATGTACACCTACAAATTCTAAAGTACAAAGCACACGGCTTACACATAGCTACTGAGCTTCAAGTTCAGCATATGTACTTTTGTAAGCCTATTACTCCTGTAAAATCTTAATTTTTGAAACAAGGTGAATTGCTTAGTCTAAATCATATTCCTACTATGTCATTTACTAAAACTACACCGTTGACTACAATCTGTTATTTATGTACACAGGAGAATCTAACCTGTGAGATCCTTGCTTTGTGATCTTAATACATTCTATTTACATAGACCAGAAACACGATTACTATGTAAGTGTTATTTTAGATGCAGCGACAGAATTAGGTAGCAGCAATGTAATGGTATCAGTAATTCTGATACAGCAGGACCACTCCCACTGACAGAAATCAAAGATACTTTAGCAATTTTTTACTGCCCACTAAGGGGAACTCTGAACCTAAGCAGGTCAAATTGTGCATCAGTGCAGTATGGGAACTGCAATCTGGAGTACATAAATACTAAGTTTCTTATTCTTTATTTCCAAATTCCACTTACAATCCTAAAAAAACAAAAAGTAGGATTTATTACTAGATTCAAATTACTTAAATATTCTTAATAGAACAAGCCATTTGTCACCAAAGGTACCTTATTAATGGCACACGCAGTCTTCTCTCGGATGGATCCACTGCTTGTTTTCATGATCTTTGACAGATCCTGCCGAGCCGCCAAGAGATTTGCAATGGAAATAGTGCACTTAGTAGATAAGAGGGCACGTTTTGGCTGGTAGACTTTAGCCAGTTTTTCTGTTTGACTCTGTTGGAGAGGAAAAAAAAAAAAAAAACAACAAAAAAACCCAGTCAGCTAAAGCAACAGGAAAGCAATGGGACACCTCATCAAAAGAATCAAATCAACAATGGAGAACAAGACACTACTGCAAATAGAACAAAAATTAACATAAAAACAGTGAGAACCACTATGTAACTAAGAATCACTGCAACAAAGCTAGCAATTGTCAAATTAGTTTCTTAAATAATATAGGAAACACTACTCTGACTGAACTGACAAGATACTGATCTCCTGACAATTTTAACAACCGTATTACTTTCAGGTAGTCAAACACAGAATAGAAGTGTGTCATATAGGTATACAAATTACTGCTCATGTCTAAAAGACACTGCAAGTGAAACACGCCTGTGTCCAGCCTCCAGACCTCCTCCTGCGCCTGCACCTTGACCCACACCCGTTTCAGACAGACTAGCATCACGGTATCTCCAACATCACATCAGCAGAAAAAGGCTGTGTTAACTCTTTCACATTCTTCATTCCAGTCAGCTTCTTTACAAAGCCAAGCCACCAAGAGGTACTGGCAGAATTAAAGCTCTCAAGTGCTTGTTCCAATTCAGTCCTTTGTCTCTCATACAATCCTACACGTCAGATCCTACAGGTCAACTTCGCCGTGTATGCAGTCTCTCTTCCTCTGCTGCCTTTTGGCATTAACCATACTGGCTTTTTTGAACACCTCAGCAGTATGATACCAATTTTCCAACTGACACCACAGAAATATGTGCTACCAGCCATGAGTTAATACATGAGTTATATCTACCTTCAGTTACCAACAGAGTCTAATATGTGATGCAGTTACGATAAACCAGATTGCAATCTGCACACAGACAAAAGGGCTGCTTTTTGTCTGGACCCCGGATGACAGCAGTGGGAACAAGCAAACCTGGTTTTCCAAAAACTCTAATGACAGAGCAAGAACTTAGGAGTAAATTTTAAAATCCTAAAATCCTATTTTCCATCTAAAGGCAGAAAAATGGAAAGAATTGAGAGTATGTATTTCCAAGTGACTCAGTGATAATGTTTTAAAACCAAAAGCTTCTATTTTAATATTAGAAGTTGAACAGGGTTTATTCAAAATGAAGGAAAACATGCACGTCCTTTACCTGATACTGGCTAAAGACAGGAAAAGCAACAGTATTCACCAGAGCAGTAGTATGTTTTTCCCTAGCAAATCTGATGAAGCTCTAAGGACAGTATTTTGGTGCTATGATATGATTCTTCTACATGAAACTTGAAAACTTATAAAACCCCTAATAATAAAGTTTTTACTGGTATTTCTACTATCTGGAGAAGTAATTATTTAGTTATACTACTGTATTCTGATACTTTTCAAATTTTACAATAATAAAAAAAAAAATACCATCATATATTAAAGCATTGCTAAAAGTTATTGTTAAAACAAACTGTATTGCATATCTGGAATACCATAGTTGCATTCTCCAATTTTGTACTGCTGTGGTCCTAAAAATTTAATTTGCATTTCAATATATATAAATGCATATATACAATTTGTGGGTTTTGTGAAAGGATTTCATGTAGCTAATCAAGTACAAAAACATCTGAGAATTCTCCTAGAAAAAAAACAAACAAACATGGATTTGGATGCCAAAGCTATTATGAGACAATTATGAGTCCCTGGGTTTTAACCTAATCCATACTTTTGCCCATTTTCATTCACTATTAAAATATTCAAACAATCATATAGTTCTTCAATCATCTACTAAAAAACCTGAAGGATACAAGGTTTAGGAGATCAGACACAAATAGAAGTCCTACTCAAGCGATGAAACAGAAAAGGGGAGAGGTCACAGTTTATTATTAAAATAGTTTCTTTTTGAATAAATAATTTATCAAGAAAAAACACTTTATGATTCCTGTGTCACAGTTTATCACTAATAACTCAGTCTCAAACACTGCCAGCAGCATAATTACCACCATGTTAACAGAGCTGGTTTAGTCCTAGAAAATAAATGATATGTACTATTTTTTAAATCTTGTAATTCCTTTTTCACTGTGAAATACAGGAAATAGGGAAACCATGTAATTATTTTTAAAAGCAGAATACATATCACATACTCAGAGATAACGGACATCATGTCACAGCCACTTGAACGGTTCAAAGACAAAAGAAGCACATAAAATATTACCCTGTCTATGAGGTAAGAACAAGTAGTGCCTTAGCAGCTTTTCTCATGTGAATCTGTGGAGTTGTGCTTGCAGACACACTTTGAGTTAAGGAAACCTGATCACTGCAGACAGCACAAAGTAATTTAAGGGATAGTAGAAAAGCATCTTCCTGTTCATCATCACACAGACACAGCACTTAAAGATTCACCTTATGGTACCCTGAACGCAAATGGTTGGATCAGTAGTCTCCTCTTATTAATTTTTTTCCTAGCGGCCTATTTAACTGTGCTCTGGCTTTGGTGAACAGTTACACATGGTCTATCCTCTCATTTTACATACTGTTTTAAAATCCAACAAATCAGTTTTAAGTAAAATTTTTTTAGTCATCTGACATTGTCATAAGCTTCTTCAGAAACTCAAACCAAACCCAGACAACTCCTGTGGTTATTTCTTACTCATGAAGGATGAAACAATGAAGCAGTTTTCCAAAGATACTTATTATAAAGCATTACCATCAACCAGGACTTCACAGCAAGTTGCTTGTACCTTAGCTCTATCTGACCAGCCAAAGGACTGCACAGTAACATCCAAGCGTTTGACTAACAGTTTTCTTCGGACTTCGTATTCGTTGACTATGGCTTGATTAATTGCTTCAATTTTTTCCTGAAACAAAAATTTGCAAACATAACCTACAGATTATCAATAAAATGTTTCTACTTCAGATAATAAACTATGTGGATGGAAGACAGTAAGATGCACAGTCAAGTGGGCTCACAGCAAGCTATGCCTGCCGACACTATTTTCCTGAAGGCTTCAAAGGCTCCGTTATCCTCACGTTCAGCCTTCTACCACTTCTAACGGCACAGCTGTCTGGTTTGTCAGAAGGGACATAAAAACTGCACGCACTGCTGAAGCATTTGTCAACACTCACCAGGACAGAGAGGCAAAAGTGAGAAAATACAACATGTTAACAAGCTGAAGGAGATGCAAGTCCTAGGAACCAGGCTGTCTTTGCCTTCTTAAAAAGTAGTAAGCTTAAGGACAAAGATAGAGCAAAGATAGAGGACTAAAAGTAAGTAAAGTACCATAAGAGGATCTTGATTAAAGCACAGTCTGCATACAGACAAGACAACAAAGTGCCCTATGGGGAAAAGCCACCACTAGAACCACACCTGGTAGCAGACAGTGGTCTAGTCAGAGCAACAGTTGAGATATGCACCATTAAGGAATTACTTTGTGTGTTGACTGAAGCCTGGCTGGAGGGGGACAGTGGGGCCCTCTTTCAGCCTCCACAACACAAGCGTCACAGGAAGCAGACTGCTGGGAGTAAGTAAGCTTCAACCTTAAGCAAGAGAGACTCGCGGTCTTGCGGCAGCAGCCACAGCTTTGTGCTGGTGCAGCAGCAGTATCTATCCTTCTAGAACAGCAAGTGACAAAACTCGGCCCTGCCACTTGGGTGTACAGCCTCTCCCAGCTTCCACCTGCACACTCACTGCTTCTTGGAGAAGAGGCTATGAAGGAAGCAGACTAACAGTGCAGAAAGAGGAGGAAATGATGGGAGGACCCGCAGGTTAGCTGGAAAGAAGCCACAGATGGGGATGTGATGCCATCTCAGCAAGGCTAGATCACACAGACAGTGCTGGCAAGGGGCAGGAGAGTAAAGCTTAAGCTACTGCAACAAGCACACAGGCCAGCACCGCTACTGTAAATCTACTTTATTTTGGAAAACTTTTGCCTGTATCTGGATATACAGATTCACAAGCCTAAGATCTTATCAGTAACTGAACATATACCGTATCAACATATATGTAAAATACTGCAAGAAAGTATCTTATCTTCAGAAAGAGATGAAAAAAATCATTTTGCAACATTACACACAGAATCAAGATCAATGTTTTATAGACCTGGAAAAAGGGAAATGGGCTCTAATACCTGCAACTACTTACCCAGTGAGCTGGTCCCAGTTGTTTCTTCAATAAAGGTTTTCCGACATGGTTAGGTGGAACCTTTGCTAGGGTTTCCTTCAGCTGTTAGGAGACATACAAAAACATAAGCATTGGCTAAGAAAAAAGAGCTTTTCAAGACTCTAATTACAGGGGTGGACTCAGTCATAGGCATGACAGAGCAACCTCCAATATCAAGTTGTTTTCTCTGGGACAGAGAACCCAACACACTTCTTTTGGAAAGCAATTATTTTTATACTTCTGGTAGTCTCAGCTATAATTATTTAAAACTTAAGAGAAGAGACTATAGAGAAGATCTACAGTTAAAATAGATTCCGTGAGGTGCAGCTCCCCTTCAAGACAGAGGGATTATTCTACACATCATCTCTTTAATTCAGAAAAACACCCACACTTGCATCAAAAAGGTTGTATTAAGACTATGTGAAATATAGTAAGACCTAAAGAAGGATCCCTCTTTATAATCAAAAGGAGAAAAATCTTCAATATGAAAATTAAAATCTAACATATTTTAAAAGTTTGGGCACCACTGAGGTTATCTTTCCCATCTCAAAATTTCTGAGGACTTCAGGGGGAAGAAATGGAGAAGCAGCGACAAGAACTTGGATCAAAGCAAGCTAGAGTTATGAAACTTCACTTTGACTGCTGCAAACCACATTTTTTCAACTTTCTTGGCTGTTCATTCCAGCAGTTGATTTCACATATTCAGTGACCTGGTTTTCCAAAGGCACCGAGGCCAATTTTTTTTTAACTTGAAGATTGTTAAACTAAGTGCTTTCAGAATAGCAGAGGTAGCAGAGGTTCATTCAAGTATCAGCAGTTTCTTTTTTTTAATGTGGTGGATCATTAACAAAGAGAGTCACTTATACAAAGATCCTACTCCAAACTGGACTATGTACGTGCAAAGGAAAATTAGCTTGATTTTCATATGATAGATCAGAATATTGCCATTCTAAGACTCACTTTTTAAAAACAAGAAAACTTTAAGGAGATGTCTTAACTATCATCTTATATTCAAGAATAAAGTTTTCACTCTATGTTATTTAAGCTTTCACATTTTGCTCAATTTTGTGATATATTTTCATTTACAAAGTGAAATAAGTTTTTCAGTTATTAGTCAGCTCTACTTTCTCCTTCTCGAACATTACCAACATCTGAAGTGTTCAGATTGCAAGCACCACAGCTATATATGATTTCCAAAAATTCTGTAGGCTATAACTTCCTGCTGTATTTTATTAAGCTATAAGGACTGTTCAGGGTTTTTTTTAGTATCACCACCTCTGGACATAAATCATATTCACCTAACCTTTTAAGACAATGTAAAAGAAAAGTCAATTAGTAAAACACAATTCTCAGATTAAAAAGATTTTTATCTACTTTGCATTCTGTATTTTTATAGAGACTCTTTCACCAGCAAAGCTTGTTAGCATTGTTCACTGTTATGAATTTCTTTTATAGAAAATGGAAGCACAGATTTCCTATGTATCTAACCAATGCCCATGACAATGTCAAAACCAGAAAACAAACTGCTTCCATTCTACACCTTGGACTTCTGCTGGAAAACCATGCTCCTCTTCATAAACAGGTCAATCCAAACTGAATTCTTGCAAAGAAATGAAGCACTATCTTCAGTTGCTTGAATTTGTTTAAGTACAATGCAACTAAAAGGTTAATAAAAAAACTTCTCTGAAAGTATTTCGGAGAGCTTTGTAATTGTATCTGTTCTTTAAAGTTCACAAAGATTTTCTTCTTCTGTTCTGCTCTCTCCTATGCTGCAAGTTAAGTTATTTAATACAACTTAAAAACTTTCTGTCCCCCACTTTTAGTCTGTGTGCTAGACAATCCATTCCACTTCATTTTTCTGCTTTATGAAAATTACTCAAACAAAAGTAAACTACTTTAAAAAATAAACAAACCCACAACAACCTGGAGAACACATACATGTAAAGGAACAAAAATAAATGGAACCACAAGAGCTGATGAAGCCTTAGAGAAAAAGGTGTAAACTTGACTTTAGTTACAACACCTTTTAACCTAAACATTTTTAAAACAGTAGGTTCCTGTACAAATTTGTTTAGGTGTATTTCTTGGAATACATTTCTCCTTAATGTTCTTCCTGAGGCCTAAGCTCAGCATTTTCAATGTTTTCTGCAACAGGTGATGACATTAAAACCTAGAGCAGAGTAAGAAATACTTCACCCCGGAAGGCAATGATAGCATAGTCCCTGACCTCGTGCCTTGGCATGGAAAAAGCCTTTAATTTAATGTTCAAAATCCTGGCTTGTGGCATACTCAGTAAACCATGTTAACTCTCCTTCACAATTCAAACACTGGAGTTTCACAAGAGGCAAATCTCTCCCTGGTAGCAGAACTATTTTCCATCAAAACAGTAACATCATAAATACTCTAGTTTTGTTCCTTCGGATCTTACTTTTTTTTCAATTCCACTGAAGAACTGGAACATCGTTATGTTGGCTGGAGGCTTGGACATGCCTAAAGCAATACATATGCCTTTTAGCTCCTGAAAGACTTCACTGCCACCTCCTTCCTGTGCTTTTTTAGGAGGGGCATTCACACACAGCATTCTGGCAGCTTCCAGTTCTGAGATGAGGTATGCTGGGGTAAGAAAAATTAGATTTCAGCATCAGATATAGCCGAGTTAAATTATTTTAGAACCAGTGAGAACTCAAGCGCTTATAACCAACAAATGTGCAAATGGACTGTTTTAGAAAGAGAGAGGGCTGTAATTTTGGTATCCACAGAACACTCATATTTCTAATAATCACTGAGTTCAATGCTAGAAACACAACAAACGGGAAAGGTTTAGTACAACTAATTAAAGCCTGGAAAAAATCCCTATGATTCTGACAGGTATTAATCACAGAGTTCAACAGAGCATGGCTCTCTTCCTTCAGGCTTTGCCCAGCAAAGACAGGAGACTAGGAACATGGAAATAAGCAGGATGAGGGACTGGGACATGCACTTTAAGGCAGACGAGCAAGCACTCCTTGAGGCTCTAGGAAACAAAGCAAGGAAATGAGTAGAGAGAAGTGAAATGTTGGATGAATCTCCTCTACTTCCCCAGGTAAGATGCAGAGGTGAAAAATAACCCCACTTTTTGAAAAGTACTACTGAGAATTCAGGTTTACAGTAATTCCAGAAAGGAAGGCAGTAGCTTATGAAATAGAAGCTAGAATGCCTGCATTCTCTTCAATATCAGAACTGCAGGAGCCTACCATCACATTATAACTCCTTTATCAAACAAACAATAAAAATACTAAAATCACAATTTATGAATGGGGTATACACGCAAAATTTCAGCATTAGGTGTCAGTTACAGTGATATAAATTTAGCACACAGCCTTTGCTTGCAATTGTCACAACTTTAAAGTTTGAACTGAAAAAAAATGCAGAGGTTTAAGAATACTTTTATCATGAATCATACTGGGTGACCATAACAGTAACATAAATAATTATTTCTAAAAATAAGGATTGAAAAATAGATACTGCACTGATAAAGACAGACTTGTGAGCAGGGATGTAAACCCATGGCTATACAAAATCAGCTTACTACCTATAAAATTGGGACAGATCAAAAGATTAAGAAAAGAACAAAGCATTTTAATAACCTCTAGATTTTCTTCTAGATCTCCAGAATGTCTTATGCTAAAGACACAGAACATCTTATAAATTATAAATTTCTTAAAATCCCCCAAGCAGTGAAGAATCCTTTGGAAGTGCTTTCAACAGTACTTTATACAGATTTTTCTTATATTCAACTTCCAATTATTTATACCCCATTAGGACCTCCTGATAAAGGAACTAGCAGCAGCATTTTGTTTCAAGAATTCAGAGATCGCATTCAAGCTACCTTCAACCTCTCCTGACAAAGACTGAAATTTTTAAGTCTGTCATTGTAAGACATAAATGTTCTCCAGATCGTGATTCTTTTTTGCAGGCCTTTTCTGAACCAACCTGAAACTCTTGTACTTTTTATTTTTGCAGATGCCAGTACTTAATATTGTATTCTAGTGATGCCGCAGACCAAGACCATCCTAACTGCTTATGTTTATTTGGTGCTTTCCTCTCCCAGCAATGCTGCTACATCTTCCAACTGACAGAAACTGTGCCACATTTCATTAAAATGTAAAATACCCTGGCATTCCATTAAAGAGGGTTATTCTGTCTTTCCTGAAAAAATCTGGGTTTATGGCTCACATACAACAGGATAGCTAATAATAAGTTAGCTTAATGTAGGTAAAGAAAGCTATGCAACTATCATGGTACACAAAAAAAGGAGTTTGGCATCTATTTCAATTCCACATTCGACAGTAAACACAGTATTCCTGCCAGACGGGATACCAGAGTTCAGCTTCTGAACATGGCCTTATATTACCAAAACGTACATCACGGAGGACCTCTGGGATAAACTGTGTGTCACAGACAAGCCAAATTTATTGAATGGCTTGGCTTACAGAGAAGCAGCTAAAAGGCAGATTGTCTGAACTATAGTATATTTGAAATAATTACCTCACTTCATCTGACATTTTTGAAGATACTATCAAAACAAATTCAGATTAAGTCTTACTACTCATGTTTCTCCTACTGTTGAAATACAGGAGCCTACTCTATAATTATTTCTTACATCTCAGCTGAGGGCAGAATTAAATTCTGTTTTGAAAAGTTAAAGAATCAGCAGCAACTGAGGAAGCAAATAAAACATTAATTTATGTTGAATTTCAGATCAGATTAAAATTAGTATTACAATTTCTAATTTTAACACCTGTAAATTATTTTTTTTTTAAATGTGAATCAACATCACACACTTTTTCCAAATTTAAGTACTATTTCTTCTCCTCTAACATTTCCTAACCCGGAATAAAACCAATTTAGGTACTGAGATCTGCTGAGTGGAAAAGTAAAGGGAAGACATCACCAGTGCTACTGCTAATTTCTTTTCAATCAGCAGAAAGCAATGTTACAGTTATTTACTATTGGAGATGATCAAAAGAACTGGGAGTTGGGATAGAACATTTTATCTTTTTCACAACAATTCCAATTGTTGTCAGAGTGTAGGAAAATGCAAGTCGTCTTGCACCTTGCAAGTCAATACGATGGGGGCTCCAAAATGATGACACATCTGCTGCTGTCAGTGGTCATTTTTATAACCCTTCTAAACAAAGTTTAGTGGCTAAATCCTGGTGGAAGTCTTCAAATTATTCTCTCTTCAGAGTACCTTTTGAGAAGTAATAGGACATGCTTTTTGCTTTTTTGAATGTGAAAAAGGTTAATACTCAGAATTTTCCATCATATACTGGCTACAGAGTGACTGGTAAGTTTATAAGACCCAAAAGTATAATAATCTGACACTGTAAATTACAGGGAAAAGTAACTCACAGTTTTAGGTAATTGTTTGTGTAGGTTGTGGCAAACATGACAGTATTTCATTAAGCATAAGAAACAATACTATGATTCTTGCACAAAACCAGATTTGCTTGCAAGCATGCTTTTAACTTACTAAGCAGCAAGAGACAGTTCTTTTGATTATGAAGGCGTTTTGTCACATCTCCTGATGTTAATGATGCATATGGACAGTTCATTTCAGCTAGCAACCCACTCATTTCGAGTTGAAATTCTTCTGCTTCATTTGGACCTTAAAGAAAAAGAATAATAATTTGTTTACAGCTAATATATATATCTCTGGCAATGATTAGAGTGAATGATCTATTTAAAAAAAAAAAGTGATGCTTTGTTCCAGTTGCTATGTAACATTAATCCTGCTTTTAATGGAGGCCAAATGCATTCTTTGGATTTCTCAAAGACACAGCACAACCTATTTGGAGCCATGATATTTCTCATTATTGTAAAATTACGTTTCGCTGACAGCTTTTCCCAGCTACAACAGACAGCCACAGGCAACTTCTACAATGAAAAGTGACATTAAAAACATCACAGTTTTTACAGGGGTATTTTTAGCATCAACTAAGTGTTCCTACTACAAACGTATTTGATCATTCTGATAAAGTAATGAATAATATGGTTTATGAGCTCTCATGTTTTTACTACTTCTCCCTGTAAGCTGACATCTGTCAATTGATCTTATTTCATACCAATATCCTTTAAAAATAAGTCACGTAAACCAAAGCTTAGCCTGATATTTGTGTCAGAAATTAGTGAAACTAATCTGAGCCTGTTAAACCAAGTTATGCAAAAAATAGCGATTGATGAGAGGTAACAGTTTTTCTTCTTGTGAAGAGGGACTTCGACCCACATGTCTCTTATTTATAAACTCAAGTCACATAAAATTAAGGTAGGATTTGATGGCACTACAGATAAAATGTTTCTATCACTGTTTAGCAAATTTGAAATAGGCATTAGAATACTTCTGGATCGTATTTTTTACACAAAATGTATAGTAGGAACCATATACTACTAGAAGAGGTGAGATGTATTGTTACAGAGAAAATGAGTCAAACATACTCAAAAAAGATTTGGCATGTCAAAAACAGAGAGAAAGAGAAAAAGAACAGACGTTTATGTGAAAGGCAGCAATCTTTGGCCACTGAGTAGATTGAAAGTTAAGCTCAAAAAGGCATTATGAGTCAATCCATTAGATATTCAGAAGTATAGGTTATTGCATCAATTTATCAATTTAATCGCCAGAATGTCATCACTGGTTGACCAAAAATAACATTTTTGCAAAACCAAGGTTTGCTTCCTCCATCAAAACAAACAAACATTTTCAGGCTCCTTCTCACAGAGTATTTAATAAAGAGGGAAAAATACATAGTAAACACAGAATTAAGGTAACCAACAATAAAACAAAAATATGGTTACTGTAGTCATGAGAACATTTCGTTGAACAGTAGGTATTTCTTAACATCAAAATTACAGACAGAAGCATTGAAACAAAAGTATTTTCATGATCTAATAACCCCCCCCCATGCTAATGTTTCCTTAAATCCATCCAAGAACCTTAAAAAAACCTCTATGGTTGAACAATTAAAAGAAAAAGCTAACTTCAGAAGAAAGACTGTATGATCCTTACTATTATTTCAACCTCTACTGGCTGTTCATTAGGCAAGTTTGAAGTGGAAAATATCCAAAATCTAACAGCGTGCAGACAATACTCCCTGGTACCACAGATTTAACAATTGTCAGCCCAAATCTTTATGGCATGCAAGCAGACAGATGAAAGTGAATGTTTGTGCTGGAGTTATGGCTACTTACTGTTAGTTGCCTGCACATTTTCCTCTAGTTTACAGAACAGCCGTAACTCAGACACCAACCAAGCACAGAGTTTGGTGAATTCAGGGGAACTGGCTCCACGAGAGACTGCCTGAGCCAGCGCTCCGTCATCTAACAATGGACCTTTGTAACTGACAAGTAAAACAAAAGCACAGTTTATTAATGTTTGCTACGACTGATGTCCTGTTATAGATTTATTTTATGCTGTATACACATTGAGAGCTACACCCTCGTCATGTCTGCAATGCTGTACATCTAAACTGGTAAGATTCCTCCACTGAACTGTAAGAAAAAGCATATTGAAAATACCCAAGTAAATCCAGCATTTCCATTCACATTAGCTTAACTGCCAAAGAGACTGTCACAAAGTATCATCATCAAAGGTTTCATCCTGGAAAACATTATCACATACAGCAGCAAATTCTCTGCCTCGATCTCTTGAAGATGTTACTTACGATATACCTATCTAGGGCAATATACCTATCTTGAGCACTGCTTTACAGAATGTTGAATAATTACTGCTGAACTAGTGCTTCCTTTCTGTCATTTCCTATCACGTATTAAAGGGTTGCACACAAAACAAAGCCTTCAGTGCAAATGTTACAAACGTGATCTGTCAAACAATATCCTCTTTTGAAAAATTACCTCCTTGAACAGGCACAAGAAAAAAAAAAAATAGTTTTTTGCATAAACAAAATAAGCCAAAATCAGGCTGAGTGCAAGAAAGCATGGGTCCATGGATCAGGTCTTAGAAGACATAGTTTTCAGGACACCTGTGTACTAATATGCTGTCAGAGGAGGAGGAAGAGTAAGGAGAAGACTGCCTTATTAACCCAGGTAGAAGCACAAAAGTCAGAGCTTACCAGAGTATTTGAGAAAAAAAGCACAGCATTATTTTGATATACTGCACCCAAAAGAGGAAGACATCCAAGAGTGAACATAATCAACAAAAAAATCCCTCTTTCAAACTGCCAGGTAAAATCACTCACTACGTCGCAGCAAACCAGTGAGTCTACTCAACTCTTGGCAAACCTCAGAAGTAAAAAAAAAAAAACCAACTCTCAAAGAACAAATGAAAATGTTATTCTTCACACTTCGTTCTTGTGCTTAACATCACATATGAGAGACTGGTCTTCACTGTAACTGCCTGTTACTTCATCCAACCAAAATGAAGAAGCCACACTCAAAAATAACTTTTACCTCACAGAGCAGCTCCATTAGTGACACAGAGTTAATCTACTAGCAGCTGGTGGGAAGCTGTAATCTGATGTCTTACAACCCTACCTACCACATTACCACAGTAGGCCAGACAATTCCAACAGGCTCATTACAGCAAATTCAAGTCCCGTCCCACAGACGTTTGGGGCCTACATGTATATAGGAACATCTGGGACTCAGAACAGAAACATCCAGTTATAGATCAAAGTAGAAGGGAAGTGATGACAAGCCTTTTGCTTTGGCAAGATCTGAATTTAAGTCACTGGTCACATCAGAGGCCCCTTTTCCAGAATTTTTCTTTGACAGATATGACAGCTTGACTGTGTTATCTCTGATAATTATGACTTCAGCTACACATCTACTTGCCCAGTAATCCAACTTGCAGATTCCTGACTGCAAGCAGCTTTTTCCTTCCATTCCTGCCAATGGCACATGTTCTAGAGCTACACTCCTCTTTCAGTAGCATTATGCTGTCCAGTTTGCTTGCCCTCAAAGTCAGTTTGTTGAACTACTGAAAAAGCAAGAGGCCACTATCTGAGCACCTTGAGCACAAATCCAGAAAGAAACACCTCTTTCATGTGCAACGCTCAAGTAATACATTAAAAATGTCTTCAGTATCTGGTTAGAAAGAATAAGTTGAACCATGAAGGACTGTGGAGCTACAGCCAAAGCTTAAAAACCTAAGACCCCAGCCTTTCCAGATACAAGGAAAGAGAAGCCATTTAGTCACATGCAGTAGTTTTCCCAGTTGTTATCAATACTGTTGAAGCCTCATGTCTTTCGCCCTCCAAATTTTCTTTTCAATCACTGCTGCCAATCTTGGTTGATATGCCTTATTTTGTAATCTGCTTTCATTATATGCTTTATTTATTTATGTCAAAAATCAACAGCAACACTTTCTGTCCATAATTAGACCGGTAAGGATCACAAATCACAACTCCTCTAAGCCAGTAATATACTTTTAAACGTATGGCAGAAAAAAAAGAAGCCGATCATGGTACATGCATCATGTCAGAGACCTTTTCACATTTCAGACGCAGAAATACCTGCCAAAATAGAAGCTTATTTGTCAAGCTTTGGAACCATCATCACCAACTCAACCTGGAAATATAATCTTTGTTGGAGCATAACGACTCTAGCATCAAAGTGATTTATGGAAATGTGGCCCATGTGAGTAAATACAGCTGTTTGCGTAGAACCAGCAGCAGTAAAACTGCCTCTTGGCTGAGCTCTCAGCAGTTTACAGACAAGCAAGCCTACAGCAGGGCACATTCTCCTTGCTCTCCCTTTCGTATTTATATAACCCTTACTGACTGGCAGAGTAACAACTTTAAACAACAAAAGTCTCCTGTGCTATATTATATTTAAAAAGAAAGTAAAGGGAAAAAAAAATACTGCGTCATTCACAATTTTTTTGGCTATTATTTTTCACTAACTATGAACCCTAAAAGTTTCCTTCTCCCCTGACTTCTCTTAAAAGATTTCTCCCTCCCCTGCCCTCCCCTCGGACCGCCCTGTTGCTCGGGGGGGTTACGGACGGATGGCATCACAAGAACCCGGAGATCCTCACGCAGGAAGAAGCAGAACGCTTGCAAAGGCCGTACAGCTAAAAACCTGCCTGTTCGGCTCCCTGCTCTCCTCAAGGCCAAGCGGCACCACCACCACCAGCCCCGCTGCCCAGGCGGCACCTCAGCCAGCTCTGATGAAAAGGGACCGTTCCAGGTGCTGCCCTGGGCCGCGGCCCTCCGGGGCGACACCGGCCTCGCCTGCCCGGGCCGGGCAGCGGCGCCCCCCCACACCGNCACCCCGCCCCCGCATTGCGGTGTGGGGTGAGCAAGGAGCCCCCGCCGCGCCCCGTCCCCCCCCTCCTCCCGGCGGCCCCACGTACGCTGCTCACACGCTGCTGCGCCGCCGACTGCCGGGTTGGCATGTCAGGGTGGGGAGGGAAGGAGGGAGGAGCAGGTCTCCGGACTGACCCCTCACCCGGCTTCTGTCGGGCCGCCCCGCCGTAATGCCTAATCGCGCCGTCTTCTTACGCGGCGGTGTCCGCCTACCTGCCGCGCCAGGCAGCNCAGCTGTTTGCGTAGAACCAGCAGCAGTAAAACTGCCTCTTGGCTGAGCTCTCAGCAGTTTACAGACAAGCAAGCCTACAGCAGGGCACATTCTCCTTGCTCTCCCTTTCGTATTTATATAACCCTTACTGACTGGCAGAGTAACAACTTTAAACAACAAAAGTCTCCTGTGCTATATTATATTTAAAAAGAAAGTAAAGGGGAAAAAAAATACTGCGTCATTCACAATTTTTTTGGCTATTATTTTTCACTAACTATGAACCCTAAAAGTTTCCTTCTCCCCTGACTTCTCTTAAAAGATTTCTCCCTCCCCTGCCCTCCCCTCGGACCGCCCTGTTGCTCGGGGGGTTACGGACGGATGGCATCACAAGAACCCGGGAGATCCTCACGCAGGAAGAAGCAAAACGCTTGCAAAGGCCGTACAGCTAAAAACCTGCCTGTTCGGCTCCCTGCTCTCCTCAAGGCCAAGCGGCACCACCACCACCAGCCCCGCTGCCCAGGCGGCACCTCAGCCAGCTCTGATGAAAAGGGACCGTTCCAGGTGCTGCCCTGGGCCGCGGCCCTCCGGGGCGACACCGGCCTCGCCTGCCCGGGCCGGGCAGCGGCGCCCCCCCACACCGGGGCCGCCCTTCTGCTCCCGGCCCGCACCAGCCGCCCGGGGACCGCCCGGTCCGGCTCCGCCGAAGTCCGCCCAGCGTTCCCCTCCCCCCTCCAGCGCCGGCCCCGGGACAGAGCGTCGCTCGGCCGCGGGCACCTACCCCAGGTCCTCCAGCGACTCCAGCACGTCGCTCTCCAGGAGCTCGAACTCCATCCTGCGGCGGGGCACGGAGAGGGAACCTGCGGACAGCGGGACTCAGCGCCCCCAGTACCTGCAACCCCGGCACCCACCCACCTACCTCCTTCCCCCGTCCGCGCCCCCCAGCCCGGCCTCGCGGA
>VXBL01003304.1:289255-326815 GCA_013400195.1 Aramus guarauna
TTTGTGGGGGGCTGCGGCTGGTGCTGCGGTTTCGGCAGAAAATAAAATTAACAAATTGAAATCGCCGCTTCCGCGCGTCTCGTTACCCCCGAGGCGCGTCTGCGCGAACCGGTGGGTGATGGCCTGTCCCTGCCGAGGCGGCTGGGAGGCCGCGGGCGCCCGTGGGCCGGCGGCGCTGGCTGCAGCGGTGCCTCCGTGCCCTACTGGCCGTGTGGCTTGTGAGGATGCTGAAGCGATGTTGGCCATGCCAGAGCCTGCCCGGCTCTGTGCTGATGGTGAAACTCCTTAAGACAACGCTCTGGCAGCTTTTTTTTTTTTTTTTAATTATTTTAAATTTTGGGGGCCGGGGGCAGTGTAACACTGTTCACTTCTTTCAGTTGCCAGCATCTTCAGAAGGAAAGCCATGCACGTGGATAAGGATGCATCATTAATACTGGAAAACTCAATTATAGGGTTGTAGGGGATAATTTTGCTTGTTTTTTCTTGTTCTCTTAGGTAGCATGGCTGTATTGCTTGGGACACAGCAGTCCGGCAGAAAGCACATCGGTACTAAAAAGGAAGCATGGATGAGAGAGCAGAGTATGTTGTAATGGCTGGACCATGCCAGAGAAAGCCAAAAGCGCTCATGCCAAAAATAATTCCTGTCCATGACCGGCAGTGAGTTGATGCTCCAGCAGAGGAGTCCTGGCTGCCTGTACTATGTGAAATTGCCCTTGGCAGGCATAAAGAAAAAAGCTGTGGTCAAATAACGAGGGATCTTGTAGCCTCCAGATAGGTAGGAGGACAAAGAAACAGCACCTCGAAGGGCTAGAAAGAAATTCTTCACTAACAGATGGCTCAGTCACTCATTCTGCTATTAAAGGCAGGTCAATCTACTAATACAGGGGAAAATTACCTCCTAAAGACTGAAAACTTAATGTGGAAGGAATAGTATGGGCATAGAATCATGGAATGGTTTGGGTTGGAAGGGACCTCAAAGATCATCTAGTTCCAACCCCCCTGACGTGGGCATGGACACCCTCCACCAGACCAGGTTGCCCAAAGCCCCATCCAACCTGGCCTTGAACACTTCCAGGGATGGGGCAGCCACAACTTCTCTGGGCAACCTGTTCCAGTGTCTCACCACCCTCACAGTAAAGAATTTCTTGCTAATATCTAATCTAAATCTACTCTCCTTCAGCTTAAACCCATTACCCCTTGTCCTGTCACTCCATGGCCTTGTAAACAGTCCCTCTCCAGCTTTCCTGTAGGCCCCTTTAGGTACTGGAAGGCTGCTGTAAGGTCTCCCTGGAGCCTTCTCTTCTCCAGGCTGAACAACCCCAACTCCCTCAGCCTGGTTTCATAGGGGAGGTGCTCCAGCCCTCTGATCAACTTCGTGGTCCTCCTCTGGACTTGGTCCAATGAGTATTTCTGTTTCTTTGCATATCTGCTTCTAGTTGTATAGTGGTTAGTAAAGAGTAGCCATAGGCTATTTCCATGGGCTATTTCAAGTTTTTTAAAAAACAAAACCAGATTAAGGCTCCTGGCAAGCTGTTTTATCACTGCTGGGCTAAACTTGGCTGCAAGAATTTCCTGCCTTCTATTTGTTCACTTTGGTTTTACTCACAGCATCTCAGATGTTTTATCTGGGAGCCTTGCCTGGGTGGGTATTCTAAGCTGGAGGCTTGGGGGACTGGAATTTTTTCCTCCCAAATTCAACACTGCAGCTGAAGGCTTGTGATGCTTTTTTGATATAATGGTTGCATTCAGCTTGCTTGCACAGCTGGAAGTGTGCAAAACAGGGCAGTATGTCCAGTCTGCCCCTGCTCCTCAGTTGCTGCTGCTTCTGGGCATAATGTTTAGTCCTTGTTTCTGAATTTTTTTTGTCTTGTGGTTTTTGTTTGGTTGGTTTTGTGTGGGGTTTTTTCCCCCATCTGCCTTTTGTTTATTTCTCTCTTTGATTCAGTTGTGGCAATTCTGCAGGGTAGGGACAAGATGGAAGGCATCTTCTCCAGTCTGTATGAGTTCCACAACTGCCTCATTTTCCTTTCTGTGCTGTGGGAACAGCAGTTTCTTAAAAACCATATGGATCTTGTGGTTGGGAAGAACAGAGGTGTAATGCTAACCTGGAGCAGGCAGCTAAAATTTCTAAGAGGACAGGGAAGGCAGCGTTACTTTGTCATTCTGTGTCTTGTCAGTTGTTGTGGTTTTTTTTTTATTTCCTTGCTCCATAGGTTTTTTTCACCACTCAAATTTTGAAGCCATGGGAGGTGTGAATGGCAACTGTGCAACATCCTCTGGAAGAAATTCACTTAGGCACTGTACAGTTAGTTTTTGTTTTGCATACAGCTGCTTCTTGAACAAACTAATCTTGTTTGCTATCACGCAGCGAGATCCGTGGCTTTGCAGAAGGATTACTTCTGGGAGCAGCAGCCCACTCAGGCTGTCAGCTCGCGCCAGGGCTGTAACTAGGGTAGCTGATTTTCGTGGGCTACCAAAGGCTCTGCAGAAGACTTGTCAAGCTGCAGAACTGAGCACAGCTCTCCTCGTGTTTGTTCTCTCCCTGGTTGGGTTTGTTACGGCTCCTTCCCTCCTTGCCCTCACTCCTGAGGAGCTGTAGCTTGGAGTCCACGTGGTCCTCAGGCAGCTTCCCTGCAGCATCCTGGCTGGAGCCATGCACAACTACCTATGCTATGCCAGCACTGGAAAAGCCATGTAATACCAATTTCCCCTACGGGAAGAACCGAACCAGCCCACTGTCCTGTTCATTGGACCCCTGTAAACCCCTTCCAGCCCCCTTAGTCCTGGAGGGATGTGGATGCATATGGTGGGTCTTGGTCAGGTGCTGTCAGGATGTGACGTGGGTTAAGGGAGTTGGCAGCCTTTGCATGGCCTGAGGCTGCGCAGTGGCCAAAAATATTTACTCTGAGAGGTGTGAGGTGCTCCACTGCTCTGATGCCAGCTGTCATTTAACAAAGAGAGTTTCCTGCGTATTTGCCTTTTGTGATTGATTGGTTTTGGTGTCCAGGATGTGAGTGTTGAAGAAAAAGGACTTCCTCCTGAGTGGATTCTCTTGCATCTAATAAGGCGTGAGTTGACGTTGCAGGTTCTCCTTCAGCTTTGCACCAAAAGGACCTGCCACCAGCGTGGAGGAGGCTTGTTAAAACTTGCCTGGAATGGGTCACTGAGTTTGAAGATGCACAGCCTGATGGCTGAAACCTCACATCCGTAAGAAACCTGGCCAAAGATGATAACTTTAAGGCAGGCATTATTTTATTACAGCCAAATCGTTTATACCACCACACCCCAGGTCTTGCCTGTTTGCTCTGTGGTTGTCAAAAATCCCCATGACAGAGGCATCCTAAAATCTGCAGTTGTAGAACAGCACGAACCAACCTGAGTATTACAGTGTGCACGTTAAAGGGCTGTTAATCAGTCTTGTGTCAAAATCAAAGTTTTTACTCATTTCTCTGAGGATGCAGCAGAATCTAGCCACTGTGTTGCAGGTGAAATCCTACTGGCAGCCAGGCGTACAGCTGCATTCACCAGGTATCTAGGAACGCCTGTTCTGGCTCAGACCACACTCTAGTTAGCTGAATAACCTGTTGGTAGCACTAACTAAAACTGGATACCATGGGAAGAGGAAGAGCAAGACAAGCATGTGTGACACTTCCCTTAATACTCTTCTAGCCTCCGACTACTCTCAGCTCTCTGGACTTTCTTCGGTCCTCGCTGCTGTGCCGTCAGGTTCTGCCCGAGAGGGTGAGAGATGAGAGGGCAGCAGACCAGCTGCAGCGTGCTGCCTAAGGGCAGTTACTGAAGGGGTCCATAGTTTGCGTGCGCCTGTGTTTGTGGGTACAAGGGGGTCTGAGTACCAGCAACCTGAGTGGGGCAGTGGGCCTCGGGGGCTTGTACAACCAGGTGTTTGTGGCTGGAGAGAACAAGGATTCGGGGCCAGCTACTGGATAAATGGAGTATTCAGGGCCTGTTACTGGAGGGGCCCACGCTGTGTGTGTGTCTGCATGTTCCTCCCAGAGAGGGAAGCAGGATGATGCTGTTGGTCCTGTTTCCATTTGCACAAATGCTTGTGCAAATTTCTGCCTTTCTCTGTGTTTATCTGCGTGGCTGGCCACGCGCATACACAGACACATTTGAAAGTAAAGTAGGAATACACACGCAGCCTTGCAACTGGCTGGACCTGGGAGTACAGAGCTGCAGGCAGCTTCACCTCTGTCAGGCTACCAGTTTTAGCAACTCCAGCTAACACTTCTCTCACACTGTAGGCAGGAGTAATTTTTGCTAAAGAGCAAGGTTAAAATGCAGCCTTTGTGTGGCAGTTATTTTTTTCACTAGCTATACCGCATTGTGTTCCTGAGTACCTTATCAGCAGAAATACAGGCTTACTTTATTTTCTGGAGTAGCTGGATCTCTGCTACTCTGCCGCATTGGTTACTGAAGGGATGAAAGAGCAGGCAGGGTGTTCTATTAGCCAAAGGATTTCAGTACTATGGTAATTAGTTTACCAGTTAGCCTCTGCAGTAGCATATTAAAGAAGGAGAAGGGGAAAGTTGATCTATAACACAGCAGCAAGCTGAAAGCTGACATATCAATACTTAAAATTATACTGATGGGTGACACTTACCAGGCACTGCTGCTAGGAAACACGATAGCATCGTGTGGATGCTATCCAGCTTGAACGGGGAAAATAAATCTTTCTAAAGTGCTCTCCTTCCCTGAGCAGCAGCAACAAACTCATTTGTGTTTTTTCATCACATATAAAGCAGGATGAACCTATCTACATACTGTAAAGCAAACTGTTATACATTATTTTCTAGAATAATCAAGAGCTGTGATAAATCTATGCTAAAAAGCAGGCTGTCTGTTGTTTGTCTGGATTCTTTTACATACTTGGTAGCTGCTGTCAGGACATTTCTGTTGGTGAAACACAGCAGCATCTCCCTCAGATGAAATAACTGCGATAAGAGTTAACAAGGGACTTCTGTGAACATATGACAGAAAAGTTTATATGAATGATTTAACATGGTAGCTCAGTTTTAAGTACAGAGATTAAGTATAGAGACAGGAGTTTTATAAAGCCTCTTCCCCCACATTAAGCAGCCCTTCCAAGAGATACAGAAACTACGTTACTGTTATGGCCCTTGGAATCAAGCAGCTTCAGAATCTAGTGCCCTCTCTTGCCACTATTAGTATCTTGAAGGAGCCTGCACTTTTTTAGTCTTCTTTAGAGGATAAATAACAGCACTCAGGATCCAGTGTTATTTCATAAAAGTTTAATGTTTGTTTTTAAAATAATACTGTTTAATCAAGAGAAAGAAAGCAACCACATGTACGCAGTCTTCTTGGATGCTGGCAAAAGAACTAAATTACAGACATAACCGTGAACAGCATGTTTAACTATTAAGAATATAGAAAAAGCCTCACTGATAATCATGTTAATAATAATGAAAAGAATGTGCTCTCATACCAAAGAGAAGAGAAAGAGATACCATTCCAGTCATGCAAATCTGCACCCACCTTCTCAGAACAGGATTCCAGAAGTCCAGCAGTTCCAGAGAACATTTTCTTGGCTCCTGTGGAAATTAACGAAAAGCGAGCAAAGAGAATGGGCCTGTTACAGCAACTCAATGCTCATCCAAAAGTCCTGCTTGCTGAGCATCTGATGGGTTTGACTATTACTTTCTCAAATCTGGGAATTGTTTTTAATTATTTTCCCCTCTGCATCAAAAGCTTTCAATACCAAAAGCTTTTGATGTAGTCTGGAAGAAATCTGGTGAGCTTAATAGAGAATGAAAACAGCTGTAGCTGAACATACTGTGAATGTAGGTAGTGCACCAGGAGAAGAGATTTGTAAGAACTAGGATAACTAAAAGCTATGTATTCAATGCTTTGGTCTAACTAACCTTAGAAAGCAGAGGGTTTCATCTTACAAACCTGGAACAAACTTTCAACCTGTAAGGCTTTCTTGGGTTCTAAAACACAAATTCAACTCTCAGAAGAATAATTACAGGTTATTTAGTGTCTTGGATGATCTCTCTTCTGTAGCATTGTAGCCAGCTTGAAGCAGGCTGTCCACGCCTGTATCTTATATCAAATGCCAGATAGGTCAAATGTGAATTATAAAGTACTGTAGCAAATGAAGATTTTTTTTTTTCCCCAGTCCAAACTGAATCCTTTGCATGAATTCATTGCACTGAATGCATGAAATACAAGTGCAAATTACTTTTGTAATCCTGTCTTGGATGATATACCTAGAGACACAATCAAGATATATTGGTTTTGAACCTCTCATATACTTGGTAAAGCAATATAATCTGTGAAACTAACTGGCAGAGGACATGAAGTTTAAAGCACATGAAGTGGAAAGCACCATATTAAATGGGTTTAATTGCATTAAGCCTTCACTTCTTATCAGAAAAAGCAGTGACTGATATTCCTTTGCTAATGGACTTTGTTCTTTTTTTCCCCCCAACTAATCAAGCATTTCTAAATACCCATCTTTCAGGTGCATAGCTACACGAGTCCTTCTCTCATCTAATTATCTGACATTTACCTTTAATTTCTCTTTCTTCATATCTGACAAGAGATGAATACAGCCTAATGAGAGTACTGATGTGGGGATCATCCCTAACATTTCTTTACCAGATAGCTGTTACAGGGCTTTTCACATTCTTCACAGCTACTGTGGCTCCTAAAATGTTATTTTGTTTCTACATTAATCTAAAGTTTGTAAACAAATTAGGGTGGTATCCCAAGTGATTGGTACTGATTTCAGCGTTGCTTAGGTTCTGGCTAAAGCTCCCCCACAAAAGCAGTTTCTTGAAGGAAAAAAAAAAAATTCAATTAAGAATTGAAAACATTACCTTGTACGTGTGCTTTCCTGTCTGTAAACTGAAGATTCTTCAGTGGGCCTACTGGAAAAGGGAACACTGTTTCCCTCGAAGCAGCTCTGATGCCAGTTTTATTGCCCAAGCAATTCTAACATCCCCACTCTCTGCATCCCCAGTTGCTGTACAGTTTCATGAGAATTATTATAGGAGCTCAACGCCTTTTACCAGAACCTAGAACTGCTCAAATATGGTAATCAGCCTTCTCACTGCAAGCAACAAGACAGCCCAAGAAGTGGAGGTGGGATCACAAAACAAACCCTACAAACTAATGCTAAATATGGAGCCTCAGTTTTCTGCTCTAAGGCAGAATCTAACAGTCTACAGCTGTGTTATTTTGCTCAAGTTGGTTATAGTCAGGAATACATCAATATTGGCTGAAAACAGCTAACAGAAAGGACAGAACCAGATAGCAACCAGAACCTGCACCTCTCCTTCTTCATGCTAGATAGAGGCAGAGTCGTCAAGTAAAATCAATTGTATGGCTGCTCTATATTCCCACGGTGGTGGCACGTAGGCTGTTGCACTTACTCTGTGCAGCTGCCAGAAGAAGACTGAATTCTGTCTCAGGGAATGATTTTGCTCCCTTTACCTTTCTGTAACGCTCTGAGAGTAATAAACCAACAGTATTACATCAAGTGTCACATAAAAACCTGTCTTGTGATTTCTCTTGCCCTTTGCACTGACGAAGTAGTTTTATCATGTTTTGGGATGCACTAGTTTGGTGGATGGTTGTGGGTTTGTTTTTTTAAAGAGTCTTCTGCTATCATCACTTACACTTGCTATTTCTGGAAACCACTTGGAGTTTACCAGGCTAAAAAAATAATCTGTCTTTGCCCACTTTCCTACTATTTCCATGGGCAAAATTTAGGATCTTTATGCAGCTTCCCTTAGCTAAGAATTAGACATTTATTTCTGCCTTTGGCAAGAATTAAGAAATGGCAGAGACCTTATACCTTCATCTACTACTTGTACTTTTTACCACTAAGACACAAATGTATTTGGAAAAAAATTAATAAAGGAATGCTGGTCAATACATTTCTTCCCTGCTTACATGCCATTTACAAGTCTAAAACAAACAAACAAACAATCCCCCAAAAAGCCTACCTGCTGCTTAGTTAAAACTTTGTCAAAAACAAGATTCCAGCAAGCTAGGAGCAAGATTTACCTGCCCAAGAGACTACCTCAGGAAAAAAAACCTTACTGTATTTTGTCTAAAACTTTATTTTTGCTTTAAAGTTTTCTGCCAATTGTAAACATTTGAAGGCTACTTCTCCTTTCCAAATGCAGCCACAGATCTTAAAAGAAACTGGAAAAAGGATTAAAAAAACACCTGGACTTACAATAGACTGAACGCCAGCAGCTTTTCCACTGCTATTCTTCCACTGCCTCTTAATAAGTTTTGCAACAAACTTCATCCAGGAGAAAGGCCTTTCTGCCAGCCACCATCACGGCAAACTAAAGGTTGCAGCATTAAACGAAAGCTTAGAGTTAATCCATTGTCCTTTGAATTTACTAGGTATTTGTGCCTTATGCCTTACGCAGCTTTTAGTGAACTAGGTCAGGAAGGAGAAGTAATGCTGTATTGCACCATTCAAACACACAAGTAAATCCCCTCCATTAACTCACCCCTCCTCCTGAGGATCTGGAGTCAAGAGTCCAAGGCCAGCCTAGAACTTAAGGCTTCCCAGTCAGTGCACTATGCTACAGCTCTGCCAGCACAGGGGACCAGTACAGTGGATAAATCATTTACTGCATGCCTCTGGAAACCACAGGAAAAAAAAAAAAAAAAGTAAAGAAAAAAAGAAAAAACAAAACAAAAGAATACATAAATAAAAATATATGCCATTTCATGAAAATGCAAGACAGTGTTAAAGCCTCTGTCTGCCAATCTGCCTAGATGTCACCATCCACAACATCTGTTTTGTTCTTGTCCATTCCAGCGGTTCCAGGAGTACCTTTTACTACCTCAAAAAAGACCAAATTAATCTTTCTTCCAGTGTGGAATAGAGAACCCTTCTCCACTCAGGGATAGAAGAACAATTACTTGATGAAAGGGCATGAAGAGAAGTACTATTTAATTTGTACTGTAGGAAGGTTCAGCTTCTAGAGAGCTGAAGACAAATATTGGAGTAACTCTGGAGTAATTGGAGTAATTCTGCTTCTCATTTGCAAAGCTCTTGCTTTTCCTTGGTGCTAGCAGCTCTCCGGTCATGGCCAGCCAGGTTCTGCACTGAACACCACCACTACTTGTAGAAGCAACTGTAGAAGAGTGGATATCAAGGTTATTGGATTTATGTCGATGTCCTTTCCCCCAGAATAAAGTTAATCAAGAGTATGTCCCACACAGGTAACATAGCAGTGAATAAGGTTGTCTGAAGACCGCAATTGTCCAAATGATTGTTTGCCGTTGCGTGCACTTCATGAAAACCAATCTGCAAAAGGAAACTAACCAGAAAGCATGTCTGTATTCCAAACCAGCACCATCTCAAATGCAGAACTGCAAAAAAATCAGCCCTCCCCTTAATATCTCCCTTCCCTGCACTGATACCCCTCAATACAAGGCAGGCAAGAAAATCACTTCCCCTCTTCCTCTCTGGATTTACAAGGGACCAGGCACTTCACTAAAAAAATTGGAGAGAAAATAGGGGAGGAGGGGGGAATTCAGCTGTCAAATGTGAACAAATAAACTCAGATATATAATTAAAAAAACATTTAAAAAAGAAAACTGAGAAACAACTACAAAGGACTTATTTATAAACCAGGATTTAAGCTCTGCTCATTACCCAACTCAATTTTAGAAGTATCAAAGCATCTCAAAACTGTCTTTGTTTTTGACAGCAAATGGTTATTTGAAGAAAGTAGGGCAATGATACTAACAAAGACGACTTACATTCAACACAGTTAACTGCTTAACATCATAAAAACAGGTCAAAGAGCCTTTCTCAAAACCCCCTTTTTTGGTGACTTGACCATTTATACTAAATTTCCAAATTCGGCTTAGATAGTTCTTACATTTCTAATATGAAAACCACCACAATGAGTCTGAAACATGTTTCATACCTTCTTGACACAGAGTCATGGAAACGGTGATTTTTTCCCCCTCTGGAGGTCCAGGTGCTGGTGGTGATTACAGAAATAACAACTCTGCTTGGGTTCTGCCCCTGACCCCCCGCCTTGAGCTTTACCTAGGGCTCAGGACTTCAAACAAACTTCCACTGATGACATTGACAGTAGTTCTTCCATTGACTTCAGCTGGGAATAAATCAGGTTTTTTACTGAGCAGGCTAACTGTTCAATGTCTTCACTGTCTACAGTTTCTCAATTTTATCAGCTACCACAGGAGTTAGAAACTAACTGAAATAAAACACTTCCCTTGAATTAAATAAAATCAAGAAGAAAGTCTTGTTGACCACCATATGTTTATTTTTAAACAATTTACAAATAAAAATGTTATATTTATCCAAGCAAACACATTTAATACTTTAGTCTTTAACAAGCTATACAAATGAGAACCATCACACTAGAGCTTTTGATAGCTCAAGGACCATTCAGGGTAGGCATGCATGTGTCTGTATCACATGAAGCGAGTCCAATTCCTGACACCAGGGTTCTGATCTTCTGCTTCTTCAGAGCTGGTCAGCTGCTAAATGATTTAACACAAATAGTTACTGGATCACAATACAAAGAAAGCAAGCCCATTTCAAATCATGTAAGTGACCTCAATATGTCTGGTCCAGGTGTCAGGCCACAGAGCCTTACCGATTAGTCTTCTTCTCCAAAAGCCAGTCGGACAGATTTTCTCCCCTTGCTTAGTGATGTGGCATCCATACATGTGCTTATACAATACAATGAAACAGCTTAAGTACAGATGTAATACAACAGTAATTACAAATCACAGAGACATAAACAAACAAACAAAAAAATCAACTCTAATCACATTCTTGCATTTCAAACAATGAAAGTAAACAAAACCATGCATTACAGTTTAAAGAAATTTTCAATTTTAGCTCTTCTGCAAGTCTCCATTTCCTCAAGTTCTAAACTGCTGTTCCTGAGCTTGTCCCAGCAGCTGGGCTACTCATGGTGCTACTGACACAAACAGGGTGAGCTGGAAATCATCCAAGAACGGTCAAAGAATAAAAGCCCCCAAAATAAACAACAAAGACGCACGCATTATAAACGAGAGATTCCATTTTAATAGCAGAGTGTAGAAAAGAAATTGGCAAAAAAATTCACATGAAAAAAACATTTTACACAATTAATTATGTACAGAATAAAGTATGTGTCTGGTTTCCAATGATGAAACTTTCACTTTAGTCAAGTCCTACCACAGGATGCAAAACACACCCAAAACCCTCAACTGGAACAAAAAACCAAACAAAAAACATATACATAATCCCAGCTCTGGCTCCTCAAATATTGGGACTGGCTGGGTTCGCTTCAACCCACTGGGCTTTCTGCTAAACTTTCAGCAATTCCTGAATTTGTTGTAGCTTCCGAACTACTGTCAGTAGTTTCTGTTTGCTCAGTCTTCTTGCTCTGGATGGTACATGCTCTCTTCCCTCCTGAGCCACCCTCCTTTCCATGTGCTTCTTTGAGCCCATGAAGGAAAGTTTCTATGCGCCCAGAAGCCTGGCTTTCTGTGCTGTCTCCGTCACAACTCAGTGATGGCATTTCAACAGTGCCACCTTTGCTCTCCTCCACTTGCAGAAGGATCTCAGAAATGGGAGAAATGCCCTGCATTTCTAGAACTGGCATGACCACTTCCGTGGTGTCACTATTTGAGGACTGCAATCCAAGCTGTGGCATAGCTGTTTGGGAAATCCGTGTGCAAAATTTATCTTCCCGAGTACCAGAAGTCAATGTAGCAAAATCAGTAATCTCTGTTTCATCCACTGTTTTTTCAATGCCCAGCTTCCTAAGTTTGTTAGAATCCAGTCTAATGGATGCAATAGTTTCTAGTTTTGAGACTTCTTCCGTATTCTCATTTAAAAGTCCAGCTGTAAGGATGCTGATGCATTCATGTTTTACCTTAGTATCTCCCAAACTGAAATCAGTGCTTTTGAACTCAAGCTCCGCTTTCTGGGAGGGAGTCTCATTGTGTTTCACGTCTTCTTCTGATGTCAAAGACATTTTCTTGTTGTCCACACGAACATTTGCAGAGAGACCGTCAGATTGCTCAGTGTTCAAGCTGGAGCGAGTGGTATTCAGATGAAAGTCACTGGCTGCTGAGGTTCTTACAACCTCATGCTTTGTTTCTGGGGAGTGGACAGCTTCTGCTGAAAGATGCTCCCTATGGAAATCTGCTGATAAAGCAACTACTGAGTCTTGGACAAGATCAGAGCGAGTCCTAGAAACGCCTCCAGTCCCTACTTCTTTTGCCTCTCTCTTGACAAAAACATTATCTAATGTTGCATCTGATCCAGTGTGTCCTAATGATTTTTTTTCAACTTCAACTACTAATTCTACACTGGATCTGAGTTCAACAATGTTCGCAGAACAGGCATTGACTAACCATGCAACTTCCTGCCTTTGGGTTTGGTTATCTAACACTGTATGGCCTGAAGGGTCAGGTCGAACTTTTTCTTGAGCTTCTAATATGCTGCTTCTACTTTCTGTAGTCAATACCGCTGTCAGTTCTGAAGCACTAACTTCATTAGAACCAGTTTTTATTTCTACATTTGGAGTATTTGATAGATCCCAACCACTTTCAGGACAAGAAAGGGTTTCAATGACCTGTTCTTCTCCATTACTAGTTCTGGAAGCGTCCCATTCACCAGGACTTCTTGTCAATTCCAAAACCTTATTTTGGGTTTCTGAAATTTGGGAAGTTTCACCATGGACTCCTGGCTGAGATACTTCCAAAGCTACACTTCTCAGTTTTGCATCTTTTAAGGATGCATCAATAGAATTTGGGTCTGTCATTACTGCTACTAAAGCTTTTTCTTTTGAGGTGTTTTGCGAATCACAGAGCAAGTCTGGACTATCAGTTGCTGAGTGAGTTCTACAATTATCACTTAACTTTTCCTCTACCAAATGAGAATTTCCTGTATTTTTAATTTCATTCTGTGTTTCAGGTAACAAAGTCTTTGGGTGTAAGGTAAGCTCAGGCTTTACCACTTTTACTTCCCGGTCTTTCATCTCTGCACCTTTCTCCAAGGTACTAGGAACACTTGTGTTAGTAACTGCAGTTTTACTTGCATCTTCCTGTCCAACTTTTTCTCGGACCTCTGTTTTCTGTAGACCACAGAATTCCTGACTGCCTACTTGCTCTCTACCTCCTATACCCAAAAGTCCAATTTCTGCAGGCATCTGGATACCAGAAGCAGTTTGTGTTTCTGGCAATTCTGTGACTGACATTTCTGATAGCTGAGCCTGAAGTGGTTTCTTGTTCATTTCAGCCTGATTCTCACCAAGGACCCAACTCCCCATTACTTGATTATTACACTGTGAGGAATCTTCTTTGAATTTAGTCCGAACACCTGTTGAAAGAGAAGTCTGAAATTTTTGACCTATGTCTTTCTGAATACCATTTTCAATGTCATGGCTCATCTCAGTATGAAGTGTTGAAGTCTCCTGAATATCAGTTTTCTCCAGTTCTGAGCCTCTCTCAGCTGAGTGGACTTGGCTAACTTCAGTAGCTGCATTCTGAGAATCCTCTTTCAAGGAGGATGAGCTATTATTTGTTCTAGGGTTTGCAGATAAGTCTGCAGGTTTTGTTAGGTTAGAGTTTTCTCCATTTGGAAGTGTAGAGCTTGCAAGCTTGCTGTCAGCTGAACCCTTTCCACCACTACTATAGAAAATATCATAGAGATCTTTAGCATTGGCTGTGGCCAAGCAAGAGTTTCGTTTCTCTACCTTTTTTGCCTGTTCACTGAAAGCAGTTGAAGGTGGTAGTGGAGGGGGTCTCACAGGCATTGCCAGCATTGTCTGTTCACTTTCAGACACACCTGGAGCTACTTCATCAGCAGGGATGACAGCTGCTTGCTGGACTGCTGGTGGAGGAGGGGGTGGACGTGGTATATCCGAAGTCTGAGAAGACTCACTTTTCTCTGCTGCTTTCAAATCCTCCTCTGCCCCTTTTAAAATTACCTCTTCTCCTCCAAAAGCCTTTGAGATTATATCTGGAGGCAGTAGAAGGTCTGCATTGGTTTCTTTTACCACAGGCAGTGGTTTGGTGGTAGCTCCAGAGGATTTTATGGATAAAAAGGTGTTCAAAGGTGCTGGTTTGCTAACTGTTGCAGTAGTAGACTTCCTGAAAATCATAGTGGGGACTGGTAGATTGGGTAGAATTTTTGCTGGTGTTGTAGTGGAAACAACTGGTGTCCAGGGGCTAGTATGTGGAATAACAGTTTTCCCAGATAGCTTGATTTCAATGGGCTTGACATGGGGTTTCCCAGTCTGACACTTGTTCTCCTCTTTGTTTCCTTCTGTACTCTCCTCCTTTGGAATGGCTCCTCCTGGGGTTTTATCCTCTCTCTCAGTCTTTTTCCAGCTGAATTTCCCAAAGGAAGTCTGGCTTGGTGATTCCTTTTTAGATTCCTCTTTCTTTTCTTCTTTTTTCTCCTCCTTCTTCTCTTCCTTTTTCAGCTTAAGCTTGATGCCCATTTTTCGCCCAGAAGAATCTATTTTGCCTTGAGTTTCACTAGTCCCTTCTCCAAGCTCCGGGATGCTCTTTGCTTCTTCTTTCTTTATTATTTTTGGTTTCTTCTCATCCTTCTCTTCTTTCTGTTTCTCGACTAGTTTCCGTTTCAGCTCACTCTGCCGCCTGCGCTCTGTTTCCAGAACTACGGCCAATCCAGCTTGACGGTCTAGATTTCTCCTCTCTTCATAGAGTGGGTTTTCATCTATGTATTTCTGTGGAAATAAATGACGTAATTTTAGCCACTGTTTCATGAAAAATAAATAAATAAATTCAGCTCTGTAATAGTTTTGACTTCTTCAGTAAGTGCCATCTCAACACTAAGAGAGCACAGAACTTCTTCCTACCAAGAAACTGAGATGCTACAAACTCTACGTTCTGTAATTTAACATGAATTCAGTTGTGGCTTGCAGCAGTGCTGGCACTTTATAGAAGAGTTTGCAAATCAACGCTGGGACTTAAACACCATTTCAACCTCATGCAGATGAAAGATTAGTCTCTGTGTAGTGGGAAGTTCTGCTTGTTTAGTTCAGCAGAATGTAGTGAGGATAACCAAATACATATACTCCGAGGAGTCAAATCTCATTCTTCAGGAAAGGAAGACAGAACAAGTAGAAGCTAACACAAAGAATGACTCACTCCTGGTACACCAGTTACCAACCTTATATTTCTCATTGTGAGGATGACTTTTCACATGCTGCTCTGCTGAGATTTGATCTCCAAAAAATTCATGACAGAGCTGGCAATAATATCCAGTGATGGGAATCAGAAACTCAGAGCCTGAAAAGGCCGAAGAAAACGATCAGAGAAACAAAACTTAATAAATGCCAAGCTCTTAACAAAGCCAGATAAACATATCAAAGAACAACAGCAAAACCTCCAGCAATGTGCCTTTTGGAACAGCTAATGCTGCTCTCCTTACACTTACAGTATGAGAAACACCATTACCAGGAGCAAACATGGAAAGTGAAGAAGCTTGATTACTATGACTCAAAAAATTATTTTAGTGCTCTCCATCATGTTAAGGCTATCCCCTATTCAAGTAGGTTAATATTTCCTACAGTCTTAATCTATTTTCCATCTTTGTGTCCGCTCAAATACTAAACACCTGGTTTATAAAAAGAACGTAAGTATTTTCATTGAAGTTCAGCAAGACTGCATCCTTGTGCCTACAGAACCACCTTCAGTTTTCTAACATGCTGCAGATCCTCCTTCAGCAGGCACTACTAGAAGTACGTAATAGATGAATAAACTGAGATTGATCACTAGCAAGCCTATTTAGACATTCAGATTTAAAATTTTATATTAATTCTTAATTAATGTAAGATTTAAGAAAGCCCCTTCCATATGGCTTTCTCAGATTCTCTGTATCCGTACTCTACCAAGTACTCATTAACCATTTTTCAGGGACACCTCTACTAAAAATGTATTGAACAGAAGAGTCTGTTGCAAGACTCTGTGGAGTAGTGCACAAGATCTGCCCAAACACAGCAAGCTCTTGTGGTTATGTTCTGAATTCTAATATGTTAGCAAAGATCACTTCAGAACTACACGGGAGAAAGAAAAAGTCACCTGGAATTCAAAATAAAAAATTAAACTCTAAAAAGAAGAGAAGGAACCATGCTATGTTTTCCTACATTCTTGCTTCATGATCGTTTCCACAAGAACAACCAGGAAATTAAATCATTTGCCTTTTATCTAATAAGACAGTATCTATACATGCTCCTATAACAAGGCAAAGTTTTGAAATTCCTTTCTCTGAGCATCTGGAACTTGCTGGAGTGCAAAAGAAGATGACACCCAAGTTAAAAAAAAAAAACAACGTACCTTTGGCAGGAACAGTTATCTTATCAATGCGTTTTATGGAGTCTTGTTTGGTCTCACTCTGGGTCTTCGAAGCCCAAGGTCTGTTGTAAGGATCCAGGGTCTATTTGCACAGTGACAGAGGTATACAGGCTCATATATTACACTAGCAAGGCAAGTACACTTGTCTTTTTTCTTTTTAACAACCTTTCAGAACACTGAACACTAAAATCAACGTGCAAATATTTACAGGAACTATGTTTTCCTCTCTTTCCCCTCCCATTTTGCAATTTCTAATGAGAGAATAACCTGTGAAGAGGGTAAAATGTAAATGATAGCAAAGGACAAGTAAATGTAGGAAACACAAATATCAAATGCTAGTTCCCAAACAAACTGAACACAGGCCCCGTTTACACTACCCAAAACACACTCATAGCTGTACAAACCGCTCAAGTCCAACATTAGGGAAAAAAGAATTTGATAAGCAACTTCTTGGGTTCATTATTACTTCAGGTTCTCTTGTAAAATGTTGTTCTGTGATGTATGTTTTAGTGTTAGTATTTACAGCAATATGAAATGCACTTAGTGAAGGAAGCCTGCAACATACCTGTCTGTGTTTCTTATTATGCATGTGTGTGAAAAAGTCAAACATGGTCCCGCAGATGGTATTGCAGTCTTTGCACCAGTGGTTCCCTGCATCGTAATATTCATAAATATTGGCCAACTGGAAAGGATGTTTGGAGGACTGTGAAGAGGATTCTGCTGGCTTCGGGCTTCTACCTCTGGATTTTTCATTAGTAGGTTTTGATTCCTAAATTGAACAAAAGGAAACACTTCTCTAAGACATGGCAGGACAGACATAATGCTCTAGAACTCAGAACCTGCCTGCAGCAGAAGCCACACACACCACAAAAAAAAAAAAAAAAAATACATCACCTGCTTTTCAGCGCCCAGGCTAATTCCACCGTTTCAGAGAGCTGGTATTGCCGACTAAGATGCTGCGTGGCCGCAGTGAAGAGCTTCCAATACGGCTCCCAGATGTAATGGCTGGATGATTGTAGGCAATCAAGGAACCAAATAAACAAATTCCCTATGGCATGCACCCTTCCCACTTTATGGGTTTCACGCAAAGATCAGAATAGTTCCAATTTACCATACTAGCCAAACAATGCACAGAAGACCTAAAATGGTTCCCCCAGAAGCATTCAGAAGTTACTGTAAAAGGAGCTTGGATGAACCCAGAATGAAAAAGGGAGTAAGAATTAATTGACTAAAAGTATTTAACTCAATCAGCTTTATCAGATTATATGAGAGTTCCTGAATTCTCCAGAAGGCTCATTGCTTAGCAATAACAGAAAGATGATGTTTTCTTAATTACCTAAGTATATAAGGTGAAGCATCTTGTGATTTAAGCATGTGATATTTACACTTACATTGATTTGTACAGAAAGACGCCATACAGTGATACGCAGACATTTCAGGACTCTAGCCAAAATTAATACTCCACTAACACTGCAGAACAGCAAAACAAATAATCCCTGAAACAGACCATGAATGAGCCCTGCTAATTTAGATTTTGATAGTACTAGAATGTGTTTTGAGTTACATTTTCCATGGCTGAAAGCCCATTATGTTAGTATTTCTAATCTGCATGGCAGTCTGGAAAGAACAGCATGTTAGCTTAGCAGACTCGAGTTGGTTGCATGATTTCCAAGATACTCACTATCAATGTTGAACAAATTGACTTAAGCAGATTCAAAATTGTTAAGTAACATCTGCCTTACTTGAAATTCCTTTTGATAAACAGGGATAGATTCTCCCCTGTTAACACCACCCCACACAACATACATTGTAAATCAAACAATAAAGAGACACCCAGGCCACTAGCCACCCCACAGATATCCATATCCCAATACAAGCTAGTTAGTAGCTGAGTAGGAAACGATCCATGAATATTTGCATATATTCTGTCTGCAAGAACTTAGCAAAGCTGACATTCTCTTAAACAATGACAGGATCAACTTATGATCTGCAGAAAGTGCATGGAAGGATGTTGACGACGTCTGAGAAGTGCCACTGTTTATGTTATTTACAGACATACACCCACTCGATATATCCTATAACAATACTATCTCAAATCAGAACTTTAAAAAGACAGTGCTTCTTACATAGATAGGGGACAGCCAATTCTTAACCCCAGTTTGTGCTCAACCCCAGCTCAAAGATACCTTTATAATTTGCTGCTATTTAGAGCCCAGAAGGGACAATTTGTCTGTTTAGTACAACAAGGCTAGCTTCACCTGTGCACTGTCTATGTAACTGCAACACAGAAACACAGGTTCCGTAGCAAGGGACCACAAAGTAGCTTGCAAATAAGCAGAAAGGCATGTTTTTGCCCTTAGGTTGGCTGAGTCAACCGATCTCAGTGTCAAAAGGCCTGCACCATCTTTCTTTTCATTAAAAAAGATAACAATCAGAATTACAAGGTGAATCTTAGAGACTGAGGGCATTGTCCTATGTGCCTATAGATACATGAAAATATTAAATAGTCCTTGCCAGAACTCAGTATTTTCCCTGTTAAAATAAGGAACTACAAAAAGGAAATCAAGTCATTATGGGTTTGGGCAGTACAACAATGAAAGTTAAAATAATGAAAAATATATTTACATATGCCATATCTCAAGATAAGAAAACAATATAACTTAATGCAACGTAGGAATTAACAGATATCGTTGCCTACTTTAGTTTTACGATGTGGTGACTGAAGCAAATGATTTGTAAAAATAAGTGGATACTAGACTTCAGTGATGTTTCGTGAAACAACAAAAACAAAACACAAAAGCAAGCCTTAACGTGGAAGACACCTATGAGTTTTCTGAACCAGACCAGGATGAAGCATAAGGAAAAGTTCACAGCATACACAGATTCGAGTGACCTTGTAGGAAATATCTCCTACCCTACTAACATTTTCCTCTCTGCAAAAAATATACAGTAAGGTCTGCACAAACAGCACCTACCATCTCCCATGAGCTATTTCAGTTACATATTTGAATAAACATCTGAAAAGCAAGATAATTACTCTCCTAATTACACGCATAACCTTTCAGATGTTACTATCATATACTACTTCCAAAGCAAAAACTATCTTTTGAAATGCGGTAAGCCTGTTTTGGTATATCCAGCACTCAGTACTATAGACCACATCAGAGAGGCCATACTGATGCGTACGGACATTTCTTAAGAGAGAGCACGTAGCACATACATAATAATCATGTTAAGCTGACAATCATATGTAAATCTCACTATTTGTTAATATCATCACCCAGTAGGAAGACCAACACACTCCAAACTTGCAGAGAGCTTTACTGCTACAAACACTCCTCCTTGACAGGCCACGCCAGAAACATTGTAGAGAAAAAAAGTTTGTCGTCCTGGTATGGCATTGAGACAGCTACAAACGCTCATGATACTGTTCAATCCAATCAACACCTTCACAAAACCAAGATCAAAACCAGTAAGTGGTACTGAACTGCACAAACCCTGAGGGAAATTATAAACACTGATACGTTGACTCTCACCTGCACGCACCATCATAACCAGTGTATGAGATGTGATAACAAATGACATCAAATGATCCTCTAGCAAACGTTTGGGAGCAGCTGTCTCCCCAGTGCCCTCTTCTTTTAGTGGGACAATCATTAGCACACAAATCAGAAGACTTTACCTTGTTGGAGGAAGATGTTTTCTCCAGACCTTTTGCATTTTCTGACTTGCTGTTCTTTTCTGAGGAATCTTTGGTTTCCACAGATGGTTTCCGGGGTTTTTCAAATATGTTAATCCCCAGGATTTGTGCTACTTTGTCAAGCTCAGACTGCTTCTTGTCAGCTGCATCAGATTCTTTATGCAGCTCTGAAATCTCCTTCATAATATTCTCTTGTAGTCTGTTCACCTCAACCAATAAGGGGTCTTTGTGTCCATCCTTCTCACGACGTTTTTTTCTCAACATCTCTCCTGAGCCAATCAAGGAAGTAGAAGAGTTGGAAATGCAATAGGAAAATTTTCTTAAGATCTGTACAACTCTACTCCAGCAACTAGTAAAATACTAATATAATATATTACAGCTAAGTCTTAACTAGGAAATTGTAAAGATGGAACGGACTCTCAGGTATAGCATCACTAAATCTGCACAAATCACCTCTGTAAGGATTGCCTTAATATGCACCCCTAACAGAGGCACCATAATCCTCAAGAGGGAGAATCAATTTAATAATCACTATTTCCCTGTGTGACCAAGCAAGCAAAAGTTAAAGTACATTCTAACCTGAAAGTATCATTTTCTAAAGGTGAGAAAAATTAGTAGTCACTTGGAGCAAACAAAAGTTTTAAAAATAAAAAAGTTAGCTCTGTCTAGACAGGACTTTTCCTTCTCCAAATAAGATTCATGAAAAATTGAAAGGCACGTTGACATGTCTTCAGTTACTATTTCTCACATCTTCTACAGAAGCACTAAAATGCACAAAATGTAATTCATTTAACTTATCAAGCTGCCAAAGAAGATGCATGAGCAACTGTTTCCTTCAGTGTAACAGCCAAATTTTAACATAATTAATTTTAATATAGTAATTAGGCCACTGCTTTCTCAAGAGTTCTGCATTGCCTGGAGTATGAAAATATCAGTTTTAAACTACAGACTATTATTATTTTGCTCTTCACTTCTCCTAGCAGATATTGGAACTTGTGACAAGTGACAAGTTCCAGTGGAAAAAGAAAAAGCAGGGGGGAGATGCACTGTACCTTGCTGTTTACGAAGCCTGTCCAATTCAGTCTTGAGATAGTAAAGCTTCTTCTGCCGTGCTTCTCGTTCATTCTTCAGTTTTTCTCTCTCTTCTATCACCTAAACAGATTGGAAGGGGACTGGATTTTCTTCTCTTCCCAACACAAGTTAATCAGTCTTGCAAGAACGACAGCAAGACCTCAGTTTGCCAGTCACAGAACACTGCTCACTATTCTCAAAACATTCTTGAGTATTTTAACACAACAAATACATCTCTTCCTCTACACCTGCAGGTAACTATATAATGTGCTCACACTTCAAGCCAATAGGAAGGTAATTTTTTTTCTTTTGGGCAGTGTATACCCCCAAACCGCTTTGTTTGTTGCACCATTTCCCAAGGTGCTTAGGCTCAGCTGACTATCTTCTACAGAGGTGAGCAAGATCAATGCTAGATCGCTCTTCAAAACTCATGCAGTATCTCTACAGTTGGCATGATCCATCAGTGACAAAAGACTTCACAGCCCTTCACCTTGCCTCCTGCTTTGACTCTGGCCAGTTTTAGCTATTATTTAGGCTTCTGCTTCCATCTGATTGTAACTGTATCACCAAATATATTTTGCAGGCATAACATTCTGAAATTAAACACCTGGATGAAGTTTGGGTTTTGCTCAATAAGGTAAACTCTGGCATGAAGAGCTCACAAATCCACTTTTCACTGGTTTTCGTTGATTCTCACAGAAGGAAACCAGGCAATATGCTAAAATGAAACCTGAAAAGTTATTTCAATTTCCTTTCCAGCTCAATTTTTCAAGAGACAAATTCCAATTTTTCACCTTCACAATGCTCTTAAAGCTTACTACTGACTCCTCCCTTGAACAAACAAAAACTGACCCAAGGCCTTGTCTTCCCTAGAGAATCACTACTACTGTGGCAACGTAAATGTTGGCAGTATCCCTAGATCCTGCCCAGAGTAAGCTCTGGAAGGAGTTCTATCAACAGGTAGGCCACGTCTTAAATGCCACAAGGTTTTTGGGTTTTTTGTGGGGTTTTTTTAATCAACAAAACACCATTCTATCATTCCATGTTTTCTGCCAGCATAGGGGCATCAACTGGAGCATGCAAGTTTTTATACTCCAAGCCATCCCAGCAAAAATATGGTGGACTAAGTTCTGTCAAGATGCATAGATGAGCTATGAGTGTATGTCATAGCAGGAGAAAACCACACACCTGCAGACAACAGAGCTCTTCCAGAAGTGCCAAGTTTCATTAACAACAAAATTTCAACCATGTCAGATGCAGAAATTATTATTCCTGCAAGCAGTGAAAGCTCACTTATCTGCTGATGTAGCACCTGTGTAAGTATTCCTCTTTAAGTCACTTCAAAGAAAAAGCAGAGAGATTATCTCAGAACAAAAATGTAAAGTGACTTCTTCAGAGCCACTCTTGGATTCAGTGGTCCATCTTTCCATGGCCTGATTTGTTTTGGGGAGCGTGATATAACTGAGTAGGCAAAAAGCTTCAGCCTCTGCCATGTGCTGCTCTTCTACTAGCAGATCTACCAACACAATGTATCATTAGCACAGCTACACTGAAAGAGTGAGTGTCTCTAATGCAGATATGCATATGTAGATGAAAAATTAGATATGAACTGGCAAGGCATGCTTGCAGCTCAGAAAGCAAATTGTATCCTGGGCTGCACAAAAAACATGGCCAGCAGGTGAATGGAGGTGATTCTTCACCTCTACTCTGTTCTCATGAGACCCCACCTAGAGTACTGCATCCAGCTCTGGGGCCCCCAGCACAAGAAAGACATGGAACTGTTGGGGCATGCAAATGATCAGAGGGGTGGAGCACCTCCCCTATGAAGGCAGGCCGAGAGAGTTGGGATTGTTCAGCCTGGAGAAGAGAAGGCTCCGGGGAGACCTTATAGCAGACTTCCAGTACCTGAAGGGGCCTACAGAAAAGCTGGAGAGAGAATGTTTACAAGGGCATGGAGTGACAGGACAAGGGTCAACAGTTTTAAACTAAATGAGGGTAGATTTAAATTGGACATAAGGAAGAATTTCTTTTATGATGAGGGTGGTGAGGCACTGGAACAGGTTGCCCAGAGAAGTTGTGGATGCCCCATCCCTGGCAGTGTTCAAGGCCAGGTTGGATCGGGCTTTGAGCAACCTGGTCTGGTGAAAGGGTGTCCATGCCCATGGCAGGGGGGTTGGAACTAGGTAATCTTTAAGGTCCCTTCTAACCTAAATCATACTATGGTTCTATGCCCTTATTTTAGCAACAAAAATTGAGTAGCACCAGTTTGAAAACCCTAACAACCTTCAGGAATCTTCCAGTCCTTTGACAGTTCTATAACTACAGTTTCCTATTTTAAAATATGTTTTTCCCCACTACTCTTGAATTATCATACAAACCAAGGTAACTAGAAGAGGAAAACATTAACACCCATAACATAAACTGGTGTCCGATGCACCAAGTAAAGAACAGCTGCCCTGAAGTTCTTCTGATTTTGTGATTCTTGCAGGAAATAATTAATACCAATGTAGAGGGAAAATTGTACGCAACTGTGAATGATCACATCCTCTAGTATGCGTTTAAGAATGTGTAATATAGGTATAACCATGGTATTATTGAACATGTTCCATGTTCAGATGGAGCCTACTGTGTTTCAGTTTGTGCCCATTGCCTCTTATCTTGCCAGTGGACACCACTGCAAATAGCCCAGCGCCATCTTATTTATACCATCCCTTCTGATATTCATGTATCTTGATATCTTCAGGTATTTCACTATCTAAAGCTCAGTGGAATAAAGCCAAGCTGTGGCCACTATGTGTTTTTTTTCTGTAAGATTTTGGCTGGCCCCAAGAACTTAAATTTTGTGCTTGATTTTACCTGTTCAGCCACAACCTATGGGTGTACAACTTTGGGGGATTTTAAATGCATTTTTTTTTAAATTGTCACAGAGTAATACAGACAAAAGCCTAGAAATCTTTAACAAAAGCGAATTTAGTCCAGTGGCTTTTAAAGTGGAGCCACTCAGGGAACAAAAAGGTACACCCAAAGAGGAAAAGCTTCTTCCCCAGCAATCAAGCAGTCCAACATATTTTGATGTATTAGAATAGATAACATACCTTCTGCTTTTGAGCTGCCCGATTTTTTTCATCCGACATCTTTTCTGTGGTATTTTTGAGAGGGTGTGAAGACAGACGAAGGGGCACTTTGGAATGAGCAGGAGTGGTAGGGACATGAACAAGCACAGAACCATCTCTTTTTAAATCAGGGACATCTTTTCCCATAGAGACTGTCTCAATCACACGGAGGTTGGGACGCGTGGGGTTTGCTGACATGGCCATTGTAAGAAGACCATGAGCTTCTGGCAGTGTAGGATTAGGCTGCTGGGCAGGAGGGTACATGGTCCAGCCAGGGGCTGCATACGCCATATAGTGGCCATATGCATCATATCCTGGAGGAGCCATTGTCGGAGGTGGATAGTTTTGGGGCATTTGAGTGGCAGTAAACTGGGAATAGTTGGGAATTTGGTATTGGGAAACAGAAGTAGGTGTAGGCGGCAAACTAGCAGGAGCTGGTGGAACTGAGGGAATGAGAGTGACAGAAGGAAGAGGCTGTTCTGGCGCACAGGGAGGTATATCCTGTCCCACTGCCTTGTTCTTAGTATATTCTGATTTCTGAAGAGAGGATGCATCTTTAGACTGCTGGAAAGAGACTGGAGGTGATGCTGAGCGCTGCTGGCCTGACTCGGGAGAACGAGTGTCACTCCGGCTGCGACGCAAGTCCCAAGGATCCAGTCTGCGAGGATCTGAAGAGCGACGATCAGGAGAACGAGATGCCAACTTTTTGCCATGGAGGCGTTCCTGGGTACGAACAGCCAGTTTTCCAATTTCGGCCACACCAATGTCAAGTCCAATGGTTTTGAGTAAGTCATGGATCTTTGCATATTCAGCATTAGGCTCTTCTAAAGGATCCAGCTTGACAGCTGGAGCAGGAGAAGGAGGTGGGCTCACTTTCTGGCTTATTATTTCATTGCCACAACTCACTGGAGGCTTCTGGACAGGGAGAGATTCAGTTTTGGTGTCTTCATCTTCATCACCATAAAGAAATTTCTCTTCATCTTCAATGTCAGGAAAACTACGCCTCCTCTTCTCCTGAGCACTGACAGAATCAGCCATCATCCCCAGAATTCGGGAGAAACCACTGCCATCCTGACTGGCCCTCTCGTGAGGCAGCAGGAAGTCAGTATGGCGATCAGCAGGCTCTGACTTGGGTTCTGCCTTTTCCTTGTGACTTAAGAAGCTTCCAAACTTCTCTTCAAATGTGAAAGCGTCTTTGGGAGCCCCAGAAAGCGGGCTCCACTCATATAAACCATCATGCAACTCCTTGTTTGCAGACTCCACAACAGAGTCTTTGTTAAACCGTTTGAGAAAGTTCTCCACTTCAGAGGCAAAAGGAGCCGTGTCGCTGCTCTGGGGCAAAGATGAATGACTAGAAAGAAGAGGGAGATCCTTGCTGGGAGCCGGACTGCTTGAAAAGCCCTCAGGCTGAAAGAGACAGAAGTTACTATTTACTACAGCACCTTCTGAGGGGACTATGCACCTCACAGAACAAACAAAGGAACCTTATTTTCTCCTTGACCTCACAGCTGAAGAAAAGAATTAGAAACGACAACGTACAGTTGAAAGAGAACACAGAAGACTACGAAACAAGTTGCCTAATGATTCTGGAAAGTCATGACAGGCAATGAGCACTTATCCCAGAGAATACACAAAATCGCAACTATATTTCATTAATTTTTTGCAAGTGTAAGAACTGAAACTTTTAAATTGAAACCCCACAGCATAAATTTGGCTATACTTTGAGCTTAATCACAAATAGGATTTCAACACCTTAAGACAGGTAAAAAGAACTGCACTGGGGTTATTACCAGTCACTTCTTCAGATATGCCTAATTAATGCCATGTTAAATAGGATTTCCAATAATAGGTATAGAATGGGATCCTCAGTATTGGGACACCTCTTGAGATAAACATGTCAGTGTCAAACAAAAACTGATCAGTACAACAGGCAGATAAAAAGTGATGTACTAAAATACATGAAAAGAAAAGTCAATTTATCACAGTGGTCGCAACAGCTTATCTTTTAATTGCTCTAATCTTGAGACTCACTTAGTACAGTTTGGGTACAAATTAAGTAGGGTTGATCACAAGCTACAGGCCAAAGGGAAAAAAAATAAGGAAACTCAAAGATGTTTTCAGCTAGAGATACTAAGGATGCATTAGGCAGTTCTCTAAGTCTATAAAGAAACAAGAGACACTGTGACAGGCAGTGAGCTTGATCAATGTCTTGACTGCCTGTGATAGAAAAAGACTCAGCTTTTTTATAAAAGCTGGCCCAGATCTCAGCATCCTCGGCTGAATTTCAACAAGGAGATTTTATTCTGCCTCAGATTTTATATATGCAATCCTAAATTGTATAGGCCTGCAAAAAGATGCCTGTCCTCTCAAAGACAGGAAAACATAAAGATTTGGCTTTTCTATTTTGGAAATCAAACTAACATGCTGTATCCTGAAGGGACTGCTTTGGACAGTAGAAACATATACATAGACAGACAGGCAGAGATCAAACCTGAATAGGAGACTCTACTTCCATCTCCACTCGTTTCTTCAAAATAGATTTTTTGGGCATGGATGGGATTTCCTCAGGCCTATAGATATATCGAGGCTCAGAAGTCTGTAGTGTGTTAGTCAAGCCAGGGATCACATAACCACTGCCTGAAACATCATGATTCAAGTTTCTACTACGCTCTTCTTCTTCTCTTTTCCTCCTTGCACGGTCAAGTTCTCGGAATTCTTCATTCAGGTATGACGGACTTGGGCTTCTACTGCGGCTGTGGCTTCGTCTGCGATAGTTTCGTGTTCCTGATGAGAAACCTTGGTGCTCTCCACTCATACCGTGCACCTTCTCATCCTTTTCATATCGTGGACGCTTAATTTCTCGTCCCCTCTCTTCTGGCCTCGATGGGTAGGAGGATTTCCTGAGTTTCTCACCATCTCTGTCAGATCCACGAGGCAGCTCTTCTCGACGACCATAATGCGGACTATAATCTGAACGATGGAGGAAAACATCTCGGTTGCGGTAGTCTTCATCATGTCTCATGATAAAGGGACTTGAAGGTTGATCTTCATGTGATGGGTATCTCTCAAGGCCTCGAGGACATGAGAGGCCTCTAGTGAATATTGGACCATCAGCCACATCATCCCTGTGTAAGAGAAGCATGGAATAAACATAAGTACTTGAGTCAGATTAAACTAAGGCTTACTCCTACTCAAGAGTAAGAAATATCCAAATCAGTTTCAGAATAACATCTCCATCACTAAACAGAAGCAACATTTTATGTACTTAAGGGGCAGGGGAGAGAGGGATACTTGTTTTTAATGGTACCAAACATCCCTCCTAGGAAGTCACCTGCAAACACAGTGACATGAACAATTCAACTCATACTGCAGAAGGAGAGCCTTGAAAAAATGATAGGATGGATTTATTTCTGTGAAGGAGGAAGACTGCACGTTTTAAAAAAAACATTACTATCATATTTCAGATCACAATCCCTTTCCTCATCTCTCCCAGCAAGATGCCAAGGTCACATTACATATGAATTATTCAAGGTATAATTCAGTTTCCCACTGGCAAATGCAACCAGATCCTCTTTTTACCTTCAGCTGTGGACAAGGACCACAAATTCTAGCAACATTTTCTGTTGCAACAGATCTGTAGACAGGATTGTCACTAATCACATGAACTGCCGTACCAAAAAAAGCAGCACAGCTTTTGATAAGATATCTATGAACCACGGATAGTAAATGTAATAGTATTATTCCTTTGTGCCAGCCCCTGCATTATTACACACAGTGGATGTGCAACTGGCACACCACCAGAAAAACTAGCTACATCTCTTGGGAGTATCTTCTTTTGGATTGATTCCTACACACATCTTCAATTAGGAGAACTGTTTTAACTAAGGCCTTTTTCCCTTCCCCTATAAAGTTTTCTGGTACTGTTTTTTAGATCAGGCAGAAACAAACCAAACCAGCTGCTGTTTTTACTCACAGGCATTTCAAAAATATAGCAAGATCCTCCAAGAATGGGAAGCAAATGTGTTCCTTAAATGAAATCAATGAGACAGAAACATTAGAGAAACGTCTTGCCCGAGTGATCAAGACATCAACTTGAGATAAACTATGTATGATTGCCCGATTCCTCAAAAATCACCAATCACCTCCTCCTACTGAGAAAAGTCCCTCCATTGATCTGAGAAGAGACAAATCAAGTAATGTTGGATGACACATTAAAAAAAAAAATTGCATATAAATTATAGCCTCAGTTTTTAAAGTCATCAGACTAAAGAATAATAGACATAAACAGACAAGGTCTTTTTTCTTGAGCATTTTCATAGTTTACACATGCATATTTAAGAACAAAACCAACACAAAACTTCACTTTATCTCTAACCTGCATCATTGCAAAGCATTTCATATGTATTAGATGGTACCTTTCCAGTTTCCAGCAAATTGCACACATCCACGCCCTCCAAAAGCACCAAAATATCTAAAAAGTAGCTAGAATTAAATTTCATACATAAACGTTGCCATTCACAGCCTACATAAAGGTATGCCTATCCCCAGTTTCACCTTTTCCGAAAGCCTGCTAAACCTAAACAAGTTGCACCAATACACCTGGTGGAGTAACAGATGTATTTCACCATACACCTTCAGCTGATTTTTGTGCAAATAATTTGCATGCATGCTCGCCAGGTGTCACCTACAATACAAATGCTCTGACTGCAGTGACAAAGCAGAAGGAATATTTAATCATACTTTGAAAGAAAGAACAGCAAACCTACTATACTTACAACTAGAAAGATGTTCCAAATACACTCTGAACAGCTAAAATACAGATTTAAAACCCAAAGAATAAATACCGGTGGGAGGAAAAGGATTACTTGTATTGCAGAAACTGTGATTCTGTGAAATATGTTTTCTGTAAATACAGTCCAACAGACATATGTCCCTCTTAACTGGTTTGGGTGATTTTGGGCAGCAATGTCCACTACAGGCTATTGCATCCCTGAGAGAGGACACAAGGTGAGACCACTGTGACCATCCCAATTCCTTCACCAACACAGAATCCATGAATTACTGGAATTTGCAGTTTCAGAGAAGGACAACAGACCATAGACTACATAGACATGATGCTTCAGAGAACTATAACTAGTGTAAGGTAAATTTACATTTTGGCATATTTATTCACATACACAGAAACAGAAATAAATAATGGTATTCTGCTGTCAGCAACCAACAGGACTCCACCTTAACAGACAGCCTTTGAATAGGAAGTCAGATGAGCTGCTCATACTGAAGCCAACTGTCACTCTTGATATTATGCCAAAAAAAAGCTATTTCAGAGCACAGCTTAACACGGACCAAGTCTCTGCAGTGATATCGTCTAATCTTTTGGATTAACCTCAGATGAAAGAATTGGTGGGATGGTCTGTATAGCTTATGCCAGCTCAGATAGTAGTAGAATGTCTTAAAAATACTGACAGAGGGAGAGATGGAAGACAAGGAGAGGGATAAGATATATTTTTCACTTTGATAGACTGAGATTCTGGAAGACAAAAAAATACTAATCTGTTGAAGCAGAAGACTGAAGCTGCTGAGGTGACCTTGAAGTCACAGGCCAGCAGCATTCAGTATGCTTACTTTGTTATGTGCAGGAGGCCAGCTGCCGCAGAAACTCAGGGCAAGTTCTTACAGATGTTTCAGGATGGACCTGCATCTGGACACAGACCCTGAGAAATTCTCCTAGGGCATCCTGAAAATCCACTGCTGCAAGAGAATCCAAAAGCATCCCTGATTTCCCTCCTTTGGTATTTTATTTCCTTTATAGGCTAATGAACCTCTCTACCATCCCAAGGCCCTGCAAATTACGGAGAGTAATTTGTAAAAGTGATTGCTTGAAATCTCTGAGTAGCTGGCAAAAATAGCTGAGAATAACTAAATTCAGAATTATTTGCTCCAATTACTTCAAAATTTGTAGACACATCTTCAGAAAACACCCTATTTTTCTTAATGTGAATGAGAACACACCATGTGCCAAATAACAATGTGATATGCCTAGTATTAAACCCACTGATGATTCACAATAGGGACTACTTTAAAGCCCAGTGATAGATATAAAGTCAGTGTCCCAGTACAAGGGTATCCTCTGAGAGGGTGAAAAAAAAATATATGACAAAAAAATACACGATAAACAATGTCCTTAACCGAATACAAAGCATCTTTTAAAAACAACCAAAATGGCTAAACAGTGAAGAAATTTGGAAGCCAGAAGCAGTACATAGAAGCTTTAAGAAAAGCTAAGGGATGACTAGGTTGTCGCACACTTTAAGCTTCTGGACAGTTGGCATTACTCAGACAAGTGCAGCCAGCACAAATAGAGTGGACAAAAAAAAAAAAGTCAGTGTAACCACATAGAGTTCTTATGTACCTACACTACAAATATATGGGAAGTCACTTAAAAACTGAGGTCTACATGGTCTCACTTTCTTTTATTCTTATTCTGATTCATCTGTCACTTTTATACCTTCTCAGGAGTCTATGCTGACCATTTTTTTTTAGATCTATGGGTCCTGTAACAGAGGTAAAGTGAAAGTTCTTCATCATTTTCATGTATGTTCAAATAAACTTCACTGTACCTGATGTTAATTCTAACCATGCATCATAACCACAGAACAGGTTAAATATAAAACCTCACTGGAGAAAAGGAAGCAATGGGACAAACACCATCCCCCCCCATGTGCTTAATTTTCCAGAGCAGTGCCAGTTCTCCTACATACCATTTCCTGCTCCTTCCAACCACTGTACTCTCCCTGGGCATATGCACTCATTTCATTCAGAAGCCTGCAGACTGCACAGGGGATTTACAAATCAAACACTGATCCCAGAAGAACTGAGGTAAAGGCGTAAAAGTGACAGTACTGAAAACTAAACTCTCATTTGGTTTTCCGCACCTGCTGAAACTTAACCTTACACTTGAGAAAGACAGGAAATTCACTTATTCTGTTCACGTCTCTCTTTTTTTCTCTCTCTCTCTTTTTTTTAACAGTTGGGGAAATTTGCATAAAAAATGGAAGTTATGGTGCTTTTTTCGTGCTGACTGCCTATCCCTGACCTGAAACTGCAATTGTCTGCTCTGGGGGCCAAACTATGCCATCTTTAACTTTGCGATTCAAGACAATGAAAACAATTTTATTTGCACAAATGTCCTGATTTTACTTCTTTTTTGCCAGATTATGCCTGTTCTCCTACTGAAGGCAAAGATTTCCAAACAGTATCTACTAACGTTTATATGTCACTGTTCACAGCAGTATTTTTACCATGAAAGATGTCTCTTCATTAACTATGTTTCTCTCCAATTCCAATCAAGGGACCCTAAGAATTTTAACACTTATTTTATCACGTATGAGATAGTCTGACTACATTCACTTCTCCTCTGCAGGGTTTTTAAAGTCAAAATAATAAATTTTCTTCAAGCTACACTACAGCTTTCTTCTGGACTATTCTCAAAAATCAGGAAAGTGGATTATTCCTCCCAATAAATGAGAAAGTTGAAACTTTACAATATCCATAAACAACCTTCCTTTCAGTCAGGACTAGGTAGGTTCATAAGAAACACGAGAAGGTGGCTGAAGCTGTAAAATGTCAAATAAAGCAGCTCCCTCCTGCAATATACTCTGGGCACTTTTAGTCTACATGGGTTTTAGAAGCAATTGACAAAAATCAGAGAAGAAATACCTGTTCAGAGTTATTATGAACACAGACAGTGACTTTTGTTCAGGAATCCCCTGCGCCACAACTTGCTGGAGGCTGGGGGAGTATCCCAGGGAAGCATCACTACATGCTTGCCCTCTTACTCTCCTTCCTTAGGCATTCACTAGGCTAATTAAACCTTTGGTCTCACCCAGTACAGCCATTCCCACATTCTTACTGTTTCACACGCTTGAATCCCCATCTGTGGAGGACCATACCTGTCACTCAGGTTATCAATTGGTGAGCCCAGTCTATCAGGCAGCCTCCTTCGCTCTGGTGTGCCAATGCAATACCGGTCATTACCAACAGTAATCCGCAAACTCTGTTCCAGTGAAGACTCAGAGCGGAGACTCGGTGAGCGCCTCTGTGAATTGAAGAAAGAGTGCAAGCCCATCAATCAGGGAATTTTAATCTCAGCTACATAAAGGCAAGTGACTCTGCTCTGCTTAACATATGAGACTTGGGATGGATGAATCAATTAAAAAATCAAACTAGAAGAACAATTGTTCCAAATATTTCAGTTGTCTTTAGTTACTAAAGAAAGGGGAGAGTATTGACTGCATTTCATTTTTCATCCCAGCTGTTAATAACACACTCTGTATTTACATTATCTAGAAGGGAAATTTTCAACTCAAAAATACATTTCATAAAGCACCATTTTGGAAGGTGGAAAAACAGAGAGAAGTTTAAGAAGTCCCAGATTTGCTGCTGCCCTCCTTTCTTTGTAGAGGAGGAGAAGCAGCTAAACAAACATTGCATAAAAAACAGTGCCAGGAATTTCTTAATAAAAGTGTCTGGATTTCTGGCCCTTTCCAACTTTAGTAACAACATGAACCAAAGTATAAACCAGTGTAAACAAGATACTCCTAGCAGTGATGTTTTCAACAGTTTTCCTCACCTCATGCTGCTTTCAGCAGATAAGCACAACATAATACTAAAAATGCCAGCAACTAAAGAAACACCTTCTATAACAGAATTCCCATTATCGTTATTTATTATTGGTAGAGCTAAACCAGAGCTAAGTAAAGTTACCCTTGACAAAACTAGAGCAGAGAAGATCTGAGCTAACTGCCTCTGCACAGACCTTCCTTTGGACACATACTCAATACAGAAAATGTCATCACTGGTAAGTTATGCTTAACTAGTTATGCCTCACATCATTCTAGAATATGGCAATAATAGAATCCAGGAATGATCAAAGTACGGGGAGTTCCATAAGAAACACATGAGACTGCCTGAAGACAGAGATACTTGATTTGCTTTTTTAAACCAGCATGGTTTAGATTCTGCTTAACAGGAAGCAATGAACCAGCTTCAGTTCTGCCAAACCAGTCATGCACTGCATATTGGTTTCACTGCTGAAAACTGCAGTAGCAAGCAGCAGGCACACTATGTTGCCTGCATCTACCATGAGAAGATGCAGCAGATTCAGCTCAATCCTCCAAGAGATTAAAAGAAAACCAGTACATAATCTCCAACAAGAAAGCAAAAGAACTCACTTACAAATTTGCCTTGCAAAAATTTATTTGCAGGACAAATCTGCACTGGAATCCATTGTGCACATAACCTTGTCCTAAGGTAACATATTAGTGATTTCTGGTTTGCTCCATTAATCTGAATCCCAGCAGTTATCAGAATACATTTAAATTACTTTCAAAGACCAACCGTGTTGTATAGCACAATATAATTCTGCAACAGCCTGGCTGAGATACAACATATACAAGATGCGTGTGTCTCATACGAACACCCTCTGAAGGCTCACGTGTCCAGTGTAACACTGAATTTTGAGGGCTGCATCAAGAAGTTATTATCTTGAAGGGCATCTTCTTGCCATCGAGACTGTTGGCAAGTTGGGCGCAAATGTGACAACCACCTCCAGGAACTGGAGACAGAAAAGTGATGATTACATCTGAGAACAAAGTTCTGGGCAAATGAAAGAAACAGTTTACATTTAGAAAGTTTGGGATGTTAGGATTGCCTACGACTAGTCACTCCTACCTATGCACTGCACTGTATTTTCCTCGCTTTCTGTTCTGGCGCCTAAACCACAGTTACTGTTGCCGTACTATTGCACAGGATGCCTATCCACTTTTCATTTCTTCTTTCTCTGTTGATCCAACACACTCTAGTCCTCTAATTTCAGCCAATTTCCTTACAAGAAAGCAAAGAAGCTGAGAGAAACTATAAAAAGAACAAGCACACAGGTCAGCAGGGACAAATAAAAGCAGCATGTGTCAGACTTGCAAGAACAAAAAAAGTCCGCCAAAATCTCTCACTGTACAGCCCTGACCTTCCTCTCCTCCATGACATTTTTCAATATTCACCCCAAACCTTTGCTGTCACTCCATGCTCTTCCATTTCCCACAAAGTTTTCACCAGCTACTAAGAAACTAACACCATCCTTACTTACAATGTCCAATACACAACCCCGTTGGCAGTCAGCATCTCAGGCATGACAAAATGGGAAACAATGCTGATAACCGGGGAATGCATGCGCTCCATCTCAAAGAACAAACAAACAAACAAACAAAACAAAACAACACCCAGAATCAAGAAAAGGCAATAAGAAGTCTCTAAGGCTGCTCCTTCCATACTCAAATTCATATCAAGGGTAGGGACAATAACACAGACCTTGTACTCAAAACTTTTCTGCATTTCAACCCCATGCCCTTACTCCAGCAGTGTCTTCATTCCACATCCTACATCTTCCACCCTCACACATATACTCCCCTCTTCCAAGTCCTCCTTTCTTGTTACAGCTTAAATTCCTCTTCCTCAGTCTTCTGTCTGAATTCATCTTCTTTCAGTGATAGTTCCAAAATGCCACTTACTAATACATTTGTGTAACTCTCCACGTTTCCACACTCTGTATCCTCAAACTTCTGGAGAGGGAGTCACATAAATCTGAAAACTTTCTTAAAACTTCACCCGATCATGCTGACCCAACATATCTGCTGTCTGCTTTGTTTTGATCCCACTTAATATCACTGTTTGGAATACATCAGCATAATCCCAGCTTTTATGTTTCTAATTTTGTAAACAGTACTTCTAAAAAGTAAAATCAATCTGTATGTGTATTTTATGCTTTCTAACATCATTTTTAAAGAAGTAGTATTGGTCAAACACCTTTCAGTTGACAAAAACTTCCATGGAAAAAATGTGCACAATACACGCCCTAAGAATTACACTGGGCTTTAGCATATTCAAGAAACAGTGCCATACAGGTTAAAGAGCTATATTTAATTGTCTCAGGATCCTTCTTATTTTGAGAGCTGCTTCCTAGAGAAAATTTTCCTTAAATGCAGTAGTATTCTTGTCAATAAACAAAAAATCTGTTTGGCTCAGCAGTTCAGCACCAGCTAATTTGCTAAAGCCTAAATTCTAGGATTAATAATTTTTCAATCCTTCTCTGAAATTAGAATAGGCAAGAAAAACATGAAGAATCTGCAACAATTTGCTAAGATGACTACTGTAACTTGAGCCAGAAGGATGCAAAATAACACTGGAAGAATAGCATTTGTCAAGAATAATGTTTGTGTGAAGTGAGGGGTTGTGGTGGCTTTTTTTTTTTTCCCTAAAGGGAGAGTGGGAGGCTTCCAGTCAAAAACTCCTAGTTCAAATTTCTCCAAGTCTGAACCACTAACACATTCGGCATTGAAAGTTTTGTTACAGCCGGCACAGGTTCACAGCCTGTGATGGATACAGTGAAATGGTAGATTGAGCGATGAAGTCAGTTTACGAAAGTTCTGCTCCTATATCCCAGTTTGTCATCCCCTCAGTTCTGAGCGTACAATTGTACATCAAGCCACAACACAAACTGACATGAATTAGATTGAAAACTATCTCCTTTTAAAAAAATACTCATTTTCAACGTGAGCTGTACTAGCAATACAATTTGCAGGGCCACCCCACAGACAACTTATAGGACTGAGATAACGGTGAAATATCGCCTAAAAAACAAATGGCCAGAGGCAAGCTTCTCAACCTGGCTTGGCTTAACTGTCAAATACAACATTATCTTCCAACATCTTCAGGACAGCTAACCTTTAAATAACAAATAGCACCAATAGCTAAATTTTAACTCCACTACTGTGATCTATCCTATGGCTACAGCTCCAAAGAAATCCAACAAGAACCTGTACGGCCATGAGAAAGGGCAATCCCCATTCTCTCCTGGGGTCCCATCATGCAATGAATCATAGCAGGCAATATATTTTTGTTGGATTGACTTTCAGCCACATAATTTCCTCAAATCAGTTCACCCTGCCACTTCACAAACACAAGTGTGAGCACAAGGGTGGTGGCAGAATATACTGCAGAGCGACAGGAAAAAGTGAGTCTACCATTCTTTTTAATTGTACACATGCTGGATTGAATGACCATGGAGCCTAAAATATTCCAGTATGAAAATCTCTTCTTTCAGCACAATACAAATGCACAGTGAACCTACTGCATACCACAAGTAACAGCTATCAGACAAGGCAATCACTGCATCAGGGACTAACAAGAGAAACCCTAAGTGAGCGAATGCCACTCAAAATAAAAAAAAAAAAAAAAGAACAGCTATACACTTTGGTTTAGTATCAAGGTGTCTGTATCCAAGACGGTATCACTTCAGATGCCAAACCAGAGTTTCACATGCCCAAATCAGATTTTGCCAAGACTGCATGAGAAGATTGGAACACCTTGTGCACAGCTCCAACTACAAAGCGCTGCCTATCAAAGAATACCTCTCAAAGACACAAATCTGTACCAGTCTCCTTGGTATGCCCACGACAGCAGGAATAACTCAAAGTACTCATTAAACATCCTATTAAAAAAGTTATCTTCCCATAAATTAAATTATATTTATACAATAACATAAAGCAGTGTTAAATGGAGGAAAGCAACTTGTTACATCCTTTGCCTTAGCAAAAGATAGCATCATCTTTGAGCCTTATCTAAAATGGCTGTAGTTGATAAGAGAGAAATAAAATTGTAACGGAAATCAAAGGAAAAACATTACTTAAAATGGAAATCAATGATTTTTTCTTCCCATTTGGCTCTCTAAGGAACAGGGAGGGAAATCGCCCTTCTCCCTCCGCACGGGGAGAGCCCGGGGCCGGTGCAATTCTGCAAGGACCCCGCCGCGCCAAGTTTGGGGCCCCGGCCCCGCTGCCCCCTGCTCCCGCCCTTCCGCCGGCGGCGACACGGGCTGACCCCAGGGCACAGCCGGGGGGCCGGGGTACCGCTGAGGGGAGGCCGGTGCTGGGACAGACACCCCCCGTCAGGGCGCGGGGGACGGTGACCGCCATCGCCGAGGGCCGCGGAGGCGGCGGGACTCCCCGCGGGCTGACAACGTCCGAGGGAGGGGACAAGCCCCGCACCGAAAACCCTGAGCGCACGGCAGTAGTTACCCGGCAGCTGCTGCCGTCTCCGTGCTCGCTCCCCCGGCGGCCCCGGGTTCCTCCGGGCCCCGGTCCTCCCGGCGGCGATGGCAACCTCCTGCTGCGGTGCGGCGATGGGGATCGGCGGGAGGCGCCGCGGTGGCCTGACGGGGAGCGGTGGCGGCGCGGCAGGGGACGGGGC
>VXBL01003304.1:330424-360850 GCA_013400195.1 Aramus guarauna
CATTCTGCCTTTGCCTTTCTTGCTGTGGGTATATCAGTCTAGAGCCTTAAAAAACTCTGGATAATAGACAATGAAATCTGGCCTACATTGGTCTGAGATTAAATTAAACCTTAATTTTTTTTCCATTTTGAATGCTCTGATTTTTTTGATGTCAGGTGTATGATTATTTATAGCGCGCAAGGTACTTTGTAAGCAACATACCCACAAGCCTGTACTCCACACAATGCACATCTTAAATCTGTCAAATACATTGCAGTAAATGTCCCAGGCAGCAATATTTCAGAAGAGGGGAAATAGCCAGAAGGAAGCTTCAAAAGGAGGAATGTCTATTTAGATTCTTGCCGTGCTCCTATTTAAATGTGCTTATGCAGAACAGGTACCAGTGATTTCAGATCAGTTAGGGTGGATTGGTATTCTCCTAGGGTTCCTTTTTTTAATACCATTATGTTTGTTTTCCCATATGAGTGTAGATAATGCTATTTGGAGCGAAAAGGGGTCTGTGGCATCTGAAAGCTGTCTGTCTATCAGTTGATGTGTAAAAGTTCATGGTTTTGAACATGAAGAGGTGAGGAGAGATGGTCAAGTAGAATGCAGGGCATGAAAAGGAGAATGCTAGAATGCTATGGGGCTGAAAGGAAAAGCTCTGGGAGTGATTAACTCAAGAGGATGGTATTTGTGCTGGTACGTGAGAACTCTTGTGTCTTATTAAGTGAGGGGAAGTGGTGGTTTGGTTTGTTAGGGGTTTTTTTGGTTTTGTTTTTTTTTAAATAAGACATCAGAACCATGAAATCTGAAAGTTTCGCTTGTGTGCAGCTCATGCTTCAGCCTCATAAATCCTCTATTTGCTGTCTTAAGAGTTCGCTGCTTTCACAACATTTTTTTGAAGGGAAGCTTCCCTGAGTGGAGAGGGCATAAAACTTACAATCAAGGCCTCTACAGGAAAGTTTATTCTAGAAACCTTTGGATGACCTGTGGGAGAAAGAGCAGACTAGCCAAATACACACAGCGTATCAGTAGCTAGCTGCGTTGTGAAAAGGCAGCCTTGCAACTCTGACGCACAGGCAAAGATTACTTTCAGGGCTGTGAGAAATCAGCATCCTCAGAGACAACAATTAAACAAGGATATATATATATATATATATACACACACATATATATAGGTTTAGGAAAACTGCATTCTCATCCTTTCAAGGAAACTATGATTAGAGGGTACTGTGGCCTCCAAGCTCTTGCTCTTATCTCTGCAGTTTCTTACTCCCACAGCCAGATTGCCCTGTTTTCTCAGGCAGGAATGTTACTGATATTTTCCTTCCTCAGCACTGATAAAGCATTCTCTGAGCTTAGAAGTGTTATTGTATCTCTGACAAGCTGCGTGTTGAAAGTAAAATTTGCTACCTGTGATGAATTATTTACAGGGGTATGCTAATTTTCCCTGGCAAGTGAGAGTACTGAGGGAGTTTTTGGGAAAGTGAAGTATCCAGAGCATCTGCTATAAAATCACCAGTAGCAGCTAAAATTGCCAGACAATGTGATGCCGTTTATTGTGCGCTCTTGTTACTGTATAGTGATCTGGAGGGGATGAGGCTGGATGTCCTCTCAGGTTCATTTTCTCTCAGCTGGGAAGTTGAGCATTTACTCACACACAGAGTGCAACATGCTCTTGTCATAAAAACTGAGTGTCATATTTGGGGATGCTGCTTGCGTGCGTGTGTTTGTGCCCCAGACAAATAGACTCACTGAGCGCAGTACTGGTAAAACTGACTGGATTTGTTTAGCTCGGGTTATTCAGATGGTTGTATTTGGTTAACAATGAGGTCACTTTATATGTGTTTTTAGTGTTGCTGTGCTAGAACTCTTGCTCTTTTGGGTATACTGATCTAGTGTATGTATACCCAATACACAAAAATACATTGGGTATACTGACGTATTGTTGGCAAAGTGCTCTTGTAGTACTATCAGCAATGAATGCTGTACCTGTAAAAGCAGTTTATCCCCACAGGAACACTGCCTGGGCTGTACCTGCCGGTGCTGACTTCGGGAAGGGCAGCGGTGCATACGTACGGCCGTGCCTGCTGCGTGCGGCGTCAAAGCGTTGATGCAGTGCCAGCTGCTGTGGGCCAAACGCGGCAGGAGGAGGAGGAGGGGAGGGCTAAGTTAAGATGTGGGGGGGAAGATCACTTTTGTTCATGACTGGGGACTGATTTTTAGTTTAACTGGAAGATAAAAGTCTGAAGGAGCAGCACCCCTTTAATTCATTTGCTTATCTGGGCCTCCTGCTTGTGACCGAATCCCCAAAGCTCCCCGCGTTCACCGTCTCCGCAGCACCGCGCTGGGGATGGAGCCGCTTGGGCAGAGATGACAACCGCTCCCCAGCGCAGGGCCCTTCTGTGGGCCCCGGGCCGCGGCCTGGAGTTCCCGTCTCCGCGCGGCCTCCCTGTTCCGGATCGCCCGGTTTGATTCGCGGCCTCGCTCCGCTGCCCGCCGGCCGGTACCGGGCGCTGGCCCCGCGCGGCCTCTCGCGGCACCGTCCCGCCCGCTGCCAGGGCTGCAGCGCGTCCTCCCGCCCTCCGGGGGGCGCACGGGGCGGCCCCGCGCCCTCTCCTCCCTCTGCGGTGAGCGCGGAGGCGGGGCGAGCCGAGGTACGGCGGGGGGCAGAGGTCAAAGTTCGGCGGGGGGAAGGGGGTGACGGCGCCCCGGTGGGAGTGGCCGCGGGGGTGCCGGTCCCCGGGGGTCCCGCCCGCTGCAGGCCACGTGCCGACCGCTCCGCCTGCCCCTTGGCCCAGCGAGGAGGCCGCCGGGCTCGGGCCGCAGCCGGGGCTTCCCCGCAACGGGGGCTGTCCCGGCGCAGGCCGGGAGGGCCGCTGTGACAGGGCCCGGTCCCCCGGCTCCGGTGCTGCAGTGCCCCGTTTCTGTGGCTCTCGGCCCGCTCCCAGGCTGGAGGTGGGACCAGCTGGTGCGAACAAAGCAATGCCTGTAAAGCCGAGGCCTTCGCAGGTGTGCTTCGGCACGCAGGCACCGAGTCCTGCTGATCCCCCGGCTTTCCTGGGTGGGCACTGGCATCCTCCCCCGACCCGGAGGGTGTTTAGTGCTACCTGCTGTCTTAAGGAGCACCCTGGTGGGAACTGCTCTGAGGATGGATGTATCATTGTCTAAGCAGCTCAAAATATGTTTCAGAGTGGTCAATAGAAAGGCAAATGCTTCCTGATGTTAGTTTCAAAGAATAAACTGGCCAAGGGAAAAAAAATCACCCTGGAAATAAGCAAAAAGCTTCGAATTCCCACAGCACTGATGTCCCAGGGTGACTTAAGGGGACGAACAACTTTTTTTAGGTGGAGCTTGATCATTTTGCAAAGGAGGTGAAATGATAGCAAGTACACAATAGCAGGGCCTGGACTGTGTGACCCAGGAAGTTGCTTCTAGCCCTATGTTCATTTATCAGAGTCCGCCTTGAACTAGCACTGTACTGTTTTCGTTTTGTACGTCTTGCTGTTTTTTCTTTTCTACTCTAGGAGCCACATTGAATTCCCAGTAAAGGATGGAGAACATCCTGGCTGGTTTGTGTGGGACCAGCCCAGAAGATCCACTCCCTGTGTGGGTTCATGGCAGCGTTGGCCATTGCTTTAATCAGCTGACATTAAATGTGATTCCTCATGCGATCCTTGCAGCAGTCAGTGCCTGCTTCCTTGGCACTCCAAGGTATGACAACTAACTTGTCTAGCTCTTGATTATTATGCAGGACTGGAGGTGGGGTGGAAAGGCTGGAAATCAGATCTTCCTGTAATGTGCTAAATATATAATTAAGGAAGGTCACAGTATTATAATGCTTTTATATTTGTCAGCATCCGTCTTAATTCAGAGTACTGTGTACGGCTCTGGTCCCTCCATTGCAGAAAGGAATCCAGAGAGAAAAGAGAGGATAGTCAGCGTAAAATCACAGAAAATAATTCGAAAGAATTTCAGTGAATGGGGATTGGGAAAACTGGGAGTTGTCTGGGAAAGGTTATAAATCCAGGGTGGCGTGGAAGATGTATATAAGGTAATAAGGTGTTCAGAGAAACCAAAAATTGTTTTTCTGTTTACCTTCTTCTGAAATTTGTAAACATGGCAATGTTCACTGATATTGAAAGGCCACAACTGATAATGAATCAAGTGCTAATGAAATATTTTGTTGAGCAATAGATTATGGACTTTACATACACAGCATCACTGAAACTAACAGTGATAAAAATAATGTTTCTAAACAAAATATCACAAAGACAAGAGAAATCAAGGATCAGAGATGTGACACAGAGAATTCAATCCTCTGGAATTTGTGTCAAAGAGGTTAAATACGCTTTTTTTTTTTAATCCTCAAGGATTGGAGTCTGATTTGACCACAAAATATCACAGTTTGCAAACAAATTTCTGTAGAGAAATGCTATACTGGGTAGCATCTGAATCTCTGGTATTGATCAGATACTGCGCTATATTGATCTGATGTAGTTTAGCAATGCCTACAGTCTGAAGAAGTTACAAATCTAGGGAGGTGAATCCAGGAGGTTAAGTAAGAGTGAACAGATAAAGGGAAGAAGAGGAGAGGGAGAAAGGAGAGTACTGACTGAAGAGGTGATAGAATTTCAGCTGTAAATTTTTCCTTTGCTCTTTCCTCCTCTAGATCTGGCTCCAGGACGCCTTGCAGGCCAGGCTGGGCATGCAGGATCGCCGCCTCCTTCATACTTGCTGGCCTATTTCTTGTCGATACCATCCCAGCCACCATTTCTCAGCAGGATCTAGGCCCTGTGTACCTGGAAGCGCTGGCAAATGGCACTGCCACCCTGACGTGGCTCACACACGGCCTCACTCTTCTCATGCTCTTCAGATCCGTTCAGGGCTCTACCAGAGGCCCTGCGACCCTGGCTCTCCTCACTCTCTTACCGCTACCTTCCTTTGTCATCACGCTGGTGTGGTACTGCCAGAGTGGGACGGCTTGGTCCCCTGCCCACCCTGCTGCCTCCTCCAGGTTTGCCATTCTCTGCCTGCAGCTGGCCTCTCTGTTTGTGTATGTGATCAGCTACCTCTTACCCACCACTGACAGGCAAGACTTCCTCTCCATCAATCGCTCCTGGGAAGAAGACCGGCTCATCTCAGAGCCGGGGATCTCAGTGCCTGATCAGCAGGGGGTGGCAGAAGATGGTGAGAGCTGGCTCTCACGCTTCTTCTATGTTTGGATGAACCCTCTCATGAAACGTGGCTATCAGTGGAAGCTGAACCAGCCACAGGATGTCTATGTGCTTCCTCGCAAGCTCCAGGCTGCCAGGGTCTGTGATCAGTTCTATGCTTGCTGGAAGAAGAAGGCAGCTCTGCACCAAGTAGAGGAGGAGACAGTGTCTCTTACCAGCCCAATCATTGCTGGAGGTGATGGGAGTAGCAATGCCCCGGACAGCTCACACCATGCCCAGGAGTCTGTGCGACTCTTCTCTGTCCTTCATGTGGCCTTTGGGCTTCGGTTTTACTCTCTCGGACTTCTCAAGCTAGCTGGCAACCTGCTGGGTTTCTCGGGTCCTCTGCTTCTAAACCTGCTGGTGAACTTCATGGAGTCACGGCAGGAGCCCCTGAGCCATGGGGTGCTCTATGCCCTCGGACTCTTTGCTGGCTCATTCCTGGGCGCTCTCTTGCGGAACCAGTTCAGCTACGAGGTGAACAAGGTGACGCTGATGGTTAGGGCTGCCATCATTTCTGCCATCTACCGCAAGGCCCTGCGTGTTGGCAGCACCAGCCTTACCCGCTTCACTGTGGGCGAAATTGTCAACTTTATGAGCACGGACACCAATAGGCTGGTCAACTTCTGCCTCAGCTTCCATGAGGTGTGGAGCCTGCCTTTCCAATTTGCCATTACCCTCTACCTCCTCTACCAGCAAGTGGGGGTAGCCTTTCTGGGAGGCTTGGCCCTGGCACTGCTGCTCGTGCCCATCAACAAGGTCATAGCTAACCGCATCCTGATGAACAACAAGGAGATGCTGAAACACAAGGACACACGGGTTAAGGTGAGGGGCAGCTGGTGGATGTCTGAGTTGGTTGCTATATTTTCTCCCTGTTTGTCCCTAGAACATTGGCTTTTTGACTGCTCGTCATGATCCAAAGCAGATTAATTGAATCACAGCTGTTGGAAAAAATGCTGGAGGGGGCATACGCACCCACTTGATTCAGAAGTGTTTCAGGGTGATGCAGTTTCACCACCCACAAGACAGTGAATCTCTAATGCTTGTCTTGCCCCCTGGGCTAATTCAGGTTCCTCTTCTGTGTGTAGCAGTTAAGGTAGGACTCCCAATTGCTTCATCTAGAGGTGCTTCCATCCTATTGCTCCAGTAATGCTGTCAGTGATGAGGTGGCTTGCAGTCTGGACAAAGGCAATGATCACAGACATAGTGGTTTTATTGCTCCAAGCTTGGCACCCTCAGTCATCTTTTCCACTGCTTTTTGCACATTAGCAGTGCCATCTCTCTCCTCGCCACATGTCAAACATTTGATTCCCACCTTAGCCTTGTATCTCTAATGTGAGGGGACAGCACTTTCATTCGCCATTTCCATCGTGCTTTAGAAGCATGAAACATAAGTCAACCCCACGTCAGAACTGTTGGGAGCTTTAAAAATACTGCTTTTCCCAACAGAAGGTGCACATAATTGTATGGGGTATGCTGGACTTTCTCCAACTATTGTAAGACTAGTTCACTGAGTGAACTCTCTCTTGTTAGTTTTCTTTCATGTTGGGCACAGACACACCTCCGCTTGCTCTGCACATTCTGACCTGAGAGCAGGAATGAGGGGAGAGCACACTGCCGGGACACCTGAGCTGCTGGTTGTGAGCCAGCCAGGCTCGGGGTGCAGACTAGACATGTGTCGTGGTTGTGACATGGCTGTGTCACGGCAGCACTGGGCCTGAGAGATGAGTGTTATTATCTCAAGGCGCTGTCAGGCTGAAATAGGTAAATGGCATCCAGGCTGGAGCTAGTAATTCCACACGTCCCTTCACCTGTGTTGCACTTTCTACAGTTGGGAAGTAGCTTAATATTTTGCCTTTTCCTGAGCTGTACACAGCACAGGTGGCTGAGGAAGCTGGTGGAATGAGTGAGATCAAAGTTCCTAGTAGCTGCCACTTGAGTTTGTCTTTGTTAGCAATAAATAGTTCCTGATATCTCTAGCCTGGGTCCTTAGCAGGAGGCAACTGCAAACCTGGCCCCAGCCCAGATGCCTATCTGGCATTTGGGGCATTAGGCAGGCATTGGTTGCTCCATGTGATTTTCCTCTTTGCTTGCAGCTAATGACAGAGTTCCTATGTGGCATTCGTGTGATCAAGTTTTACGCCTGGGAGAAGCACTTCAGCACCAGGATAAATGCCTGCCGGGATAAAGAGTTGCAGAAGTTACGAGCCATCAAGTACTTGGATGCTGTGTGTGTGTACCTGTGGGCAGCACTGCCTGTTGTTGTCTCCATTACCATCTTCATCACCTATGTACTGTTGGGTCACCAGCTCACTGCCACAAAGGTGAGTAGGTAGTAGTGAGAGCTCCAACCGTGCCTTGTGCAGATGACAGTCTACAGTGGGGCTGCAGTCCTGAGGCATCGTCTCTGGGAAATAAGCCCAGCCTGTGTCTCCCCGCAGCTCTTCAGGCTCTCACTGGTGAAGCTGTTTGGAGAATACAAGGTGCAAGGGAGGTACTGCCTCCAACTCATGGCTGTTTCCTTACCCATGCAGGTATTCACAGCACTGGCCCTTGTTGGGATGCTTATTCTGCCCCTCAACAGTTTCCCATGGGTGTTGAATGGGACCTTGGAAGCCAAAGTTTCCCTGGATCGAATCCAACGTTTCCTTGAACTCGTGGACCAGGACCTGGAAGCTTATTATGCCCTAGGTAATGGCAAAGGATGCTGCTGGGCTTGGGACCCCGGGCAAGGGGCATTTGGAGCAGAGCACTGAGGCATAAGGCCCAGGGGCAGTACTGGAGGGAAGCTGGCTTACCACCTCATGATTCAAGAGGTTCAGTTGTCAGAGGCAGAGTGAAGGCACTTAATTTCTGTGGAAAATGGGAGACAAGGCTATAACATTCCTCTTTACCAACCATAGGCCATTGGTTGTCTCCACAGAGCCCTGCCATTAGTGTCTCTTTAGAAGAAGCTGCTCCCTCCTCTTTCCAAAGCTCCTCTGACAATGAAGCCGTCAACAACCTTGGCTTTGCCTGGCAGAAAGGCTTAAGTGGGTGCCCCTCTCCTGAGCCATCTCGGCTCCCTTTCTCCTCTTCCTTGCCTTTTGCCAGCTCCTTGCCATTCTTTTATCTTCAACAATAATAAAACCAGATTATCCTTACATTGTTTCCCTGACAGCCAGCAGGTCACCATGTGTGTCTGGTGGGAGCTGGAGATAGGAGGATTGGAGGAAGGGAAGTATAAGTTCAAGAACAAGTCAGTAGGCAAGCATCTCATTCTGTGTTTGGGTCAAGGGCATCATGGCAGTGCCCAGTCCGTGGCCTCATCCATTTGGGAACAAAGCTGATAGTAGTTGTGATGCCTGGTGCCTTTCATTTTCTGGCCTTCTCACAGTAGTGCAATGCTGTGCTGCTTTTCTCTTGTAGACAGCCCTTCAGGGACTGCTACTGCCGTGGAGATGCAATGTGCAGCCTTCTCATGGGCGCCAGTTGAGGAGGAAAGCACCAGGCAGCCTTTGTCCGCAGGCACTCTGCAACTGCATATTGAGAACCTGTCAGTGAGAAAGGTGAGCCAAGGACACAGGAAGTAACGGGAAAATGACACTGGAGAAGCCAAATAATGGATCAGGGGTGGCGTGTTTTCATGTTTTCCTGGTCTTATGAGCCATGCATCAAAATCTTCTCTTGATCAAGAGGCACAGAGCACATATCACATCTCTCAGAGATGAAGGGTGCTGGAGGAGATCCAGGCATGGCTTAAACACAGCAGATGAACCAGCTCCTTCTGCTGTCTACCATTGCAGGAGAGGACTGAGCAGGGAACGGAACCGGGCTCCAGAGTTAACACTACTTGCAGATTTGTGTCCTGCCATATCGGGAGTCTGGTTTACCCAACAACTGCACCCAGCTCTGCTGCTGAACCTGTGAGATAGTCCTAGTTTAAGACAGCAGTCAGCTTTCTTACAGGCTACGTGTGGCTCAAGAAATCTGGACAAGCCACCCTGTATTAGCACATCTGGTTGTTCCTTTTAATTTCCCTTTGCAGGGGATGCTCCTGGGGGTTGTTGGCAAGGTTGGCTCTGGCAAAAGCTCTCTGCTTGCAGCCATCACTGGAGAGCTCATTAAGTAAGTAGCTTAAAGACTTCTCCCTGCCTGGTCCCTTGATGCCCCAGCAGGCAGAGACTATCCAGTCCTATCCCTATCTGTAGGCCATTTTGGTCTACCAACAGTTCTTCTTTGTTGACCTTTCCACCCACTTCTGGTATGCTTGTAGACAAGGTGGACGAGTGTATGTTTGTGACCTGGAGCAAGGATTTGGTCTGGCCACACAGGAGCCTTGGATACAGTTTACCACTGTCCGTGAGAACATCCTTTTTGGGCGGGACCATGATGCCAGGCTGTACGAGGAGGTGGTAGAGGCTTGTGCCCTCTCTGAGGACCTGAACGTGAGTAAACTGTAAACCTGCCTGGGCCTTCTTGGTCAGCTTTTGCATCCAGTCTGAGCCTCACTGGGAGCAGTTCTCTTTCTTTCAGGCTACAGACTGCTTCTCCAATGTCCCGATCGCACAGCGTTACGCTGATTGCCAATCCCAGACTATACCTGGTCCCACAGTTCTTTAGGGTGTGAAGTCACCTTGTTGCTCTTTGGATGGTTCCTCTTCTGCTGCTGAGCCAAAAGCTCTTGATCCTGGGGAAAGATGTTGTTGCAGAGCTGATGACTGCCAGGTTTTTCAGGCATAACCTATAAGCTGGTGCATTTTTGGATCAGAAGGAACTTTTCTGGGATCTGGAAGGGCTGAGTCTGTGGTCCTCCTATCAGTAATACACATGTTCTAAGTTTGAGGCTTATGGCTGTATTAGCCAGTAAATCTGGCTGTTATATATGGTAGGAAGCTAGCCTTCTCCCAGTTTATAACCTGATGCCTGATACTCTGAAGTGCCAGGCCTGCTGTTTGCTTGGACAGGAGCTATGAATACTCTGTAAAGGTAAGATACTTATTTGAGAAGTAGTAGACTATGCCTGTGCTACCAAATCAAGAGGAAACTGATTCCAGCTGGTGAAACTCTGTAGTTTTTACTGCTAAGCTGTTTGGATGGGCCCTGGCATGATTTTGATGCAGACACAGCTCTCGCTCTCCCAGAAAATTCCCCGGCATAATTTCTGAGTTATCTCAGACTAGAAGTTGCTCTCAATGGGTAGTTCAGATATGGCCACCCTATTCTGGAGTGTAATAAGAGTTTAGTTGCCAAAATGCCAAGCTTGCCAGTTGTGTGCAGAACCAGTGTATACACTGTTGCATTGTTTAATTTTTGGTAAGGTGTCACCCTAAGGAATTACTGCCAGAGGCAGGAGAGGGACCTCAGTGTTCAGCTTTTGGGTCCCCAGTAGTTTTCTGTTCCTTCTAAGTGGATTTTCTTAAATGTTTCAGATTTTACCAGCAGGTGACCAGACAGAGGTGGGTGAAAATGGTGTGACACTCAGTGGGGGACAGAAGGCTCGAATAGCCCTTGCCAGAGCTGTTTACCAGGTAAATAACAAAGGAGTCATGCTGTGGCAGATTGTGTTCAGTGCCAAGATGTAAAGAAGCGGTAAACACCCAGCTGTACAGTGTGCTCTGGCAGTGTGTCTTAAACCGCATTGTGCTGGCCTAAAGGTGCTGGCTATGTGCCACACGGAGACACTTACATTTTCTCTACAGCGCTGCCTGCTCCGGCAGGGCCAGCAGCTGTATCCTTTTCTTTTGTCTCCCTCTCAGGAGAAAGAGCTTTACCTCCTTGATGATCCCCTGGCTGCTGTTGATGCAGATGTAGCCAACCATCTTATGCGGAAATGCATTCTCGGAGTTCTCAAACACAAGACCAGGATCCTTTGCACCCACAGGACAGAGTTTTTGGAGAAGGCCGATGCCCTGTTGTTGATAGACAATGGCAGGATAGTTAAGACAGGTACACTGGCTGTCTTCTCAGGCATTCGTTTGTGCCTGTATGCCAGACTTGGAATTGGTTGAGCAAAGACATAAGGGAGTAGGATTAACTAGTGGGGAATGCAGTGGTAATGAGCTTGAGTACACTGCATGTGGACAAAGATTGGGTGGAAGGGAACGTGCAGATGCACAGATAAACCAGGACAGCCTTAGAGGTTGGGAGCTGATAAGGCAGAAGGCCATAGTAGGTTGTATGGAGCAGGGCCTTCTAGGGCGTACGAATGTTAAGAGGGTACAAAACTCGGCCATTTCGTAGCAAGAGGCAGTGAGTAGCGGGCATCTGTTCCTCACAGACCCTGAAGCATTTGCACATCTGTCTTTGCAGGCACACCGGCTGATATCCTGCCACTGGTGGAAGCCTTCCCCAAGTGCAAATATATGGACAAGAGGCAGAAGGATAAAGGTCTATACCGGGCGAGCTTGAGGGTGGCTGGGGCAGCACAGCTTAGCTGTACCAGATGGCTGCTGGCCTTAGACCAGAGCTCCCACCATCTTGCTCTGCTGTGGCAGTGCTGATATGTGGGTAGCGTGTGTGTAGAGGGAGAGGAGGCCCACATATTGTTGGGTATTGGTCTGGAGCAGTATTTGAATCTGTTGTTCCATGTGTGGTCCAGCTTTGGATGAAGGTCTGCCAGGATTGGTGTACCTGTCTTGAGAGAAGATGGAAGAAAAGTCTCCCTCGTAGCCTAGACTTGCTCTGTTCACAGCAAGGAGCAGCTGCAGGAGGAACTTTTGTCACACTGACCTTTGTTTTTGCCTCCATTCCCATAGCCCCTGATGAACAGGGCCAAGAAGAGGTCGTAGAGACAGAGCCAGAAGAATCAACCCAAAACAATCATCTCATCCACAAGGAGGAAGAGAAGAAAGAAGGGGCAGTGGCTTTTCAGGTGTACAAGGCATATTGGCTGGCAGTGGGCAGCTGCTTGGCATTATCCATCCTCTTCTCGCTGCTCCTGATGCAAGGTGAGGCAGTGGTTCAGTAGCGCATCTCTGTTTAGACATTCCTCTCTTCTTCTTCCCTGGTTGTGTGGAGTTTAGGGAAGAAAAGAGGCCAGGGGTTTAATCACTGTCTTTGCAGCAGGAAGGCCCATTCTGTCTTCCCCAAACTAAGTAGCACAGTTGGGAGGGGGCACGTGCGAGAACAGCATCTGACATCTCACTGCTGCAGTTGCATGTCTGCTCCTCTAGCAGTGCCCTGTCCCTGCTGCAGCTCAAGGCTGTTCCATGCTCCTGCTCTGCTACTAACAGTGGAGAATGAAGGCAGAGGAAGACTGGGCAGTGAGACAATAACAAAAGTTGTCCAGCAGCTTCTCCTCCAGCATTTCTGCTTCATATTTCCTGATTCAAAGGTTGACTCCCTCTTTATGTCATCTGTCTTTCTCTGTAGCATCCAGAAATATCTCAGATTGGTGGCTGTCACACTGGATCTCCAGCATATCCCAGACAGCAAATACCTCTGTGATGGTCTGCTCAGCTTCCCCACCTTCCCCAGAGCTGCTTCTCTTCTCCGTTGTTGGGCTTGTGTAAGTGAATGCTGGTCAGGAGATGCCAAAGGAAGCTGAAAACACACTCCGATTTTGCCCTTAAGTGTATTTCAGGTGAAGATCCTTGCTGAAAGCAGGGATAAACTGACCACCCCACTGCAGGTGATCTGTGTGGCTGCTTTGACAAAGAAAGAAAATCAAAATCTCTAACCTGATGAGGTGCCCAAAGGGCTTCTGCATAGGGCTGATGGAAGACCCCTAGCTGCATAGTAATCAGTGTTTGTCCCAGCAGGCCAAAGGGGTGGTCTCTCACAGGAGTATCAGGTTGAAGTATTCTGGTTTCCCCTTGAGTATGCTCCTGGGTTCTCATGCCCTGTCTGTGAGTTTACTGTCCTGGGAACCTTGGCAGATTCATAATCTTCAGATTCATAATCTTCCTCCTTCTGTGTTCCAGCTCCCCCATTCAAGCTCTGGACACCACCCCAGTTCCTTCCAATGGTTCACTGGATGTGAATTTCTACCTGATAGTTTATGGGAGCATTGCAGGGGCCAACTCCCTCTTCACGATTCTTCGGGCCTTCCTCTTTGCTTACGGCACTATCCGTGCTGCCACTGTCATTCACAACCGACTGCTCCAGAAGGTTCTGAAGGTAACAGTCAGAAAGTCCAGGGCAGGCTGGGGCTCTTGCAGGTCACTCTGCCTTGATGTCCTTCTCATAATTGGGAGTAGGGGCTTGGGAGGTGGATTAGGGTTTCTGCTGGTATTAGCTGATGAGCTCCATGCAGGGCTATATCCAAAAAGGGCTGCACCACAGCCAGCACAAGGGGCCAATGTGCTGGGGTTCAAAATGTGTCCTGTAAGGCTTGTTCTTTTTCTTGGAGAGGGGTTTTATGGCTGCCGCCTGCATGTATTCACTCATTAAGCTTAGATATATAGCCAAGATGAGGGCTAGCTGAATCAAAGTAGCTTTTGCAGGATCATGAGCTCAGATTCAGATCGGATTGGTAAGAGTCATTGAGCAAGATTTAGGGCTGATGGCTGGCATGTGTCAGTTAACTTTCTTTAGGATTTGGGCTTCCTTGGGTCCTTGGGCTGGAGTTAGGATTAGAGGATTGGAAGATAGGATTAGAGGATTGTCTCACTGGCTATTGGTGGGCCAGTATGGGATCTGAGTGACTGCTATCTTGGTAACTGTCTGCCATTCACCACGGAAGGGGGCCTTCCTTTTACTGTGCGAACAGTGTGAGTTGTTTGGCTACGAGTGGATGCTGCCTTTAGAGTCTGAGATTTCTTCTCCAGCTGTGGTGGCCACAGCTTTGTGGCCTTATCCGCTCCCCTTGGTGCTGTTCTCCTGGGCACCATTCTGTGGCTGGATCTCGCTGCAGCTGACTGGCTCTTACTTTCTGATTTTCTTGTTGCCAGGCCACAGTCACCTTCTTTGATACCACACCAACAGGCCGGATCCTGAACCGCTTCTCCTCAGACTTGTACTGCGTCGATGACAGCCTGCCATTTATCCTCAACATCTTCCTGGCCAACATGTATGGGCTACTGGGCATGCTGGTGATAATCACTTATGGCCTCCCTTGGATTGGTCTTGTGTTACTCCCTCTGGGTGCCCTCTACTTCTCCATCCAGCGCTATTACCGGCGCACGTCCCGGGAGCTCAAGCGCCTTTACAGCATCACTCTGTCTCCCATTTACACTCACTTCTCGGAGACCCTCTCAGGACTGAGCAGCATCAGAGCCATGCGGGCAACACAGAGGTGAGTGGAAAGAAAGAGCCTCCAGAGAGCCAGAGCTTTGGCTTTATAGTCCAGGGCCTTCCTGATGTGATGCTAGGTATGGGGTGACAGGAATACCCTTAGTCTGGGGCAGCAGGAATGGAGGTTGAGTGGTGTGAACCTCTGTTGTGCACCTCCCAGGTTTGAGTTGGAGAATCAGCTGCGCCTGGAGCAGAACCAGCGCTGCCTCTTTGCCAGCAACACAGCGATGCAGTGGTTGGACATCCGTTTGCAGATGATTGGGGTTGCTGTGGTTACCGCTATTGCAGGAATTGCCATAATCCAGCACCAGAAGCAACTGGGAAATCCAGGTAGGTTGCCAGGGATTGTTCTGTGCCCACCCTTAGGCCGTGGCCCAGGGGTTCCTCCTCTTCTAGCCCAGAGTCTTCCTACACTGGGGTAAGATCCAGAGCTCCTGCTCCCTGTCCCTCTACAAGTCACCCACGGTGTAGTGCTTCAGCTCCTGTCCCTCCTCCTGTGTGTCCCCATTCTCGAGTGGGATCCCAGACTCCAGAGTGCTGACTTCTCCCTTGCTTCTTTGTCCCATCACCAAGATCCCAGCTTCTTCCCTGCCAGTAACATTCTTGCTTATGCTTTTGTCCTTGCAGGACTTGTGGGCTTAGCACTCTCATATGCCCTGTCTGTCACAAACCTGCTCTCAGGCCTCATATCGAGCTTCACTGTGACAGAGACCATGATGGTGAGTGTGGAGCGGACAGAGGAATACACCACAGACATCCCCACGGAGCCCCAGGATAAACTGGTCCAGGTAAAAGCTCAGATACGTTCTCAGGGACTGCCCGTCTTCTGGCTCTGTGCCCTGCACTTGCCTCCTGGGGAGATGACAGAGTTCCAGTGAATGGGTGGAGGGCCCTCGCCCACAGAAACCACCTTTATCACTCATCCTTTACCAGTACATTCCCCAGGGGGATGTATATCTGGCAGGGATTGGTGAAGGCTGGAATGATGGGAAGGGGTAGGAGAGCAGAATGGCTGCTAGGTCCAAGCTGTGAGAGAAAAACAAGCCTAGGAGGGAGTGGAGATGGAGCTGGGCTGTGTATTGGGTCTGCTTAGAAGTCAGGCACCCATCCAAAGGGATGGATGGAGCTTGGCCTGTGGGGAGGTGAGGCTGAAGATGACAGCGGGTCATGGTCATACTCTGTCTCACCCTGGTATCCCTCTTAGGTTGCTGCTGACTGGCCAAGCCAGGGGCTTGTGGAGTTCCAGCAAGTGGTTCTGGCCTACCGAGTGGGCCTGCCTAATGCACTTGATGGTGTGAACTTCACAGTTTACCCTGGAGAGAAGGTGGGGATTGTGGGTCGCACAGGATCTGGAAAATCCACCCTTTTCTTGGCCCTTTTCCGCATGCTGGAGCTGAAATCAGGCCGTATTCTCCTGGATGGTGTTGACAGCCGGCTGGTGGGCTTGGAGGAGCTGAGGTATGGAGGTCTGAGCAGAGTAGAGGGTAGCTGGGGGTGCTGAGAGCTGTCAGTGCTTGGATGCCAAAGGGAAGAGTGAGGAGGAAAGGACATATGGCACCCTCTTACCTGATTGTGGCAGCTTCTTATGAGTTACTCTTTTGTTTCTGAACAGCTATGCTAAGGAAACCAGGTTGAAAATGTGACCAATGTCTCTGTGCCTTTGAGATACACAGCAATCTAAGACACCTCACCCCAGGAAAAAAAAGAACAACAGGCCTTTGCTTTTCTGCAGAACCTACCCCATGAGCCTTCAGCTCTCATTTGCTTGCAGATCGAGGCTGGCTATCATCCCCCAGGATCCGTTTTTGTTCAGTGGCTCAATCCGAGAGAACCTGGACCCCCAGGGAAAACGAACAGATGCTGAGCTCCACGAGGTGTTAGAGCAGTGCCACCTGCGGGATGCCATTACTCAGATGGGTGAGTCTGAACCCAGCAAGAAGCTGCTGGTGAGCCCTGGTACTGGGAGAGGGGAGAAGGCCTCAGCTCAGTCAGGGAGCTGAGGAAGAGGGGCCAGGTGAATGCAGTAGGGAACAGGTTAGGTGAGGCCACACTAGGACCAGCGTGGGAACAGGTCAGTGGGAGCCGGTGGCATTCATTCCCTGAGATTTAGTTGGAAGAGACTGGCAGGTGATGGATTGCATGGCAGGATCTTGCCGATGAGACCAGTGGATGTTAGAGCAGAGACTGAGACACAAGTGAGCCCCCAGTTCTAGGGGAGCGTGGCATATCTGTGCCAGATGTTGCTTGCGTCCGAGTGTAAAGGCTCCCATTCGAAGACCTGGGCCTGAGCAGGATTGGGATTTTGAGTGCTATTGGAAAACCCCAGACTGGAGGAGCCGTCTGGGGCCCTGTGCAGAGCTAGTGGTGTAACTTCTGAGCTTGACCCCCGCAGGTGGATTGGACAGCGAGCTGGGAGAGAGGGGAAAGAGTCTGTCGGTGGGACAGAGGCAGCTGGTGTGTCTGGCGAGAGCTCTCCTGACGCAGGCCAAGGTGAGTTCCCTGCCTCCGTTGGAGTGAGGGGGAGGGGGAGCTGCTGATGGCTGTGTGGGGACAGCAGAGCAGAGCGCTCCAGAGTTAGGAGTGTGGTGGGAACAGACATCCTGTGCTACCTTCTTGGGCTGTCCCTAGGCAGGGATTGGGGTCTCCCCTGTGGTGCTTGGGAGCTCCCTTCGCTCTGTCCCTGGCAGGTGCTCTGCATCGATGAGGCCACAGCCAGCGTGGATCAGAAGACAGACCAGCTGCTGCAGCAGACAATCCGCCAGCGCTTTGCTGACAAAACTGTTTTGACGATTGCTCACAGGTATGGAGGAAGCAGCACTTGTTGCCTAAATTCATCCTATCACTCGCAGGGAGTGGTAGCTGTGCCTGCCATGCCTGGGCCTTGAACTGAGCAGGGAGGTTTCCCTGAGGAGGCTTTTCAAGTGCAAAAGGCTGGACCTTGCCTATTGGCCTTTTCTGCTTTATTAGCCCCTCGGTGCTGGGAACAACCGTATGTGAAAACGTCGTACCCAGAAATTGGGGGACAGCAAAGGACAAAACGTATGGCAGATCATATGGCAGATGGCTCTCCTGGGCACTGCCTGCTGGGACGGGGGGAGTGAATCAGACCTTGTGGTTCTGCCAAATGAGGGCAAGGAGCGATGGAAAACTATCCTACAGAAAGGAGCAGCATGGAGGCCCGGGAGGAGCAGGGGTCTCTGGCTCAGTAGAGGGCACTGCAGGACAGCCGGCGATGAAGGGCTGCAGCCAGCTCCTGGCGAGGGGAGGCAGACCACTGGGTAGTTCTGTTTTCCAAAACCCTGAGTTTTGGTCCTAGCCTCTACCCAATGCTGGCAAGCTACACAGTGGCCAGGCAGGACAGGGCAGCAGTGCTTGCCCCACAGCTGAGAGATTTAGTGTAAGAGTAGGAGCAATAGATGGTTACAGGCAGAGGGAGGAGGGCAAAACCTGACTACTGTGGGTACTGAGAAGGGATGGGTTCACATTAGGCAGTGCTCCCACTACTGCCAAGTGGAGGAGAATTTGGAGGAGGGTTATGCAGTTGTATGGAAAGTGTTTTCAAAGCACAAAGGTTACCACAAAAATAAAAATCAAATGAGCAGGTGGCAGGGGGTGGTGTCCTGCTGCAACAGAAGTGGGAGTGACGGATGACAGGCAGGGTGGGTTGGGCCTGGCAAGTGAATCGAGTGAGTCTTGTTAAATGCATCAGATAGAAAGGAGGCAGGAAGGGTGTGAAGGTAACATGGTTCCTATGCTAGGGATATTATGCATAAATAGAGTAGAAAGGTAAGGGCACCGTGGGCTGAGGTGCGTGTTTGGGTTGGGTAGGGGGAAGCCACCTCTGACGGAGGAGTAACTAGAAGAGCCAGCAGAGGAAAGAGTGGCAGAAGGCAAAGCAGCAAGACTGGGTTGAAGATGGCCCCAGCCCCTCTTCCACTGGGATGAAGGGAGATGGGGGAGAGCAGTAAGGAGGGGAGAGGTGGTGATGGGGTTGTTTTGTACCCATGGTTATTCCATGCCATTCAGCTTCAGGTAAACCATTAATTGAATAGGTGAAATCTAGGATGGGAAATGACACAGTACTTGTCCCTCACCCCTCCAGGTCACTTCCAGTACTGCAGCCTGGCACTCTTTTGGGGATGAATGTGTAACCAGTCCTGCCGTCCATAACACTTTTACCTGCTCAAATCCTGTGCAGTGTCTTCCCTGTGACTTGCAGCTTTGTAGGGCTGTAGTTTCACAGTGAACAGTGCACAACTGTGCAAAAGTCTTCCTCCTGCCCTGTCTTTCCTCCCCAGGGCCAGAGGTTGCTGCCCTGGTAGCAGACTGGGCAGAACTGGGTGCATACAGTGTGTTGCAGGTATTGTCATTGGCAGTCTGGCAACTACAAATCCCCTTGTGGTGGCAGCATAAGCAAAGATGCCAGACTGCTGGGGAATGGCAGCTGATGCACAAGTCCATTTCTGCTGCCCTCAGGAGGTGGCAGGTGAGGAAATGTAGGGGCAAACAGAAGCAACTCAATAACTCTCCTGTGGGAAAGGAGACATCTTGTGCAACCCCAGAATCAGGCATGCCCTGAGCTTTCCCTCCACAGAGCTTCTCTCTGTGCTCCCAGTGCCCTGCCATGCCCAGCAACTGGACAGCATCGCTGTGCTCTCCTAAGAGGCAGTGCATTTCAGCAGTGTGCACAGGCTCTCTGGGGAGCTGGACTGCAGTGTGTCCCTCAGTGCACAGGGAGATGCTCCACAGATCCTGATGTTGGGCATGTCTTGACCCACCCCTTGACAGCTGGGGAAGCAGTATCCAGGGTTTCTCCTCAGATCCACCAATGTGCCTCCTGGTGTTTGCTGTCCACAGGCTGAACACCATCTTGGACTCAGACCGTGTGCTGGTGATGCAAGCTGGGAAAGTGGCAGAGCTGGATTCACCCGCCCGCCTAAGCCAGAAAGATGGCTCCTTGTTCCAGCGCCTCCTGCACAGCGGGCAGCAGTGACCTCCCTCCTGGGCTGGGCCCAGGCAGCCCTCCTGGCTCTGTGGCTGGCTTTCTTCTCCCCTCAGCTGCCAGCACTGTCCCTGCAGGGCCAGGAGTTGCTGAGGTGAGGGAAGGGGTTATTCCTGCCTGCAGGCAGCAATTGTGTGTCCTCAGGGACAGGAGCATGGCACTGCGGCCCTGCCTTCATTAGGGGAGACGGGACCTGGTATTTAGGGCCATGCAAGCCTGGCTGGTGGGATACTGCTCCCCTCCAAGGCTCTCCTTTGAGATTACAAAGGGCTTTTCTGTTCACTGAAGAATCAGTGACTCCTAGTCTGAGACTGTCTCACACGTGCAATTTAAAATAAAGTGGAAACATCCTTGTGAAGCTCTGTTATTCAGGTTTCTGTCCCCTTTCCCCCACCCCCAGACAGAGACTTCCTTGTGAGATACAGGAGCAGTGCCCTCTCTGCACAAAGACAACCCTACCTGCTTCCTACTACTTTCAAAGGTCACCACCTTTCCCAGCCCAGAAGGTTGCACCCAGGGACCTTGCTGCTCTTCCTCTGGTTTACAGTAGAGAAGGCCTTTCCCTGAAGGGCCAGAATGCGATTACATTAAAGGCCTGTAATGTGAGTTTATTTCAAGACCACTTTTCCTAAGGAAACTCCCTGTCCCTCCTGCTCCCAGCTGCGCAAACCCACAGCTGCTTTTAGTTTTAGGATCAGATTGCTCTTCCCATCAGCACCATTGGACTCAGTCTTGGGTTTTCCCCTTCTCCACAGCACTGAGGCAATACCTAGCAGGTACCCACCTTTGCTATGCTGTCCTGAGGCAGGTCCTGTTCCTTCCCCTGAGGCTGTGAGAGCCATCTCCACCCCTGCAACCAGAGCACAGGGCAGGACAACTCCTGTGCCACGATCAGGGTTTGCATTCTTGAGGGAAGTGATGGAAATATTCGTCCAGAACAAGTAGCTGAGCAACCTGATCTAATTGAATCTGCTGAGGGCAGGAGGTTGGTGACCAGAGGTCCCTTCCAACCTAAATTATTTTATGATTCTCTGATACACTGTTTCTGGGCTTGTATTTGTTTTATTTGATAAAGGTACATCATCCATCCATGTATTAAAAAAATAATCTTTCTGATGAAGCCCCAGTCCCCTCTCCCAGGTCTTCCTCCTGGCTGAGTGCTCACTCCTTTGTCTGCTCTCTTCACACCATCTTGAACCCAGCTCTGCAACCCTACAGGCCAGTAGGAGGGTTTGGGTTGTGGGGATTTTTACCCCACCGCTTATCCCTCTGTGCTCATGAGGAGGCAGGGAAAGCCCTGACCCTGGCAGAGAGATGCTGACTGCTGCAGACCGGACCAGCACAAGCAGGAGCAGACCTGGCACAAAGGCTCAGCGACCTGGCCATCTACTGCCTCTTAGCCGTGCTTTAGCAACGGTGGAGAAGGCAGTACCATATCTGCTTCCTGTGGTCATCCCAGGCTCGGCAGCCTGTCCTCACATCCGCTGTGGGGAGCTTAGCCTTTGCTGTATCAAACAACGCTATAATGGCTGATTCGAGGGTAGTGCCATCTGCCTGCCTTGGAGTGACTGGGAGAGGAAAGGAGGATCTGGATCGTGTATTGCTCCTGAACCAGCTGCAGCACATCTCCAGCCTTGGCCATCTCCAGTTTGACCTGGGTGGGCGTATGAGAAGGACCAGCTCAGGCCCTGAGCAGGCCATCCTCCTCCTCGTCAGCAAATGGTGAGGCAGAAGTGCATGCTGGAGAGGGGAAGGAGCTTGGTCATTTGTGGCCAGACTAGAAAGGATGGCTTGGTAGGCAGGAGAAGACCCCTGGATCATCAGGAGGAAAGTACAGAACGTGTTTGTAACCCCAAGTCTGACAGCGAAAGGAGGGAGCATCACCCAGGGCAGAAGAAGGGCAGGAGGAGACCCCAAATGATGTCCAGAGTCTCTTTGAACTGGCTTATAGAACCACAAGGCCGGGGAGCAAGGGTGTTTGCTCGCTCCCCAGGGACATGGCATCTAAAATGACAGCCTCCAGAAACAACTGGGAGCCGCCCCATCCAGTACTGGGGCAGGGAGGCCCGTGCAGCCATGACTGTCACGAAGGCCTCAGAAGAAACATCCCAACGCCAGCAGAAACAAGGACAAAGCCCCTTCCAGTAGTCCAAGGGAGGAGTTATAAAGGGCCTGGCAGAATGTGGGCTTGCACAAAGGCCGTGCCCTCCTCCAGCACTACCCGTCCTGTTTCTGAGAGCTCATGTCGGACGATACTGGCACTGCGTGGCACGGGCTCCCGCAAGCAGCGTGTCACTGCTCCCCTGCAGGGCTGGCCTGACACAGCCCTGCTTTCAGATGCCCGTGGGTGCCGGCTGTCCCGGCCGGGTGGGAGACAGCTCAGAGCCAGGCGGGGCCATCACACCAACGCTCGACGCCCAATGCTTTTGCTGACACGTTCACTGCCCTGGGAGCCCTTCCTCACTGCCTGGCTTGTGCCGGCGCAGCTCCCCAGGGCGCAGTTCGAGGGCTTCGCCGGCACGATAACCTGCCAGGGCCCAGCTCAGAGTCCTCGCAGATCACAGCTCCGTCGTCTTCCTGGGCTCGATCAGGATGGTGTTGAGCATGCCCACCTGGCACTCCTGGTCTTGGAGCTTCCTTGCAGCCTGCGAAGGGCTTTGGCACCAGTTCGACCTCTGACGGCCCCTCTGCCAGTTCCTCAGCATTAGCAGGACGGTGATGAGGACCAGCACTGCCGTCAGCACCCCGAACACCAGCACTGTCACCAGCTGGGCTTCGCTCAGCCCTGAGTCCCTCTGGGTCACCACCTCCTTCACAGAGATTTTCAGCAACCCTCCCCCCGGCTCCTTCTCGCTGTGGTTGGCCACGCGCCGCCCCGTGACCGCAGTCCTGACAGGCTCTGGCTGCGTCACCCCCGGCATCTCGCTGGTGGTGCTTTTCACCACCCCGCCATTCTCACGGTTCGCAGGGTGGTAGGGAGGAGCCCAGGTGGGCTCAGGGACGGAGATCTCACAGGTTTTGCCAGTAAAACGGTCAGGACACAAGCAGTCATAGTCATTGATGCGGTCATAGCACTTTGCCCCATTTTTGCACGGCTGGCTGGCGCAGTCATTGATGTTGATGGTGCAGAAACGCCCTTCAAAGCCCACCTGGCACTGGCAGGAGAAGCGGTTGATCCCATCATGGCAGGTGGCACCATTGGCACAGGGACGCATCAGGCAGTCGTCCACGTCATTCTCACAGAGAGCCCCCACAAAGCCAGCGAGGCACCGGCAGGTGAAGTTGCTGGCAAAGCCGTTTTCGTCTTGACACTGCCCCCCATTCTTGCACGGAAACCTGCGTGGAGAAAGCACGGTCATGGCCCTGGAGAGCAAGCAGCTTCCCCTGCCCCAGGGAGGAAGCCACACACTGTGGATTGCAGGGCCAGTGAGTCTGGCACCAGCTCTCTCCCCGGGGGCAGCTCGCTCAAGGAGATGAGGCGGGAGTTTCCACCTCCCCAAGCAAGAGGCTGTGGGACCTCCTCAAAGGCTGTGGCTGTGCACAGACCCACCACCCACCAGGGAGGGTCTTCAGCCAAATCATCTGAAGAGGATACATGCCCTCCTGATGCTCCCCAAAGGCATGATAGGTGTCAGTTCATCACACCTACAGCAGCAAGTGACAGGAATCTGTTCAGATCGCAACAAAGACCTTGTCCCAGTGGGACTGTGCGGTGCACACAGCTAAACCAAAGCCAAAGATGGTTTTGGCTTAACTCCATTAGCACATGGAAATCCACAGATAACAAGCCAAGCTGGGCCACTGCTTGGCAGTGCATGATCCGAAGCTAATGCTGTCTGTAATCTCACTGCCCTCACTGCTGTGTCTCACCCTGCCTTCTCACATGGCCCCGTCTTCATCTCACAGTCCTTCCCATGAAAGCCTTCTGGACACAGGCAGGAATATTCCCCGTCTCGATCATAGATACACTGAGCCCCATTCTGGCACGGGGACTGGTGTTCGCAGATGTGTATGTCTGAGGGGGGAAAAAAGGTGGGAATGAGTAAGAAAAGAGGGCCGATGTGGCAAATTCAGTTCAAACACAGCCAGTCAAACCCAGTGGGGAAGGAGAAATGGCAGGAGTTTCTCCCACCTCTCCTCCAACGGGCACCTGCAGCAACAGAAGTGCAGTGCCTACATAGTGCCTCCCAGCTACGGTCTGCAAAATGCACAGGCTCAGGGGTGCAGAGAAAGTAAATCGTCCTGCAAATCTGCACAACATGAAGATGCTGTGCATGGCATCTGGCCAGCCAGTGCAGACCCATGGCACAGAAGAGCCTCTGAGGCCAGAGGAGGGGGAGTCCACCGGCCACCTGTCAAAGGCAGGAAGCCCTGGGGGAAACAGGAGGTGCTGCCCAGAGCCCAGCCGTGGCAGGGGAAAGGCAATGAGTTCATCTGCTCCATTTCCTGAGGCTGGCCAGTGTCATGGCAGCTCTTGCCATGCAGCCAGGGAACGGGTGCCGGCAGCCTGACCTCTTCTGCAGGAAGAGAATGGTCCCAGCTGCGGCAGCCAGGCAACGTCCCGTCTCCCGGGTAGCCCAAGCAGCACCACCAGGGTGGCTTCTGGCTATGCTGGCTCACCCCTTTGCGCAGGGTGTGCTGGGCTTCTGCCCTCAGCACCGGAGGCTGCGATGTCCAGCCCGTGACTCACCTTTGTCACAGAACTTGCCGGCCCAGCCAGTGTGACAGATGCACTGCCAAGGCTGGTGGCACGTCCCGTGGAGACACCCCGGCATACGCACGCACTCCTCGCAGTACTCGCCTTCCCAGCCTGGATCGCACCTGCAGGAGGACAGGGCATGGCAGCATGATAAAACCCAAGCAGGGGCTGCAGAAAAGCTCACTGCTTGCCATGCAGGGTTCCTGCAGATAGAGCGGTGCTGGGAAACCCTCCCAAAGCCCCCCATGAACCTGCTGGCTCCCTCCTCCAGAGGAGATCGGTGCTGGCATCTCATCTTTCCAAAGAAGCAAGTGGACAGAGTGGGAGCAGACTCACCCTCTGCAACCAGGGAGGGTAAGGGAGCAGTAACAGAGCTCAGCAGCTTCGCTTTTAGTGCCCGTGTCCCACTGCTCTCCTCCAGCCCACCGCTCTGTACACACCACTGCCTTAGCTCAGCAATTCCCGCGCCTCCCTCATCGCGCGGCCAGTCTGACAGGCAGAGAAGAGCCCCATCCCTAACCCTGAACTCCCTGAGGGCCCCTGAGGCCCAAGTGTTCTCCTGAGCCCCTTTGCATTATAACGTGTGTCATTTTTTGTCTGAAGTGCGCTGTAACTCAGCTGCGAAACCTTGCTTGCCATGGCTGGCATTTGGAATAAGACATCAGCCAGCTCACAAGGGCAGTATGACGGGAAAACCTGCGGCACGCAACGAGCCTTCTGGCCCCAGAAGAGCAGGGCACAGGCGATGGCTAAGTAAAGCCAAGCTGCGTTGCTCCGGTGGCTTCCCTCCGACCTGCCAGCTCCAAGGGGGAAAGCAAGTGATAACGAGAGCTGAGTGGAGGTGGCACCAGCTGCAACAAAAGCTATACACAAACCAGCACAAAATTTAACCAAACTAAAACAACATGGTCTCTAGAGTGAGCAAGGGGGTTCATTTTCATGGCTGAGGCTCATTTCAGTGGGATGTGCGGTGACTACAGCTTTGCCAGGTTGGTCTGAGGCTGCACTTTCACACCTGGACTGGCTAGTGTCACTGCAGGTTGTTCCAAACAGATAAGGAAAATTATTTAAAAAAAATAGTTATATTAATTAGAGGCTTTTTGATGGGAATGGAAGCAATACCGTGTGCCTGATAGAGTCTGGGGAAATGCATTCATACCTGGACAACCATGAGCTTACAGAGGGCTGCAGGAACCCCTACTGCCCAGTACCCGCACGGAGCAGGCACCATCAACTCCGCCCCTTCTCTAAAAGGGAGATGGCCAACCTAAAAACTGCCAGGGAGGGAGCCAGGTAAGCGGCCAAGTCTCTCTGAGTTTGGGGTGATTTCAATGGGGTACTGCCAAGCTGCTGAAGGGTTCAGCAAATGCTCTGGAGGCCTGAAATCTGGAGCAGCAACTCATGCATGCCTCCACCGGAAAGACCTGCAGCTGGGCCACCCGCGGTGCGGTGTCTTTGGCCGGGGCTTTGCAGCACCGAGCTCCCCCAACCAGCCACAGCTGCCGAAAGAGCTCAGGGAGGAGCGAGCTCTTTGCAGTTGCAACCGGGGGCCCAGAAAAACCAGAGCTGGATGCTCGGTGATGCAGTGCTCAGTGCAGTTATTGTCACCGCCAGGCCACGTCTGCTCCATGAGGCAAGAACAGGTGACCCAGGCACGGTGTGACACTGGGGGCTGTGCTGTGAAAGTGGGCTGAGGACGCCCCAGTGAGAACGGGGCGGCAGTGGGCAGTCTGTTCCCTTGCAGCACAGGTGTCCGGGCCAGCCCAAAGCAGCCTGCTCCTCCCAGGGCTGCCCTGCAGGACAGGGGCTCCGGGCAGCCCTACACTGGGACGAGAGGCAGCATCCAGGGCCGTGGCAGACCAGGGCGACCACACAGTTGCTTCCCACGTGGGTGCAAGGTCAGGCTCCGAGCTTTGCCCCTGCAGGATCTAGGCACCAGCTGGAGCTGGGATGCTGGGGATCACATGCGCACTCCTGCTGCGGCAGCCTGCAGCTCGCTGATGAGCTCTTTATGAAAACACCCGGAGATCCCCACCACAGCCCAGGCTTCTGAGAGGGGACTCCTGATGCCCTCAGACGTTTATTTGCACACTGGCAGCTCTTGTCTTCCACGCCGCCACAGAGAGCATCCACATCTCAACCAGTGAGGAGGCCAAGCAAGCTGGCCGACCCCCAAGCCTGCCCTGCTGCCTGATGACTTTCCCCATTGTATCTGAGCCCGAAGGCTGCCTCCCATCATCCAGGCACGGCTGGGCTGTCCTAAGCTCCTGTCTAGACAAAAACAGCTCAGCACAATGACATTGGTCAGTGTGTGGTGAGAGGGAAGGACCCTGGAAGCACTGGAGCAAAGGCTGGAGAGGACCAGCCAGAGGCTGAGAGATCAAAATCTCTAACTCCAGAGGATGTCAGGTAAAAAGAGAGCAGAGTCGTCAGTTCCAGGCGTGGGTGAGCAGAGGAGACACTTCAACTCAGGGCAGGGGTGTAGGCACTGGGGACACAGCATCAAGGTGGGGAGAGCAGTTACAGTCAGGGGCAGCAGGAGCTGAGAGCCAAGGACGAGCCATACCTGCACTTCCCATCCTGGTCACAGCAGCCGTGGGCAAGATTACATCGCTCACTGCAGTCATCACCTGCAAGGCAGGAGACGGATGGCATTGGGTTAAGCAGAGACCATAGATGACTCCAGATCTGCCCGTGGCCCTGCTGGCTCACAGCTGCTTTTTTCCTTCTGACACGCTCAGTCTGCCCTTCCTCAGAACTGAAAGGTGGGGAACCTCCCTTCCAATAGCTGGATGCCACACAAGGGATGAGGGTTTCACAGTCACCCAAGCAGCGATAACACTGCCTTTATTGAGAAATGGGACCCTGCTTCAAAACTACTCGGTATCTGATCATCTTCCCCACCCTCTTGTAGACTATGGGTCCTTCTGGGCAAGAGCTGGGGTTGCCCATGTATTAAGGCAACCTGTGTAATAGGGCCTGACCCACCTGGGACCTTGGTCACACTGTCATGCAGGCAGTATGATGTGAAAGCTCAGGGCCAGGTACTGCGATGGCCACAGAGGGACTGAAGGTGGAAACGGAAAGAATGGCTCCTTTTTATCTCCCAGGATATTCCCATCCCCATTGGCATGGAGCAGACTAGTTGGGGCTCCTGTCCTCTGCCAGGACCCAGCTGCCAGCACTCCCTCTCCATTGTGGGGAGGTAGGACCGGGCATCACACAGGGCCAGGTATCCAGTTCTGTTTATTTATTTAAAGGCCACAGAAGCTGTAACTGAGCCATGGCCTCATCATGCCACTTCTCATCCCCTCCTCAGCACTGGCCTGCTTTCTCCAGCCAGGTGTCCCATTTCATCTCCCCCATCCCCTCTTGTCACCTGCTTGTATCTTAGCCCCACGGGGATCTGGCTCGCTTTGGCTCCACAGGCAGTAGAGCTACAGCAAATGTCAGGAGGCAGGGGGTTTCTCCAGGAGCCCAGCATGATCCCAAGCCAGACCCAAGAGCTGAACACCCTTACCTGACTGAGCCCCTCCATCCTGGCCTGGGGCAGGTTAAAGCCCCAATACCAAGAGGCGTGCTCAGGCTTTCCTCAAGCCAGGTGATGTGCTGCCTAGGAAGCAAGCACGGAGAGAAATCTCCATCTGCGTGCATGTGGTTTTGCTGCAGTGAGGTGGCAGGTCCCGCTGCTTGGGATAAGAGACTCCCAAAACAAGCCACTGCGGAGCTGGAGCCGCATCCTGGGACTGCTCAGCCCAAGCCTGGGTGTTGTCACCTTTCCTATGTGTAACCATCTCTCCTGGGAAATGGCTTTGGAAATTTATCACTTATCCAGAAAGGGAGGAGAGCAAACTAATCTTTGGGAAGGGATTTTGTCTCATGGGATCCAGGGTTAGCCGTTCAGTTTTGGGATCTTCTTTCCCACTTGCCCGGCCTCTCTGAACAGGCCCATCGGTTCAGGGACCCACGCACCCTAACGGTAAGGGACAGAGCAGCGGGACCGCTCACTGCTGGTCTGCTCAGGCATTGCCAGCCCCATGGGCACCAGAGCAGGCGTCTCTACAGTTGCCACCAGTCACCACCCCCCAGGTGTGGGATGACTGAGCAGCATTTTCTGGTCTTCTGGGTCAGGCCAACTCTATTTTGCACGGAGACTTCAGCAATGCCAAGGACACGTTTGGACAGACGGATATATGAAAGAAGGCCCCATGTCTACACAGGCTCACCTTGGGCAAGCTGGTGATGGGCCAAGAGGATCCAAACCAAGGACATGAGCTGGAGACAGAAGCTCCTGAGCATGGTCAGTGTGGCCCCACCGAGATGAACACCTACAGAGAGAAAAAGAGCAAGCTCAGAAAAATCCCCTGGCTGACAACCACAGCTTCACTTCACGCATCCCTTCCTCTCCATGCTACCTGGCAGTTTTGAGTTGAAGCATCCAGTTTTGTACAGACTTGTCACCGCACTCCTCTCTGTCCTTCCGGACTCCTTCCTTTAAGGCAACGTTGGAGCACTAAGAATCAAAAAGCCTTTTAAAATGTGTGTACGGGAAAACTGAGTGTGCACACTCAATCCTGAGCGTATAATAGCTCAGGCTGTTACTTTGCACCTTGGAGCACCTGCCCCTGCTAGCTGCTGTCAAGAGAGCAGAAACCTCCAGAAAGACCAGCCCAGCTGTGGGGACCTTCATCTTCCCTCCCTAGGACTGGGGGGCTTCAGCTTTGTGCTAAGCAAGGTCCCTCCCGCACATATTCAAATGAATGGATGGGCTGAGTCTCTTTTCAGCACCCAGGCTGCTTTTCAAGCCCTTCAGGAGGGCGAGGAGTCGAGCAGATCTAGCAGACAAGCAGGCAGTAAATGACAGCCCTGTTTCGTTTTCCAAGCAAGGGAGTGAAGCGATAGGTACTAGACCTGGGTTGCAGCCTTGGGTAGGAAAGGCAAACGCGCACCTCACGCTGGGTACGGTCCTTTTCCTCGGCTGTCCTGCAGAGAGCCCTGTCAGCCCAGGGTTCCTGCACCCATCTATTTTCCGACCGCATTCTGCCCTCTTGAAGTAACATTAAATACTTTCCAAAAATGCTTCATTCCCTCCCAGCCTTCTGGGGTTGTTAAGGGCAGGAAATTCGAGGGTGATATCATAAATATATTACTATAATGAGATGGGAGGGGTTAAACAGTTCAGTTAGGAGAGTGGTGAAGGTATGGAGCAGGCTCCATCCAGCTGCGTGGGTGTGATGGACAGGGGCCATTCCACTTTCAGCTCAACTCTTTAGCTCGGGAAGGTTGTGCTGCGTTGAGAGTTGCATGAAAGACTTCGCGGATGTGGAGAGAAGTCCTCCCATCCACCCACACGTTACGCATGCTTTGCAGGAAGAGGTTTTGGGGTCCCTGCTAAGGGCTTCACCTGCCTGGACCAGACAAAATAGCCCCCCAAAAGCAATGACGTCGCTTGAAGCATCTCTCCAGCAAAACATCACTAAGGAAGGATGCAGCATTTTCAGAGGGGCTGCAGGATGTTGTAGTCACTGACCCAGCCAAATCCCAGCACGGACCGCTGCATCCTCCCTCCCCACACTGCCCTTGTCACCCACCATGCTTGCAGGACCCTCCTTCGCCTCCTGCCCCAAAACGCTGGACAGTGGTCAACAGCTGCTGCATTTCAGGGGAGGGTGAAGCAATTCCTATGAAACTTATAAAATAATTCAGGGCTGAACTGTTGGTATCCTGTTCCTTCAGGGCTGTGAGGAGCTCAACCTCCGTCCACATGTCATTGCAAAGGTCGTTTCCCCCACGGCTCCCCACAGCCTCCTCACTCGAGGCGCAGCCTCTCAGACCTCCTGATGTATCTGTCCCACGGGTGCTGCTCCCAGCTCCCACCCAGGGGCAGCCCCAGACCCCAGTGAGGAGCCGGGGGGCATCCTGGGGGGCAGCTGGTGCCCAAGGGAGGTGTGAGCAGCACCTGGACAGGCCTGGCTTTGGGTAACAGGGACACAGGGGAGGCAGCTCCCTTCATCCCACTCTTCAGCTACTGCCTGGCTGGGTTGGGGGCTACCAGCACCCCAGGGGCTGTGGGCTATTAGGGATGCCCCAGGGGGCTACTAACCTCCCCCTCGGGGGCATTAGGGACCTCCGTACCGTTGGGGGCTACCAGGGACAACCCCAGGAGGTGGGCTATCAGGCACTGCCTCTAGTCTGGGGGCCATCAGGGACCTCTCCGGGCTGGGGGTCCGGGGGCTGGGGCGGGAACCCCTAGGATGCCGCGCCGCTGCGGCTCGCCGCTCCTGCCCTCCCCCCGCCGGGGCTTTGGGACC
>VXBL01003304.1:361172-371691 GCA_013400195.1 Aramus guarauna
CGGGCTCGGGGGGGTGCAGCGCTCGCCCCCCTCGCGGTTGCACGCACAGGCTTGGGTAGGGGCTCCGGCCCGCTGCTGCTGCCAGCCGCGGGGCACCTCTGCCTCGCAGCCTGGTTCTTCTCTCAGAAATAGGTTCGGGATGCTCCGAGCCCTCATTTCCCTCAGATTATCCGAAATAAGCGAAAATGCCTCCTGCAGCCCCTCCCTGCCAGCTTCAGAGGCCACTAACACACCTCCACCGGCAAACCATAAGGTTAAGAAGCCCCATTCTTAAAGTAGAGGTGAAACGTGGAGTGATCACCCCCACAAGAAAGAAGCCATTCAGCGAAGCTGCGGTCCCTGGCACTTGCTGCCGTTCACAAGCCATGGACACCTGCGCCTCAGTTAACAATAAGACAACCCTGGGAGAGGGGCTGGGCCACCACTTCTTCGGGAGGAACAGCTGCCTGCTCTCCTCCTCACCTTGCATGGCCTTTCTGCTACTTGACAAGATCGTATCTGTCACCCTCAAAGATCCTAGCAGTCCTTAATTAGACTACAAGTTCACCTCAGCCAGCCCTCTTCTACCCCTGTGCCCCACGAGTTTTGCTATTTTCCGCCAGGAAGGAAGAACCACATCCTATTAGCTTCTGCATCCTCATCTCACCAGGCAAAGCTCACCTCATCCCTGCTCTCACCTTCTCCAGTTCCCCTGGGTCTCTGCAGTCCCTGACAGCCCCGTCAGCACCACGCACCCTGCGGCAGCCGTGGGTGGCACTGCAGGCATCAGCGCCCCCGGGACAGCCCAACAGCCAGCAGCTCCATCAAAGCCCAGCTCTCTGCCGGCTCTGACTGCTCCGACAGCTTCTTGGGTATTTATGGGACAGGCGTGCACCAGCTCTGTTCTGATATACTTCCTGTGGTTCTCCATCCATGCTCATTCCTTGATCTTTCACGTCCAGCTCAGCCTGCTTCTGAGTCCTGGTTCACACCGTATCTGGGGCTTACAGCAAAAGAGAGAGGAGGTGGTTGAGGGCAAAGCACAGCTCCTGGTACTTGGTTAAAAACCAGCCAGGCTCTCCTTCAGTCACTGCTGCTCTTAGGACCTGGGAGTCTCCACCTTTCTCCTCTGACCCCCGCAACACCCTGCCTTGCACTCTTTGCTCTGCCAGTCATGGTTGGAGGCCAAGTTTTTACTGGCGGCACCTCCAACACTGAGTGTAGGCTGCTCAGCCTCACCCTTACCTCCTCCTTGAAATCCTCCTGCCTACACTGTCTCAGATACAACACCACCTCCCACAACATCCTCACCTGCTCTTGCACTCCTCTGCTGGGATCTGCCCTGGTCCTGACTGTGCTGCGCTGCAACGCCATTGCACAACCATGCCTGGGTGCTCTTAAACCTCACTTGGATAATCACGCCTAAGAAAACCCTCTGGATGCTGCATGTCCCTGAGCACCTTGACATCTGTAAGTATCTGTGTCCACAACACAAGCACTGTGGCGGAGGGAGACGGAGTTAAATTGCTGTCAGAGGAGTGGGACATGTGGCTCTCTGTGCCACTTCTCTCAGAAGTGAGAGCCGTGGTGCGGAGTGAGGGTCATCCAGGCTGAGGAGGTAAAGTTGTTTGCTGGAGATCTGAATGGTGAGGCAGGGGAATGGAGAACAGAAACCAGGGTGGGATTTCAGGGTGGGGGAAATGGGCATATTTGAGGAAATGGGGTTTGGGTTTTGAGGTTTGGGTTTGCGTGCAAGTAGCAAAGACAGAAGCAGGCAGGAATGGGTAGGAGTAAAAAACGTGGGTACGGAGGAGGGGGAAGGGACCAGAAGGGAACCTCAAGCACCATGGACCTTGGGTGCAGTCCTTCCTCAGCACTGAAGGGCTCCTGTCCCATCCCTGGGCTCGGTCCTGAGTCCCAGGCTTGCTCTGACAGCCCCTGGGCTGCTCAGGGTGATTCAAGCAGAGCAGCTCTATTTCCAGACCCAAGAAATGGGCGTTGAGGAGGGGATTCCTGCGCTTGGCTTAGACACTGCTCTACTGGGCTCTGATCCCTGCCATGCCATCCCTAGAGGCGTCTCAGATGGAACAGCTGCTGGGTCAGAATTAGGAAGGATTTTTTCCTAGCCATAAGAGTCCCTCTACTGCTTTTCCCTCTGGTGAAGGAAATCCTACAAAGCAGGGACCTGGAGCAGGAACGGAATGACCTGTTGCCGCAGTCTCCCCCCTCCACGTGTGCCAGCCGCAGGCTCCCTCCCCTGCTGTCCTTCCAACGCACCATCACCGCTCCCAGCCAGAGGGAGGAATTACCTGTCAAAACCAGCTGGAGCTGCTTCCCTTTCTTCCAGTGTCTGGAACCTGCACCTTGGAGGCAGCCGGACATGAGGGGCGAGGAGCAGATGCTGGGCTGAGGGAACAGGTGATGTCGCCTCTTCTCCTCTACTGAGGAGCCTTCCCCAGTCAAGGAGAGAAAGAAACTCTTCCCTGAGCAGAAGCCCGGAGAAACTCACCCCTTCCTGCCCACTCTAATCCCTTGAGGGAGACAGAGGAGCCGCACAAACCAGCTGGAGAAAGACCGCAAACACCTTTGAGCTGCCAACGCAAATGATCATCCTCTCTCACAGCTCTCATTCTGGGTCATCCTCTCCGCCTCACGCACGGCACCAGCCCTGGGTCTCTGGGTTAAAACAAATGTTCTCCCCCATCCCACCCCCCTTGCTTTTCCCATTCCACCCCAGCCCACAACAAACATCAGCAGCTCGCTGGCCCTGCAGCCATGTAACCCAACCCCGGCCATTGTTCCCCCTTCCCCAAGGTCTATATTTGACTCTGCGGCAGCACCGTGGCTGTGCGTATGTGTGTGTCTGTGTGTGTGCATGCGCGCGCTTACTGCACACGCACGCTCCGATATTTGTTCAGAGCCTCATTCCCCAGATGCCCGGGATTGCTTAGAAATAGCTTCCATGGGCAGTAGGTGTTTGTGCCTGCAGAGGGGTAGTGGAGGGGGTGGGCAAAAGAGAAGTAGGGAGAGGGTGAAGGTCGAAGGTGGAAAACCTCCCGGCTCTTCCCTCCCAATTTGCACCATCTCGATGATCTACCACCCTGTGAACTATGGCCGGGTCAACAGACGGCAGTGCATACAACAGTGGGACTGCCGACAGACCTGGGGAATGATGGAGAAAAGGCCAAGCTGTGGTCTCAGGGAATCCATCCTGTGTCACCCTGCCCTAAGTATCGCTCTCTGGTGTCAAAAGTGCAGTTCAGGCTCCAAAAACCCTTCAAACCTTCCTAGCTCTCATGGCTGAGGCCACTAGAAATGGCACAGGGGAGGGAAATACTGAATTCCCTCAGCCTGGTGGCTCTGCAAGGGATGCCTCAGTGTATGGGAGGCACCCTGGGATTCACCCTCCTCCATTTCAGTACTGCATTAAGGGTAGCCACCTTGGGCTACCCCGGGATATATTTTGTGTTTTCCAAAAGCCTCCAGGAATGCTGCCCAAGCCCAGTGTCACATTCCCTGTGACACTGGAGTCCCTGGGAACACTGCCTGGGATCAGCATGAGCCTCTTTTATTTGCATCCATTGCAGCCTGCCGGGACACCCGGCAAAATCAGAAATAAGCGTGGTCAAAAAGAATAACAAGGAGGATTGCCTTTATCCTAAGCCATGATGATCTGGTGAACTTGTTGCCACTAGGTAACAAGAAAAGGCATTCATTTCAGAAATGATTAGACATTTATATAGGTAGTGAGAACAAGTAGCAATTAACTCTGCAGAGCTATAAAACCTCCTGCTCCACGGCACTGAAGATGACCTTCTGTGCATGGGGTAAGGAGCAGCTTTTCACAAGGACAGGTTCTTCAGTAATTTTGCTCAGAGAAATGCTTGTACCTTCTCCTGAGCTGCACAGAACCGGCTCTGGGAGAGGAAGGATGCTGGGCATGAGGAGGAACCATCCACACGTGCCCACTGGACAGAGAGGTGGCCCAGCGTACATTTCCCATCACCAAGGCCAAGGAGGGATGGACTCTATGGGTGTTCTAGAGGTGCCCATGAGATGTCCTGGAGAGGTGATTCCCAGGTGTTCAGAGCCAAGCGTCAGCCCCCATCCAAGCCTCTCACCACCAGCCTGCCTCTCCTCTGCTCCGAGCCAGCGGCCTGGAGACCCTCACCATCAGGGCTGCTGCTTCCTGATGGGGGCCTGAACCCTGCACTGGCCTCCAGACAGCTGCTCTGTTGGGACTAGCTGATATCCAACTGTCTGCTGGGCTGCTCCACTAAAACGGATCCTCTGAGTGTAGCAGAGTGCATGCGTTGCTGTAATGGACTTGAGCTCAGTACCCAGCAGCCTCCAAACCTGCTGTGAGGAGCTGCAAAAGTAAGCTTAAGTCACACATTATTTTGAGATACAGATTCCCTGAGTCCACCCTTAGTACTTTCATCCAAGAACAGAACCACCAGGAAAAAACAAACAAACAAAGATTAAATCCTGGACGCAAAAGGAGTTAGACTTGAAGAGGGAGGGAAAGAGATGGAGGTATATATGGAGGGTGGCTAGAGAAAAGATGTCTTATCTTGAGCCCCCACAGCTCAAAAGACTGAGTCATCCCCCTTCAAAAAACCCCCATGAGTTCATTGAGAAGGTGTAGGATCTTGTTTTGCCCTGTGGTTTTGCCCCATGTGTGTGTGACAGCTAATGTCAGGGCTCTCCCAAGGGCATAGGCTTCAGGGGGTGTACCTGTTCCCCCTGCCTGCCTCACACTGCCCAGAGGAGGTGTGCAAGGACCAGAATGGGAAGGAGATGTCTGCCAGGCTTTCCCTTTGCTGGCACACACCCATGGGTGCCTTGAAGCCCATCTCCAGCCACGGCCTCTCCCTTTCCCTTTCCAGCTGGCAGCTCTAGCAATGAAACCCCTTCATCTCACCGGGAGCATTTAACAGGAGTCTCTTGAAGCAAATGTTTTGAGCTTCCTTGGTGCTCGCCTCTGAGCTTGCTCCTGGGTATTTACAGAGGTTGGCATATCTTGGTGTTTGCTGCAAAACCTGGCAGGAGACCCCGTTGCAGTGAATTTCAAGGTCATTTCACAAAACTACAGCCTGTGCATAGAAAGGCTTGAACCCTGGGTGCAGAGGAAGGGAGTCCATAATTACTACCCCCAGGGGATGTGGACGAATATTGAAGGGGTGGCTAATTGCAGACTGACTGTCTCCTTGGCCTTCAGCAGCTCCTGCGAAGCAGGGAAGCAGTGTGCTCAGCCAAGCACCAAGCGTGTCCTAGGGAAAGGTAATTCCTCCCCGGCCTGCCTGGACCCGTCCCTATAAACAAGGAGAGCTGCGTGGGGAGAGCAGTGCTGCAGATCTCACAAAAAAAAGGTCTCTGTGAGCTGGAGACGCGTGCTAGGCACACAGAAGGGCTCCTTGGGAGACAACACACGGCCACGTGCCTCTACCTGAAAAAGCCTGCGAGTCCCTGCTCTGCCCTCGGAGAGCTTGGGGATCACGTCTTTCCTCCCCATTTGTGCATCCTGGTGAAGTGCCACCCCCGACACCCCTGGTGTGCAGCGACCTCACCTCGCACGTGGGCGAGCGCTCTGCCCCACACCCAGACGAAGTCCCATCTGCCTGTGCACGCCGCGGCGTCACGCCTAACCCCTCTGCCACCTCCCCAGTGAGAGAGATATCCTCCCCCTTCCTCTCCACATACTTTTAACTCGGTTCATTTCAAACACTTTATTAGCATGACAAGCTAAACAAGTTTTGACAAAGGGGAAGGGAGGCAGAGCCCCTCGAGTCTGAGGCTGACACTGTGACTCCAGCCTTTGCCTGCCGTGAGGTTTTGCCTTGCCTTGGGAGCAGCCGTCTTGCCCCTCGGACACATGTGCCGTTTCCGTCCACTCCTTCACCAGGCTAAATCGCTGGCGCATGAGGATGACCGCCCCTCAGCCTCTGCTGCACGGCAGCACCCGTGCTGATTTAGCACCCACTGGGGCAAAGGCTTCACAGGGAGCGTTGGCGGGGCTCAGGTGAGGCTGCAGGAGGAGAAACTGCAGTGCTGGGGCAACTCCTCCCACGAGGAGCTCACCCCAGGGAGCGGTGGTAAGCGTGGTGCAGGTTCCAGCTGGGAACAGGCTGTTTCTGGCGGAGTACCCTGTATAACATCACAGCCTGGTACCCAGTCCCTGGCAGGGCCGTGTATAAGTGAGAGGCACCTGTACAGGGCTCAGTGCAAGAGCTGGGACTGGTTCGCTGGGTGAACGTGGTATGGAGCTGGCGGTGAGCAGAGGGATGAGAGGGATGCCACAACCAACTACTAGAGGCCAGAAGACCCCAACTTCTGCTGCCTGCTGCTGGAAGTGATGCAATGGTTGCAAGGAGAGTGCAGAGAGTACAAATCCACCGCTGCCAGCCTCTGTGCTCCCAGCCCCACGATGAAAGACTGCACTAGGGACAGGGCAAGAGGCGAGAGTCAGCTGTTGCTGCACTATTTTATGGCTAGTTAGAAATGGCCAGTAGAGGTCACTGATATCTATTTTATTTATTTTATTTTTATACATACACATTCATAAATACACGAAACATGCAGAGGCAGCAATTGTAATGGGGAAGTGTTGATGTGCAATGTATTCATTGGTTGTACAGGTCGAGGGAAAGCGCCCCTATGTATGTTTGAAATACCAGTCTGATCTGTGCATCCATCTCTGCTCAAACTCCGTGATGGCATGAAACCACTGAGCCGTGCCAAGTGCCAGGGTACTGCGATGGTGGTTTTGTGTCGTTGTTCTCCAGTTCTGCTTTCATCCTCCATCCTATACTTGTAGAGGTGCTTTGAGAGAGATTCAAGAGACTCAGAGGTTCAAGTCCTGGGGGCAGGGTATTGTGTCTGCTTGTCTTTCTGTGCAGTGCCCAGCACAATTACATCCCAGCTGCGATGGGTGCCTTTAGGCAGTCCCATAGACAAACAGCACTTTGGGTTGGGATGGGTCAGCACTGTCCTGTTCTTCAGCTGCTGTTGCTGGGGATCCTGACAGCAAAGTGTTTGCCCGTGAAAAAAACTCCAGGAGTTTTTGAAGGGTTGTGTCTTCATGTTAAAATTGAGCCCCAACCCTCACTCTTATGTAGCAGGAGGGACTGAATTACACATGGGTGTTTTTAGCAACTGTTTTACTGGTGGGTTGTATTTTTCTGGTAGGTGCATTCTGGCAGGATGTGTTTGGCTGACCAGTTCTGCATCCACAGACTTGTTTGGTGGTCCCAGGCTGGCTGTGCTTCGCTGATCTTATTGATCCTGAGATGATGTTGGTTTTGGGTGCTGAACTCCTCTTGTACTGGAATATCCCAGAGTGCAAGCTCTCCTCAAAGTATGTCTCGGGTTTTTTGGGTTTGACAGGCTCAGCCCATCCATGAAACAACTTCTGCCTTTGCGGGTTTCCCAGCTGAGGTCTACTGGGGAATTCTCTGTGCAGCTGGAGCCAGAGAAGTAGTGGAGGAGGCAAGTGTTTCCCAAGAGTCCCTTCAGGACTGCAGCATCCAAGCAGGAGGAAATGGAACTTCGTACAACTCTCAGGCAGGTGACAGCCTCCAAGCTGACCACCAAAGGGTGGTCCAGCACCCGCCATCTTCCCTGCTTGACCTGGGTTGGTGGGGAACTTGTGAGCACCAAGACTGCACTGCCTTCTTCTGGTAGGGAGACATTATTTCCAGCATCTCCTTCTTCACCAGACAAGGCTGTAGGCACTTCAGAGGGATTTGTCCCTCCACAGGGTGGCACCTGCCCCTCCAGGGGTTCCTTTTATACAGTTACAGGGGTCTATATAAAGTGCTGCCAGCTGGAAAGTATTTTGAAAAGATTCCTCCCTGCTCTTCACTAAGGGTCATAAATTCATCTGGTATTTAAGAGAATCTCAAATGTACTTCCCGGACTGTTTGCTGAGGGCTTTACATCCGCCAGAGGCCCCTTAAAATAAAAGGGTTATTGGGAGTCAAGTGTTAGATTACCTGGTGCTTGTTAATTGAACTTCAGAGGCTTTAGCGAGCAACTGGCTCTAGCAGGGAGCAGCACTTTGGTATTAATGGTGTTATATAAATGAATATAATGTAACCTAACGTCACGCTTCCGCATCATGTCACATCTTTGGGCTCAGGGCAGCGGTGAGACCAGCTTACAAGCATACCGGATACAGGAAAAGGCAGGGTGGATGTGTATGGAGAGAGAGGGAGAGGGATTGGGAATCAAGGCCTTTGGGATCCGAGGAAAGTGTTTTTCAGAGCTCAGAGCAGGTGACTGGTGTTCAGGCATCCTGAGTTTGGTTCCTGTCTCCCTTTGACTGTCTGACCTTGAGATCTGATTTTGAGACGAGTTAAGTTTAATGGAAGCAGTAAATGCTGAGACCCTCTGAAAATCAAGCTTTCTTCTTCCTGCAGGGCTTATTTCACCTCAACTTGCAAAAAAGCTTGGAGATCCTGCTCTGAAAGGTCACCAAAAGAAAGCAAAGGACTCTAATCATTGCTGCCATCAGTGCGCACCCACAGAAACCTGAACAGACCACAACTGTGAAGGCTCCAAGGCAGCAAGGCCTGGTGGAAATGAGAAACCTCATCAGCTATGAAAATTTCATCAGCTGGCGCTGTGGAAGCAAGAATCTGGAAGTGCAGAGCAGATGGGCAGCCTGGATTCTTGGAGCCATTGTCCTTCTGCTTGTTATCTGACTCCGGCACAGGGAGGATTTGGAGAATTTATGGGGGCATAAGTATCGAAGGCTTTCTTGAAATATCCCTGGCTGACGTGTGGCATGGTGCAGACGGCACTTGCTGGGTGCGCAGCAGACGTTTTTGCACAGTATTCCCAAGGTCATGGAAGTGGGGTCCTGCTGAGCACCTGTCTTTTATTGTGTAAGAGAAGGGACCATTCAGACAGAGTTTGCAGTGCTGCGAGTGTGGTACTACCTGAACGCAAACCTGAAGGCTTTGTAAATGTAGTACATTGGGGAACATCTTCCAAATATTATCAGGACTTTTCTCGGACCACACAGATTTCCTCTGACTAAGCTCCATTATTTACCACGTGAATATCAACTCAGGAGATGTTTGTAAAAGAAAGGATAATAGGGAAGGGGGGCGGAGGGTGAGTAAGGCTGTGCACCAGGCATGAGAGGCAATGGACAAAGTACCTGTGTGAGCTCAGAGCAGAATAAATGGGGTGATTTGGTTCAAAATTAAAATGTATTGACTTCTTGAAGTCCCAAGGCTAGAACAATAGGGAGGGTGATTTTGCAAATGAAGACCAAAGTGCGTCACCCAAGCTGTGTCCAGGTTTCACTGGTTCTTGTCCACCTTTGACTGGTACAAACTGTCCTCGGCCCCTCTCCTTTAAGAAGCAGGCAGTTGTCCTTGGAGGGTTTAGGTGGATTTTTCCCTTCCCGGCTCTCCCCCCCTCCCTCCTTGCCCACCTGGCCCCACGGGTGCGGTTATACTTCCCTAGTGACAGGCTGCGAGGTGCCTCAGGGCGTTTCTCAGGGTCGGCGGGAGGTACCAAGGGGAAGGGGCTGATCCTGGACACTGCCTCCCGGTGAGCTGTCCTGGCTGGCAAAGACCTGAAGAGGGCAGATCACCTGCAGTTACTGTGGGCCCACTTTGGGGTCCTGAGCGCACCCACAGGCTCTACTTGCCGTAACCAACCTATACTGTGGGGTTTCTGTCATCTTCGCCAGCTCGGCGGTTGAGCTGCCTCTTCTCAGGGTCTGCTCGGACACGGGACGAGCCGGTAACCTCGGAAAGCAGCCGGTGAGGTGACCAAGGGCTGCAGCCGGCTGCTCTGCTGGAGCCTCCAGAAGCAAAGGCAGGGGCAGGTTCTGCGGCTTTCCCCAGCCGGGAGAGAGGCCTCGGCCAGGGCCGCGCAGCGAATGGCAGCTCACAGCCTCTCAGCCCACCCCGTGTTCCTAAATCCAGGCGAAGACAACTCAACCCTCCCGGTTTCCTGCCCGAGGGCACGTCGGTGCCGGGTTGTTGGACTATCCCCGTGCCGTGCCCTCGGTGCTACTTTTTGAGCCGGCTTGTCTCATCAGGAAGATTGATGGAATATCAAGCCTGGCAAAGCGTTCTCAGACAAACGCGGACCTGCCCGAAGCTGCCACCCGCCTCTTGCTGCCATGGTCCCGGACCCCACCGGCCCGGAGAGGGTAAGAGGGCCCGGCCCGGCGGCAGGCCGAGACCGTTGGCAGCGCCGGCAGAGAAGGAAGGGGCCCGCCTCGCCCCTGCTGCGGGGAGGGCACCAGCACCGTGTCCCCCCTCGCCGACACTTGGGTTCGCTCGTCCCGCCCCCCGCGGCCCCGTTGGTTTCGTCCCGTCGCCCCTATCCCCCGCCGCTCGCCCCGCCCCTCCCCTCACGTTGCCGCGGTGACGGGGGAGACGCACCGCCCGCCCGCCTCCCCGCCTGGCCCCGCCCCCTCCGTGCTGCCCGATGACGCAGCTGCGCTGCAGCGTGGGGATTCCGCCGGATTACCCGGCGTGCCCCGCGGCACAATGGCGGCCCGAAGCGAGAGGGT
>VXBL01003305.1:0-75365 GCA_013400195.1 Aramus guarauna
CCATAGGCTCTCGGTCGGCTCCTGGTCAAGTCAGATGCCAGTTTCCATACTAAAGCATACTAAAGCATTTAAATTAATTCTGAGCATATTGGCTTTGCTTGGCCATACTGAAAACCAGTACAGTCTGGATTTTTTACTTACACATGACAGGGTACCAAAAATTTACCTAAACTCAAGTTTAGCTCCCAAATTCTGTTATTCTGAGTTTCAGTGTTGAAATTAGATCACTTGTGAACACAAATGATTGCATTCAAATGTATGAAATCATATTTTCCATATTCAATTCAAAAGCTTATGAGTTTTTCTTTGTGAAACTTCTATAATTTGATTATAAAAAATGGCACACACAAATAAGAGAACCACAAAATGCTGAGTATCAATGTTTTCTGAGGCTCCTGTGCAAACAGAACAAAATTGTGTTAATCCTGAACAAATAGAGGTTCTCATGTGTTAAGCTAGACTATACTGACATTGGTCCAGCATAAAGCTGATTTAGCACTTTTGTTGCTTTAGCACTTTAGTGGTCTAGCATAAAGCTGATTTAGCATTTTGCTGCTAATGTGGATACTTTCCTGGAGTCTATCTTCAAGTCTTCTAGAAATAAACGAGTTTTCTTTAGAGGTGAAGTTAGGATTCAGAGGTAAAGATCTGGAGGTAAAGTTTGGCTTTGGTTAGCAGTACAACTTCCAAAAGTGAGGCACAAAAGATTCACTAGAAATGAGGCATACCATCCTTACAACATGGCAGAAATATGAACAATTGAATGCTAATTATTTTATCACAAGAAGAAACATTGTTAAAAGAGTAACAATAAGAGAAGAACTTGTGAGCAGACATGTCGCCTATGAAATCTATCCACATCTGCTAGGTGTTAATCAGCTTAAATTGAATTCCTTAAGCTTTCGCGCTTCACTACCAAGCTGCTCTAGCTTGCCTGCCATGCTGTTATCTTAGAAGTCATAGTTTGGGGTTTTAGCAGGCCTGTGCTGGATGGGCAGCTGCTTCTAAATCTTTTCCACAAGAGGGATTTCAGAAGGTCAAAATCTTGCCATGCAGCCTTTACTTGTATCTGAAGCTTTTGCTCATGGGAAGCCCAGAGAGCTCGGTAGATGTGAAGCAAACAGCTGCCCAAGTAAGACATCAAATATTTTTGGAAAGTCATTGGATTTGAAAAGCTAATAGAAATCTTGGATGTGAAGGGAAAGTGCTATGTCTGTTGGTGGGGACTTGAAGGGACAGTTACCAAACAACAATGCAGAAAGCAAGTGGTATGTGACCCAGTCCAGGATGGGTTTAGCATGCAACACTAGCCAGAGAGCTCAGAGGTGAGCAGAATCTCTGAAGTAAATTCAATTAAATGCCACAAATGTTACTGTATTTCATCTCTTAACTCCTGTTTCAATGATACCTTAAGACCTTAAATAAGGGTTACAAGTAAAAATATTCTCTTAATTCTCTTAAATTCAGAAAAGTCTGATGGATACGGTGGAACTAAAGATTTTTATTGGAGATGGCTCACATTCAAGCTTGTGAAACTCTGCAAGCTAGATCTGAACACTGGAGTTTGGCTTCTGTTTTGAATAATTCCCTCCCCCCAAAAAACTCCCCCAAACCTGTGGTCCAATAATCTGTGACAAAATGGCCCTTTGCTGGTTAACAGAAGTGTTCCCAATGCCCCATGGAGCCTTGCTGTCGTGTAGTCTTAGAGCTGATGTGAGTAGAGGTGACTGTGATTATTTACTATGACTGTGAATTACTGTAAGGTTGAAATGCATTAAATGTCTTCATGTATAGTAGCAATCTTAATATATTCTTCAGAGATCAATGCAATTTCATAAATTAAGGCAGATATCAGTGCAAGCAAAATCTAATCAGATTATAAGGCTTTGTTTAACTGCTTCAGTGCTCCTATGGATGGTATATGTCTGTGCTCTATTGAAATTCATGGGACAGTCTCACATATCAACATTTCTGGGACTAAAAGAACACAATTGAATTGAATGCATTAGTGGAAAGCATTAATGGCAATTAGCATTTTAAAATGAATGCTATAACATAAGACCATTGATTGCTAGTCTGATAACTACAGCATTCAAATCTGAGAGACATTCTGCACCTGTTGATCTCAAAACAATGAAAGCCCTTAGTAATTCCAGCCTGATGCCAAAACAGAAGAACTATAGTGTGTGCAAATGGCATTCAATAAAGAGCAGTGCTACTCAGCAGCAAGGCAAGTCCATGACGTTAGAGGTGACACTCTAGTTTCAGTTGTGTAAGCAAGTATGAAAAAGCATTATGGTGTGCTCATAGACTTGAAACTGGAAGGGAAGAAAAATCATCGTGAAGGCCATAATTATAAACCTGATATAATTACTGTAATGAGAGTACTGACAAAGTAACCAGATTCTGGACAACTGGGCTAACATTTTTTTTTTTTTTCTAGTGTTTCCACTTCAGAGGCATCTATTTTTTTTTTTTTTTAATATAATGTATAAATAAATAGGTATACTTCTGCATTTCTACAGCTTAGTGCTTCTGAAATGTACTGTATTGGTCAACAAACTATTTTCTCTCATAGTGTTATTCATTCTCACTTCTTACTCATAGTCATGTTTAACACATCTTATTTACAAGGGAATATGGAAAATCTGGTTAAATTGCTTCTTTTAAAAGATGCTTTGAAAAAATATTTTTTAGTCAAATAAAATGAAATTTGTAATTTGCAATTTTATTTTTTTTTTTAGTAAAAAATCCGGGTATTATTTATTTTCCTATTTTGTATTATGAATGTGATGGAGAGTTGGATAGTCATAGTGACAGATATGGTCTTTAGAATTTTAATACAATCCACCTTTTTTCCATTATGAAAATATGTGAAATGAAAAATAAAATTCTCATTGGCATTCAGGTTGGTCATGCGTTAGAAAAATAAGTGAATTTATTGCTTTGCAAAGCAGTTTAAAGTCTAGATATACAAGCACTATAAAGAATACAGGTAGAATTATAGGTGCTTGTTCAACATAGAAATAATTTAAGGTGTTGTTTACTAATACTTTTTAATATTGTTATTACTTTTCCTTTCTAAGGTACAGAAAAAGCCAGCATCTTTCTTTATATGTACAGAAAATAACAAGAACTTTCTAAATTAGATAGCTTAATCCACAAGAGTCTTTACATTGTTAGAATTACTTTTATGAAAATTTCAGATTCTGTAAACAAGTAGATAAAAAACAGTGAAAATGGACTTTGCTGTATGTTTGGCAATAGTTAAATTTTCAGTTTTGGGAAAACCATGCAAAAAGTATTTTCAGTTCTATTTCTTTTACTCTGAGAAGCTGTTTGTTGGAGACAAAGGTTGGGAGTGGATCACCATGCTTCTATTGTCCCAATTCAGTGCATGTTGCCTGAGCTTTTCAGCACGTTCCATTATTTGTCTTCATCCGTGGCATATTTGCTCAGTTCTTCCCCCTCCCCCACCCCCTTTTTCCCCTTCCTTTGACAGTCAACATGGCATTCAGAGCCTTCCTTCTTGCATCATTGTGCACCACGTATCTACTTGCCATTTGTCTTCTTTCTTCATTCATTTTTGTTCCCAGCTTGTCTGCCTAGAATCACGTTTCTTTGTCTGCATTAATTCTGCACGTTCACTCAGTGTTCGTTGACTTTTCTGCATTCATTCTCATGCACTGCACGTGAGCTAAGCATTCATAATTTTATCCTGTATGTCCTCTTGCCTTCACATCCATTCATCTGTGGTCTCCTTCCTTCTTCTATTCATTATGATTTAAATCACTCTGTTAACGTGTCCACCACCTGCTGGCAATAAACTGCAAAGCAAGAAGGCTGAGCACATTCCTCTTTTGTAATTTAAGCTTGGATCAGAGTCCAGACTCTATTGGGAATTTATCTTCCATTCAAACCACAACACCCCCTAGTTGAGACTGTAGGACTGCACAAGAGTTGCACTGGCTGTCTTTCATTTGCAGCTAATTTCAACTGTAAACAAGGCTTCACAAACAGAGAGTTGCAAAGCAACTAGCTCCCTAACATCCTGAACTAGTGGCCTGGAGGAGCCTGGGCTCCAAGGAGGAATAGCATCCAATGGTAAGCTGCTGTTTCAGCTACTAAACAGAGGGGAGAGCTTTAGCCCAATTATTACTTCAGAGGCAAAGGTAGAGGGTCACAAGGTTTTCTGGACCAGACCCTGGACTTAGGACTTACTGTGGTATTCAGAATAGAGTGCAGTAACAGCTAGCCAGGTTGAATGGGTTTGAAAAGTTTACTCATTGTTTGTTATCTCAGAAGGTAATCAAATGCAAGATCCTTGCATCATGCAAGTTGGACCTACATTCACTCTTACTGAGACAGCTGTTTGTATATTAGTATTGTGGCCTGAACTGTAGTTGACTGTATTAGATGCTGCATAAGCACATATGAAAGCATGGTTCTTCTTCCCGATTAATGCACTGAAGATTAAATCGGAAGAGTGCTGTTCCAGTTTGGTTTGCAAGCTTATGCGGAAAACATTGGCAAAGTGTGTAAATTCTTTCAGCAGATAAATTTTCATTAATTCACTGTTTTATGCCTTTATAACTCAAAAATTATGGTTTAAACTCTGGTAATGTATGTAAAATGTGAAGAGATTTTATTGGTTCTTGGTTATTTGCTAAGTATTCAGATCTTAAAAAATGTTATCATGCTTTTAGTGATTGGCAGCAGTTACTTCTAAAATTACCTGAGTTCAGTTCAAGAAATTATTCTGGTTTTACAGGAAGTAGTCTCATGCTTCTAACCAATGAACATCAGTGCTGAGCAATAACATGGCTGTTTCTGGCAAGTCCTAATACATTCAGACTTACACAGTAATCAACTATATTATCTCTTAAAATAGTTTCTCAGGGATAATCCTTTTTATTTCGTTTGAGATAAAACTTGTACAAAGCCTATTATTCACCATATAGGTAAAATCAGAAAAGGATATTCTCAAGTTTTAGGATTCATTCAAAGCAAAAGTCATATGAGTTTATATAAACAACACATCAAAACAGAAAAAACATTTTAATAAACCCCTGGGAAGTAAAAATTCTGTGGTTTGCACAGCTGTTAGCTAGGATGCAAGTGAGGTTCAGTGGCCTAAAGCCACTCCTCAGCTGCTACTGCTGTCTTGGAGAGAGAGGAATTAATGTTTTCATTATCCACTTTTGACTAGTTTTGGGCAAAGGCAGCATAATTTCCAGCTGAGTCTTAGGTACAGATCACAGACTAAAGAGAAATTTGGATGTAGATTTCAAATACATCTAAACTATTATGTTTTCTACATTGATACCTCTTTTTATACGTCACAGTTCTAATGCCATCTGATATGCACATGGAATACCTGCTGCTTAAGAGTTCTGGGTGTTCTCTGTAAGGCAGAAAATAATTTTATTTGCTTTTCAAGACAAGGCTTAATACAAAGACAGAACAGTTCTAATTTGAGGGTTTTTCTTTTTCTTTCTGAAACTGTAAATACAAATAAAAGCTTCTGCCTGTGTTTCTTATGTTCTGAATATGGAGAGAAATTATTTTAAAACAAAAATGTTACTTGATTTCTCCTAAGTAGTTTAATATTAATGAAACAGAAACCAGATCAACTTATAACAGATCGCCATGCATCCCAAAGAAATGCTCCTTAAAGAGTCTGGAATGACACTTCAAAATGTTCTGTACTGAGTAAAAAAGAGTAAAAGAGAAAAAAATTTCTGACAAGTAGAGGAGAACTTGCTGGCACTAAAAAACTACTCTAAGAACTACTGTGAGGTCTGCATAGAGGCTAAGCCACAAAACCCATGGAGAAAGAGGAAAGAAAAGTACTGTGGACAAATTATTTCTTATGCTCTGTTCAGTGTCCAAAATAGGAAGCTTTTATAGTAGAACTAGTGATGGCTTTATTTCTGTTATCACCCCAGGCACAAAGGGCATCTTTGCATCCTACCACAGAGGTGTTTCTATAGAAATGTATGAGAGACCAAATGGTGAAACACCCATCATTAATCTCTTTCTTAGAATCTCCCATGCAGCTGTCATGTGGGAAGGCCTCATCATCTGTGGCAATGTAGTCACCATCACAATTAATCTGCCTGGGCAAGGATTGCAGCTGCTGTCAATTCCTTGCCTGTATGTCCTTTTAATCCAATGTTGTACGTAACTCTTAAAAAAGTGTACTGTGAAAAGTAATAGAAGAGAGTTTAACTGCTTTGTACACTGTTCTGTGAAAAGAGTAAGTAAAGGACAAGAGTAGATAATGCAGAGAGAGAAAGGTGAGGTGAGCATGATAACCTACTGATGTCAAACAAGAAAGAGATTAACATGAGTGTCTTGTCTTTTGAGAATGACTGAAGAATTTTTTCATGTGCAGGGAGATGAAAGTGTTCTGTTTGTTCAACTCTGGCTGCTGAATAGGTAATACAATTCTTGGCTTGGCTGTGCTTTGGAAGTTGAAACATCACAGCCCTTGTTTATGTTTACTCATAATACTTGATGAAGTAAGCCAGGAAGTGAACCTCTCTCAGAAACTCCATTTTTCACATCCCAATCCATAATCCTTGGCCTGAGGTAAAACCACTTCAGACAACTCAGTAAAGCCAGGACTGGTCCCATAAATCAAATTTCCAGAGTAGAATGTCTGCTTATGAACTAATTGCTTAAATTGTACACTGAACTGTACAGCCAATTTTTCTTTTTTTATGAGTTCATCTCTTATTTTTGTTGTCTCTCAAAAAGGTGGGGTTTTTTTAATCATTTGATTTCCTTGGGAAAATAATACTATTTAAGTGGTAGATTGATCTAAGATGCTCTCTTCTGCAAGAGAGCAAGAAGTTGTTTTTCTGCTTTGTAAATTTGACTTACAGAACTACTTTTGGCTTTATTGAGTTTTCCAAAGTGGTTTTACTTCAGACCTAGGATTATGGTTTGGGATGTGAGAAACTGTGTGTGGATTTTTGTCACTGTGTTCAGATAACATAGAAATACCTTTACATGCTTAATAGTGTTGAGTGGGAAATGGCGGTCTGTTCAGTTCAAGACAGTATATTCACCTGAGTACATGGGACAATATTGGATTGTAATTTGTAGGAAGACCAGACAGTTTACTGTTATTAAATTGTGAAATTTCACTGAATGATTGTGAAACTTGTGGAGGAATAGAATGCTTCAGTTTTTACAAAACTTTTGTGTTATGAATGCAGTAAGAAATGTTTTGTTTGGTTCTCCCCTGCCCACTCCCGCATTCAGATACTGTAAAATAGCCTGTTGAAGTTTCTACTGTGTCATGGGAGCCCTGTTTGTTTCCCACAGAGTAGCTATCTGATGAACTGTTGTCCCCAGAGCCCATTTACTGTAGTCATGCAGATTTTGTCAAATGCTTTTCCAGATGGATGGAAGTGGTATACCTATGCCTGTGGATAGAATCAAGCAGTTTGTGCTTTTCATTATCATCAGAGAGGCCAAACTAAGCAGCTCTATGTACTCCCATTGGGTGTATGTAAACTACTTTTTGTTTTGTGCATTTTTGCAGCAAAAGACAGTTTTACTTGTGCAATGGAGAAAGGGAAAGAAAGAGAATACAAAGAAATCATATTATATTTGGAGACTGAAGATTTCAATTTATATTCAAGACTACAGTTTACTACCCAGTCTCTATTTCTCCTCTGATATAGTTTACCAAACTAGAGAGCTGTAAAATGAATGACAGTATAACAATACTAAAATACAACATGTGACCTAAGGTGAAGATTACCTGAGCCTCAGTATAGAATAAACTATGTCCAGTTTAGACTTTTTCATTATCTTCTTTTTATTCTTTTTATTAATAATATTGTTTTTATTAAAGTCCAAGTGAGTCTGTATCACATTCAATTTGTTGCTTCCCTCAGATCTGGTGAAAAACAATTTACATCCAGAAAGACAAATAATTGTTAAAAGAAGATCCCAGTCATTTTGCTTAGTTGATTGAACTATTATGTTTTGCTGCGCAGTGGTAGCTAAAAAAATATTTGGATGATTTTGGGTTCTAGTGGTTGACATTCAAGATAGGCAATAGATATGATTTTAAGAAATGTTAGCTTAAGACTCAGGATCACATAGAAAACCTGTGACAGAACTGTGTTGGAATATAGGTCTTTCTGGTCCCAGTGTGTTGACATAATAGTAACAATTTCCTAGTAAGTGAAAGATGTGAAATACCACAGATTCAAAATTATGAGAGAACCTTGACTGAAACAGCAAGTCAATGAAAGCATGTATTTTTTTAAGGGAATAAGGTTTCTTTTATGAATTCATCTACATAAGCAGATAGCATATAATCTACAAATATAATAAAGTAGCATTGTTTGTTTAGAAGAATGTATGTGATGCTGCTGACTTGCTTAATATGTTAAGAATGCCTTTGCCTAGGTCAAATGCCTTTGACAGTTGAGATTTGGTGTGAGGGAAAGCAGATAGTCATTTGGGGTAAAAATGAATTAATTTGGTCAATAGTTTGGTTTTGGTACCTGAAAGGAATGACACATGTATCCAGTCTGACACAATTGGGTATTTGCAAAGAATTATCATGTATGTAAATTATATGTGTGGTAATTTTGCTACTGTAATTAATCTCCTTTTCTAGATATGAGCTCCATTTTTTGACTCCTAGGTAGCAAAGCTAAATATATGCTTGGAGCCATATGTTATATCACATGGAAAAGATAAAACCAAATGATACTGCTTGCTTTGTTGTTTTTCTTTTTTTTCCTTAAGGTTACAGAAATTTCTGTTGACTCAACTGGGAAGAAGATCCCAGGATTTATAATCATCTAACTTTGGTGGGTGTACTATGAAAATGTAGCTATATAAATGAAATTGCAATGTTGTGGAATTGCTTTGGACACAAGCTGTATGTAATTTTATTATAGAGCTCTGAGAGAAAACTGAAATATTTTTTTGTCATTTTTCTCAAAAATATTCAGATGAAATCCAGTGACTATTTTGTTCCTTCCTATAATGACCTTTTTGGCAGCGTCTGATGGGTTATAGTGTGTTTTGCTTCATGGAATTTAAATGGAAGTTTCTTGACAGCTCTGCTTTTCTATGGTGATTTTTGTTGTCTTTCCATTTACAGTCCTGTTATTAACGTATTTTTAGTTCTTTTACTAATCAAGGAATTCTCAGATGTGTTAGGAATCAGAAAGTCTAGTAGCATCACTTTGATTATTTATAGCACCATTTTTCACTGCTAAAATTCTGAGGAAGGAGTGTCTTTTGAACTGAACATGTATCTGGAGTTATGTTTCATGGCATAGGCCTGCTCCAGTACGACCTAACTCTGGAGGACTCTAATCTCCATTAGGGTCTTAGTTTTTAATTTGTTTTCCTATGGAAACAATTTTTACATGTTGTAGTCTTTTCATAGTCTTTTCTTCCTGTACCCTTCTCTCTGCACGAACAAATTCAGGATGTTTGTGAAAGCAGGAGACACCTCTTCTTCTGAAGGAAAAGCTCCATTAGAAATTCTCCTCTTATTAGACATGGGAGAATTCACATGGAATAGCTTTTCATGTGGGTGGGACTTTGCAACTTTTCTTCCCCACATTGATTCTTTGATTCTTTGATCTATAACAAGGGGTGAGGTCATGCTTGCTACACTGCTGTTAAAAAGTCCTTCAACAGCTTTATTGAAAGTCAGCCTTCAATTATTTTGATGTTCACACAACTGTTATTTACCTCAGAGCTCCTCAGGCATGAAAGATTGACCTAGAAATTTTTTTTTTCTCAGCATTGCTGACCAGCATTGTGTTTATCTTATGCTTACACACATTCAAGCCTCATTGCTTTGTCAGTCTGCTTAGTCTCGGTGTGGTGGTCATTTTTACACCTGTGGTTAGACTTCATGCAAATATGGTAGCAGCATGTTTCAGTCCAAAAATTTGGAGTTTCCCATGGCAGCCCGACTGCTAGAGTGCTGACCTGGAATCGAGTTTGTTTTGCTGCTTGAAGGCACTCTCAAATGTAATTTGTGATACTTTGTAAGCTGTTTGCTAGGGCAGATGGAGTTTAGGAATCTGGATTTGGTGGATTGCAACTGTTATGGTCCAGTTTGTCTTACTTTGCAGTTCCTAACTAAACTGAATTCCTGAATGTCATCACACCTGAGCTATGAGGAAACTCATCTCCTGATCTGAATATTATCATGAACTCCAGGACAAGCCAAGACCAGAGCCTTGGATCCAATTACTCCCTGTTCTCTAAGTAAAGGGAAAATTTATATCCAGATGAGGTGACCCAGGCTTGTGTCTAACTGCAGCCTTTCAACCTCTTTACATTTCCACCAATTATAGATGCATAAGTCACATAAAGCCTTCTTTATAGGAAGGGGGAAAAAAAGGAGCAAAGCTTATGTCCGGGGACTGATGCTTTGCAGAATGCATGGGGCTAGTGGTGGTATGGCACATAGTGCTGAAGTATTTGGGAAGAAGCAAAGGCTGCACTGTGTTTAGGTGTATTTTTTATTGAAGTGAGTGACTAAGTTTTTGAATTTAACATTGTTGTTGTTTATAAAACAGCTGTTCTAAGTAGGTGTTGCTTCCAAGGCTATATGTGTTTGCCTGGGTGACTGTTGTCTATTCCTTAACACTGCCGCTGCAGATGACAAAGTTATGTGCAACTGAAGACAACACATACCACTTGCAAAGAAACTACAGGAAACATTGTTCTTTTTCTTAGAATCTCCTCCACAAAGAGGAAAAGAATACAACAAAACAAAGTATCACAAGTACGTAATGGTCATACATTCCTATTTCTTTTGCCTTTTAGCACTATATTTAGAATGTTTGTTTGATATGACCATATGTCTCTTTTAAAAACAATGTGTGTATCCGCTAAGAGGAAAGGCCTTCTTTGGTGGGAGATACTCTGTGGAAACAGATTTTTCATCTCACTTTATTTCTTTTTAAATTAATGTTTTTACTGTAGGCTCAGCCTTGTTTGCATCTGAAATCAATTAAAGATTAGTCACAAACTTAAATGAAAATAAGACTGAATTCCCAACAGTAGGCCTTTGAAAGAGAATCTGAATTGAATGTGCTATAACCACTAAGGAGGTACATTATTATTAGTTCCTCTGTCTTTTTTCTGTGTACCTTTTTAGTTCTTGAATCATGTGATAAGCATATTCCAACTATTTATTTTTCCTAAGAGCTTCCTTCAGATATTTCTTTTAATAGTGTTACAGAGTTATATGTCCATTAAAATAAATTTAGAAGTTAGAGAAGTCAAAAGTCTTCACAGATGGTAATACATCTTTTGTATTTACTGCTACAGAATGTATTATTATACAAAAAACCTATGAAAGGGATTAATCTCTTTAGGGAGTAGGTCATGTGAATAGACAGCACAGAAAGAAATACAATCAATCCAATCAGACTTTCTTTTCTCTAACACAAACATGTTGCTACAGACACATACACCTGCTTGGGTAATCACACTTTTGTTTTCACAACTAAGTCTACCACATGGGATTGTTTGTGCTTTAAAACTAGTCTTTTAGTACACTTCATTACTGATCCACATAATGAGACCTCATCACATTTGACACCATCATTGCTTGATAACTTATGCATCAAAATGTTGCTATGAATTATTAGCATTAACAGTTGTTCAGAACAAGTAATTCAGAATCAAATAGATACTGAATTTTACTTAACTTGTCCTGAATAGCGGAATTCTTAAAAAATGAAGCAAACACTCTCCACAGATAAATGCAAACCATAGCATTTGAATGACATGCATGACAGGTCAATATAAACTCATAGAAATTGCATGGGCATTTAGCTTCCCAAAATGTTGCCTAGCCTTTAGTTCACTCTTTTAGAAATTTTTTGTACCTAACTGTATTTTTTCAATTTTTATTTTTTTTTTTTTAAGCTGGACATAGCAGTTAGCATAATTAGTGATCAATGATCTTAAAAAGTAAGAATTTTGTTGCCTTAACCAGTACTAGTGTTTTGACATCTGTTTAGCAGCTGTAGTAATCAGTTGTAGTAAAGATAAAGGTGCAATGCAAAAACTGCATGAATTAAGGTATTTTAATAGAGTATCTTTGTAAGAACTGGTTTTTGTGCATTAGCAAAGGATTTGTGTGCATGTGATTGTGTATATATTCACAAATATGTGATACACTTTTAACCTTTTATATTTTCAGATCCCTGAAGAAGTATTTGTCTCTGTAAGTGTAGTACATTTACTTGATTGTGTATATTTCTTCAGTACCAAGACATACGCACATCCTTTGTCAGCAATAGCCTGTGATATAAACCAAATGTCTGTTTAGTAGACAAGTATTCCAAAAGTTGTCTATTTTAATTCAAGCACTGAAAGAGATTAAAAGAACTAGGTTATTATGGTGCAAGACTAACCCCTTGTTCTCAGGAAGTCCCTCTAAGGCACACAGTAGCAGAGAGTAGTTTAATGAGGCCTGTGTGCAATTTTGACCATAACTGGTACAAGCAGAAGGAGGTTGCAATTGATGCTGGATCCTCTTTGGAAAACCTCTGAGGATGTTTTGAGAAAGTGGGGGGAACTAAGATACTGTTGAGTCAATGGCAGGTGGTCTGGAAAGTTTCAGGTGCGTATCTGAACTCAGTGATTTTAAAAGTTTTAGTAACAGAAAGAAAAATGTTGTTCGTAATATTGTACTTCACAAAGAACCTTTTTTTACTGAGGAAGTTCCACAAACAGGAGCTTTGAATAGTGGCCTTTGTACAGTGGCCTATCAAGTGGCCAACTTGATGAAAATTTTCCTATGTTGCTCTGTGTAGTCTTCATTATAACATGCACTGGGAAAAAAATAGACTTAAAAATTCAGAATTCATCACTTTAATTTCATTTTACTGGATGCAGCATTACTTTAGAAATGATAGAATGGAAGGAAACCTTTAAAAACTGTGTCTCTGAGGTTTCCTAATCCTCACAATTTGAAGCATTTGTTTCTGAAACCTACTTTTCTTAATATTGGTTTTGGTACAAAGTTTTATTTGTAGCTTTAAACAAATGTTATTCTGTCATCATTATCATCACCCTTTGTGCTATCTAGATGCTTCTCATTAAATAACTGAGCAAATGATTGGGAAAATGTCTATTTTGTTACAGTGCAAATTTCATAAACGAGTTATGGCTTGTATTTATACTTTTTCCCAGAAGAACACATGGCTTCTTGCCATATTGGCTTTGGTTTTTCAGTGAATCACTCATAAAGGAAATCCAACTGGTGAAGTAATGATATGATATTCCGTGTTTTGCTTTTTTATTTTATTTTTCAAAAATTGTCTTGTGAATTAAAATGATACTTCTACCCAAAAGGGAAAAAAAACAACAACAAACAAACAAACAAAAATCCAAACAAAACAGTAATTCATCCATTTGAACCAAATATCAAGGTCAATAGATATAATAGAAAAAAACATATCAGGATGCTTTTGTGTGCTTCATATAGATACAAATATATTTATTTATAACTAGGATGTCTTCTGGGGGATATGGAGACCAGAATAATGAAGCTGTGGGAAGTGGTAGTCTTTTACTGGCAGTGAAGGTAAAGAATTGACAGCACCTCAGACTGAAGCCAACTGTTTGCCAGAAAAGTTGATGATAATATAGAGGCACAAATTCAAGATTGCTTTCAGGCCTTGCCAGGGCATCTCAATGAGATGAAATGTTTCTTCTGCTTAGTCAAAAATTGTCTTCCCTGGGAAATCTTCCTTTCAGTTGCAGTAATGCTCTAGGGCACTGTAAATTATATTTATTCAATGCCTTGACTCAAGCCATTTACAGGTTTAAAACCACATTGTAAGAATATATCATGTCTACATTGAATTACATAGAGGGTAAATTTGCTTATATAGAAGTCTTTATAGAAATTTTGTCTTTCTAGTGGAAATCACTTAACAATGCTTGAGCAGTAGATTTCTAAGACATCTTACTTTACCCATCCTTGGAGCCTTAACAAAATAGTTTGGCTAAATCATAACAAAATTTCCTCTGGTCTTGGCTGAGAGAGGGCTCTTATGGTAATTTTTGCTGTCAGATGTAGTGGTTCTTTAGCAATTAAGTGGCACAAAATGATAACTGGGCACAGTGCTACAGATTCTTGTCTGAGAATGCACAACACTGCATACAAAGAGAATAAGAGAGTAACAGAGAGAGAGCCAGAGCTGCATGGAAGTGCACACAGATGCTGTCACGTCCCTCCGTGCAGCCACCACTAAAGCTGCCCTGATCATGGCTCTGCAGGATTGTGACTGGAATACATCTGAGCACTGAATTTGCCTCCTTTTAACCACTCCCTTTGGGCTTTTCTTGGAGAATGGGCCTGCAAGCATGTGGATGTCACACATTAATCTGAGATGTGAAGACGCCAAAACTAACAAATCCAAAACCAGCAGTAAGATGACCACAGATAGGCATGTGGATTTGTTATCAAGCTAATGGTATGTATTGCAATGTGCAGCACCATCCTGAGAATAAACTACAGTTTATCAGTAGCTTGGGTGTCTATCGTTCTGTGGTTTTATCTGATTTCGTATGATTGGAACCATTCCCTTAATGGTTAATTGACTAATTAAGAAATTCAACATATTATTAGAAACCTTAAGTTTAATTTCTTATTAGATATTTTAAAATAAAGTTCTCACTCCTAGGATTCAATTTAACTTCTTTTAATCTCTTTGTTAGCATTTTCAGAAGGGTCTTTTCTTCCTTTCAGTTTAGGATAATTTAGTCCCATTTTTGATGTACCATTTTGATTTTTTGCAGATGGCTAAATTGCTTGTTTCTCAATTGTCCTTTATAGTGTCTTATTCGTTGTTCATTCCAGGATCACTTTATTTGCCTCAGCCTGTGGTTTTCATTTTTCATAACTTCTTGCAGGTTTATATAAACTTCAACTATAAGGGTTTCCGGGCCTTTGTCTGGAGTAGTACATTATAAAATTGTCTAAAAAATACTCATCTCCTATTGTTGTAAAAAACTGTATACTGTATTTGAAAATAAATTTTATCATGACCTTAAGATATGATGCATGCTAGCAGAATTAGGGTTTTGCAGCTTTCATTCAAACTTTTCAAGCTCCTACTATAGATCATGTTAATCTGCCGAAAGCCATGCCTTTGAGGGTGTAGGCCACAGTGGAAGGAGAGAAATAAGCAAAGAAAAAAACAGCTTAAGCTATAGAATAGCTAGAGCTATTCAAAAGCAGTGGTATTTTCTGGGTTAAAATTGCAATAGACTCTTTACAACTTCTTTACTTTCACAAAAGAATTCACAGATCTCTGTTTTCTGCCAGTTTCTACTAAGTGAAAGCACCTTTAAAGTATCTTCTTGGGCCTTACTGAATGGAGGATAGAACTGTAAGCCATATATACAAGCTTCACAAAATGTTTCCTTAGTTCTTTCCTCCTGAAAGGAAACTGAACCTGTTGCTCAAAGGCCATAGAAGTCCGTAATCGCTGAAGACAATGCCTCAATCTATTCCCTGTATCTTCTTCCATGATTAAGCCTTAGTCCACAGCCACTCATGACTTTTAATTAGTCTGAAATTGAATGCAGCCCCTCCTCCTTCAGTAGCTCATATTTTTTTTCTCTTCTGTAGAAAGGCTGATGAAAAGAAACTGAATGCATAAACCTGACTGCTCAGCACTTCTTCCTAGCCATGTTTTCTCAAGCCCTTTTAATGGCTAATCGGCCTTTAGGAACGTGTCTATTTTGCTTATCCTTCACGGCTTTCTGTCTCAGTGATGTCATTCTGCTTTACCTAAGCTCTCAGCTTTGTTGAACGGTATTATTACCGTACATATGGTGAGGGCCAACAGTGCTTGCAATGTTTGCTTTGTAATGCATGAAAAAGACTTAATTGTTCATGTTGTTTCAATAGGCTTTCTGAATAGAGGTTCCTATTAACCAGCTTTTAAAAAATTGGCTGGAGGCAATGGTAGACACAATAACAACAACAACACAGAACAACAAAGGTTAAAGAGGGTTTGAGATTTACACACTAACTTTTCATTTAATAAAATTTTAGGCTCAGGAGAGCCTAAAATTTTCTATTCTACTGTGCATGCATTTTTGTTTATCAGTAACCTCCTGTTTATACAACAAATTAAGCCAGTCTTGCCTGCACATGGGTATGCACACAAGAAGAGTAAAGCTGCTATTAATTGCAGATGCTTGTTAGTATGTAAGACAAAAGTAGTGTAAGGCACTAAGTGCCCTGCCATCCTATATAGAGTCCGGCACATGTTCAGCCTGAACAAACTCACACGTGAATGTCGTATCACCTAGGAAACCCAGTAGAGGTTGCTAGCATTGAACTTTTGTATAAATGGACATGCACAGCCATCCCTCATATGATCTAAATACAACACTCCAAGAACCAAAGTTCTTTAAATTTTCTCTTAGGTACCACAATTCATAAAAGACTTTAATTTAAAAGGCCTGCATTTCAGGTAACTTCTAAAGTAAGTTACAAGTATTAGGTCAGGGAGACTAAAACTGTCTTTCTACTTTAAAAGACAAACATAGTAATTTTTACTTTTACAGCCCTTTTTCCCCTCACATCTATCTAACAACTATTTCCTCTCTTCTTATCCATAGCATAATTCCCATGGTGACTTCTCTCAATATAAACTTTGTGTTTCTTTCTGGACTGTAGCCAGTAAAAAATACAAAAGCAGGGAAGAATTATTTGCAGAATGCCTGTGTTGGCATATGGTAAGGAGGGTCTCAAAGAGAAGGTGGCATTTAAATTTGTCTACCGAATTTCTGAATCAGTGGCTGTAAATATAGGTTAATTTTATTTGTAAAGGAAAACTACAGTTATCAGGACTATGAATATTCATTTCAAATCACCACATTGTTCCTAGTTCTGTGCTGACTGACAAGAAGATTGCTTTCTTTGCTACCTAGTAAAAAAATGAAACACTTGAATATGATTTGGGGCAGAATAAATGACTCCTAGACTCTGCTGTCGTAGTGTGTAGCCAACTGCAGTTGGTTGTGCCAAAAGAAGAAGCAGCGTAAAGATGGAAGAGCCCTGTGGTGGAAGCTGGAGTTCTGCCAAGGGCAAAAAATCACAGCAAAGCTCAGCTTGTCATGATGTGCTCCAAGAGAGGAGCAAAATTAACATGAACCTTCAGGAGAAATAAAGTGAACAAGGTTAGTGGTGATGAGAGACTGTTAAAATGTTATTGCCAGCAAGTCACATGTTTCTGCAGGTAGTATTTCAAACCAAATACTAATGGCTGTGACATCTGGAAATAATTTCATAACAGAAAGAACTGGGAGAGAAGTGCATGAATAGAATGATAATACAACTCATATGTGTAAACTGAGAAGTGAACTATTTCTTCTCCAGGGTGGTACTGGATGATCTCTGGTAGAGATGGTTTCTGGTTGGGGTGAAATTTGGTCACTGAGGGTGGTAAAATGGCTTTGTTATTCTCAAAGCAATTAACTCAGAGAAATTGTGGAAACAATAAAACTAAAGGTCAAGGTTATCTTTGGTTATGAGTCCAGGTGCAGAATCTCACCATAGGAGGCAAATGTCAGGTTATGTGATAGAAGCTCATCTGCATACCTTCAAAGGAACACAGAGAGACAATAGCAAGTGGAGTGGAGCCTAAATAATACCCTGCCCCTGCTGCTTCCAGGCCCATCACAGTAGCCATCAGCCCATAAAAGGCTCATCACCACAAGCCCAGAAGAGCACAGAGACACAAAGGCAGGTGGAAACCCAAACTGCAGACTCAGAGGAAGGAACTGACATGTTGTCCAGTCCCACCCAGGGCTGTCCCAGGAAACTCTAATACCCAGGTCCAGATGTGACATCCATCACAATGAGTCAGTGCTGGAGCATCTCTCGGACTGAGGGGCATAGCTGCTTAGAGGTGTGGAGCACATTACGGTATGCAGGGGAAGAACATTTTGGGATTGCACAGGTCTTATTATGGGATGTGTAGGAGAGGAACCAAGGGTGGGGAAAAGGAAGGATCTAGCTGAGAAGGTGATCTGCGTGAAAAGGAAGGATTTATGTGGCAAACTTTTGGTATGTTAGCATACTTTTTGTTTAATACAGTGCTAATATGTTATTTGCATGCTTTTTTTAATTAAAAAAGTTCGGGTTTTTCAAGATGATTAAAAGTTAAATCTATACTGCTAATGCTGTTTGCTGACCATGTTATATTTCTTCTGTAAAATAAGTGCATTATGTGATAGTTACAGAACTTTGAAAATAGTTTCTATAAATTTGTGGGGTCTTTTCCTGTTTCTTTTCTATTTCATCAGTCTGCACACAGTTTTTATAAATAACTTTTTAAGTTTAACAGCTAATTAAAAGTAACTTAATAGAATCTTTGTGAAGAGTTCTGGGCCTTTCATAGCTAGTTCAGAGGTTAGAATTTTGCTTAATAGTATTTTTGGAAGAGTTAGGAAATCCGTTCCATTTACTTTTTCCTAGGGAGAGGAGAAGTACAGTCAGGACATAAGGGAAACACAGAGATGAAATGAATAGTCTGTTAAGGAGAAAAAGGAGGTGTTGCACTACCCATGATCCTCAGATATAGAAACAAAATAGCAACTAGGCAATAATAAGAATTCAATTCTCAGGGTTCAAATCTGTAAAGGAACTTGCCCAGAGTGTGAGTCTGAGGTATAATTTAATGTTGGTGTTCATGTTCATAAATCAATGTTGATTGTTTAATGTTCTATTTAAATCATCTGCAGAATGTAGGCACTCTGAGGTCCATAGACACATAAAGTTTTCTACTAAAGTGCTTGGCGGACCTGCAGTCCTATGTCTGCATGTATGCAGGAATGTCACCTGGGCAGGACTGAGCACACACATTGTGTTTTAAGACCCTGGAGGAGACACAGAATTTTCCACTTAGATTCTCTGAAGGTCTAGTACGGCTACTGTGTTCTCAGTCTCTTAAGTCATATTAACCCTGCGATCAGCACAACACATTACAGCTTTATTCACTATGATTTAAAAACACAGTTGCAGGAGACGGGTGCTGCATGCATTTTTGATAATATAGGTTTGGTTAGAGAAAACATAGGGGAAAAATAATAGAATTCTGTTCCAGAACACCTGTCCTGGAGGTATAAATTTTCCACTCCTTTGACAGCAATACCATAAAGATAAAAGTTTATGTTTTCTTAGTCTATTAAGAGTTGTCATACACAAGATGACATCTTGGAGCCCCATAGTTAGGTCATTCAGCTGGTATAGAACCATAGCATGGTTTGGGTTGGAAGGGACCTTCCAAGATCATCTAACCCAACCCCGCTGCCATGGGCAGGGACATCTTTCTCTAGATCAGATTGCTCAAAGCCCTACTGAACCTGACCTTGAACACAGTGGTGGTGCATCCACAACTCTAGGCAACGTGTTCCATTGTCTCACCATAATAAATTTCTTCGTCATGTCCAATCTAAATCTATTCTCTTTCAGTTTAAAAGTGTTGCACCTTGTCCTGTCACTACAGGTCTTGGTACAAAGTCTTTTCCTGTCTTTCTTATAAATCCCCTTTATATACTGAGAAATAGATTTTGGTCTTTATGTATAGGAAATTGATTCTGGTCCCTGTTTCCAAGGTTGTTTATGCAAGTTGTATTTTGTAGTAATTGGAGAAGAGAGAGAGAGACTGTGAGTGAGTGAATAAGTGAGTAGAGTGAATTTGGTATCCCCAGTTATTATACCTTTGCCACTCCTTTATAAGATTGGATGTACATGGTTATCTCATAGTTTTAAGCAACTGACTCCAAGAGATACACTGAGGCTTTAACTTGAATCTGAGAGAGAGGAACATTAGGACTTAAAATCTGCATCGTGCTTCTGCATTTTATATTGAGTACTCAGTATGCTGGCTGTAACGAATCTTATTCTAGGAACTGTCTGTTCTTCCCTGTATATTGCATAAGGGCTTGGGAGACTCGCCTTGGCAACACTTAAGTCTAGTTCTTGGTCTGGACAATTCGCTTGAAGTAGTTTTCCCTCCCTCTTCCCCTAGTCATAAAAAATAAAACATCACATGGATTTTTTTCTTTGTTTTTAATAAACTGCATTCAGTGGTACTTTTGAAAAGCTAGTAATTTATATTTCCTTTATAGCTTGTATTTAATCTTTAAGTGTTCTATATGCTAAAGAAAACAGTGAAAATCTAATATGTGAAAAATCTGCAGATTCTGAATTGTAACTGAATGAAGATGAATGATGAGTAAGTGAAGTTTTGTAATATCTTGAATAAATTAACCATATATTGATAGAATTAAAATTGCGTACATTTTTTTTGGTCTTGAATTTGCTCAGTTGTTGAAATGCAATCTTAGCCAAATTGAATAATCAAGTGGAAATAATTATGTTGATATACTATTTTCCTGATAAAATCAGTTTAAAAAAGGAACTTTTTAAAAAGTATTGAAGAGTAAGAAGAACAGTTTGCAGAATATTATACAAAATGTTCTTGGTAGTGTTCTGATAACATAGCTGAAGAAAAACACTGAAAAAATATTAAACCAAGTGTAAAAAAAAGAATACTTCCTTTCTGATATCATTCTTGAATAATACCTATTTCTTAGAACAAAAAGGGAGTGGGAGAGGCAGAAGAATGCACGTTCTTACACATCATCACAGTTGTCTGATGTTATATGGGACATTATTCCAGGCATTATATAGAAAATGAGACTCCATTGTCCTTGCTGTGCTCTTGTTCCTTGATCCACACTGTTCAGTGCAGTCTGACTTCTCTAGTTGGATCTGACCAGAATTCAGAGTGTGAAAACTCCATCATTGGAGGAAAAGTTGGATAGCAAATAAGGAAGTATGTAATTTCTGTCATTTGGTTTTAAAAAGAAGGTAGTTTTTATTCTCTTCCTGCTATAAATATTTATGGGCATGGATCCTTGATCTTACTTTTCTTTTATCCATATTCATCTATTATTATTTCTTGCAATTCACAATCATTTGATGAAAGCTCAAGATCATAAAAAAAATATTTTAAATAGAGAATTTAGCCAGCTTCTTAGGATACATAGAATTTTACTCTTTGAACTGATCATTTCACATCATCCTATGCCTTGGCATACCTTTTGCTAGTTACACTCAAGGGAAATACTTTCATCATGTACATCAACTATAAAAAGTTTTGGGAAGATATAATCAATTGTATCTAGAGGTTTTTTGTTTGTGTGTTTGTTTGTTTGTTTAATTTGTAAGTCTGTGCTGCTCTGACATTTGCTAAGAATGAAGTATTCTTTATTTAGTTCCATCACCTGAATTTATGTCATTCCAGCCTAGAGGCCTTTATATTAATGTACCAGATCTTGACAGCTGAGTTCTCTTGCTGTTGAAGGACTGCAGTTATGAACAACTCCACGTGTTTTATTTTCATTTTTTCTCTGTTTAACCTGTAAATCCAGTGCTTACAGTCAGTCTGACTAGTTCAACCATTGGTTGTAGTGACCGCATGTAGCAGTGACTCTTACAAGAATATGAAGAACACTTGATTATAGCTTCAGCTCCTTGAGTGCCTATCAAAGAAATGTTTCTGTTTCTAGAAAATTAATGTTATTACTTAGCCCATTTATTTACAAAGTAGACCCATGTTTCCAAAGCCCAGGCTCTTCTTCTTTCACCATAATAATTACTGGTCAATTTATTCGGTTTTACGTGTGTTGAGTTCACTTAGCAATTTAAAATGCAAAGGAAATAAATTAACTGTTAAGTTGAAACATCTTCCAAAGACATGTGTGAAACTTGCTGTTCTGAGTATAAAATTCTCCTAACATATGAACTAAATTAACATGAATATGACTAGAATAAAACAGAGAATGACAACTGACAATTCAAACTTTTTGTTTAAGTTAATAGTTTAAAGAAAATAAATACAAAACTCTGAAATAACCAACAGCAGACAAAATGAAAATGAAAAAAACCCACCATCAAATTTTACTTACCTAAAGCACAGAGAACAGAAAATGAATTATTGCTTTACTATTAGGCAAAACTTGCAGTACAGCTGTAAGAAAGTTTGTCTTCATAAATACAGATTGTCTTTTCACTGTTTTTCCAAGAAGCACTACATAATTGAATCAATAGCAATACTAATACAAGACAATTGATGCATTAAACAGTGTGGCTAACCCTAGATTTTTCAAATAAAACTTTCTCCTCATTCTTTTTATAACAACAAAAAATATGTATTAACATGATATCTCTTGAATTTGTATTTGTTGATTCATTAGCTCTCAGCTAGGATTGACTTTAGCTCTTACATCTAAAGGGTATAATAAATGACTGATGAAACTTTAAAAGACATGGTACCTATCTAGTTTCTTCTTTTTTTAAGCACTGAGAAATTGTTAAACCAAATATTCCCCTTCTTGTGCAGTCTAAATTGTTCATATTAATCAGTCTTCTCCATCCCTGCCCCCATCCTCTTTTAGAATTAGGGTATTTCAGTCTTCTCACTTGGAGCTATGCCATACACTGAATTCTTTCTCCCAGCAGTTTTTCCAGAGTAGGTTTGTAGTTTTGTTTTGCCCCTTTTTTTTTTTTTTTCCTTCCCTTTCTTTTTGTTTCCCAATCATTTAGCCACACCCTTAATCAGACCTAGGTGAGTTTTATAATCCTTAACAGTTGCTTTGCAGATAGGACATTTTGTTGCCTAGATAGGATAGTAGTTCCTGCTATAAAGGAACTAAGAGAGTGTGATATGGGTTAACTGTAACAGCTTCTCTAAGACACTGACAGGTCTTTGCAGTTGTTTCTTCTTTTGATAGCTGTTTCGAGTATTTCTTTGGTCTCTCTGTGGTTGTGTGAAATAATAAGTTGTTGCCATAGGTGAGTGCTTATACCAAGACCTTGATCAAAATGTAGGAGCATTGAAAACGTTCTTAATGGGTGAAAGGCCTTGTAGCTGAAATTACGTCCTCAGAGATACCAGAAAAGGAATTGCCCTATATTTGTAGGGTGACAAATACAGGTTTGACAGAGAAAGACCAGAGTGACATCATGACTAGACTAGGAAACATTTTACTGACTTTAGCTTGAAACCTGAACCATCCTCAAATTAGAGTTTCTTATGAAGGCAGAACCACTCTCATCTTCTTGAGTAAACATCCTATAAGGTAAAAGGTCTTGCTAGTCTGATGATTATAGATGTATCCATTAATCTGTGTTAGCTGACCACAGTTTTAATCACGAAGACAGTTTATTCACTGAGGTCAACAAAACCATTCCTATGGCATAAAATAAGGAATAAAGCTTTGCCTAGTGTTGAGGCCAAGGGAAGTATTTCCCAATTAAGTTAGTTTAGCTAAGGAATATATTTGAGGGGACATAAAAGGAGAAAGCAAGGAAGAAAGAATCTTTTTTAGTCTTTCTGAGAAGTTATTGAAAACAACTTAGTTGTATACAAGCAGTTTCTCTTTGTTGACATCTAGCATCTTTGGCGATTTTGTGGAATGGCTCAAGAGAAAGCAGTGCTTCTAAGAAAACAATGTTGGTCTTCACCTAGAAACAATTCCCTTTCTATGCTCAGTGTTCTCAGAATTTTGCTCTTTTATTTTACAGTGTTTTGTACAGTGTTTTGTACAGGTCTCTTGCTCAGTGGCTGTAAATTCATACAGATACTTTGAATTTTTCATGCAGAGTCTAGCAGATTGCAAAAACAGAACAGCAGGAAAGGAAGATACACGAGGCACAACCTGTCTTTTCCTTCTGGATGTCACACCATAATTTATGCTAGTCAGGCAACACAATGTAGCTGAGCAATTTGCTCCTATTAAAGATGTAAGGAGGTGTATTTTCCATATTAACTACTGGAAAGGGTTCTTGGGAGGTATGGTGTGAATTCTTTGCACGTATCAGCATGTGATAGAACAGGAAAATTAAAAACAAGCAATGGAAATTCTGGCAGAAGTAATAACACCAGCAATAATAAATATTTTACCAGGAAATATATAGTGCTTTGGTGGGGTTTTTTTGGGTAGTGAGAACATCAAAAAGCAGGACAATTATTAATTTGGAAAGAAAGGTAACAGCCAGCCTTATGTTACATGATTACACAGACTTTTTGAACTTCCCTTCATCAGGCAGTCTCTCCTTTTCCTACCTCCTACACATTCTCATTCCATAATCCCCTCTTTAAAAGTTTCCTTTGTGGCAAGCTCACTTCATGGCAGCCAGTCGCGTAAGCTGACCCTCTTATTTTGATGCACAGAGTAGGTGCTGATCTTTCTTCATTAGCTTCGAGACATCTTCAATACCAAGGTTTGTGTTCTTCACTAATGTCATTCAGGAATTATGCCAGATGTACTCGTAGTGTAGAGTTTGCCTGTTCAAAGCTAATAATTGTCTGTGTTTCTTCTTGGTTTTGTAAGATTTAGTGTTAGGCTTCTTTAAAATTTTTTTTACCTGGAATAATGCATTTTTCCACTCAATCTAATTTGGAAACTGTTGTCAGGGACATCTTTTCTGCTGTATGTTGCATACACAATATTTATAATAATTTAACTACAACTCCAGCATGCTTCGATCAAAAATTCCTGGGAAGGAATTCAAAATGGAAAATGGCTAACAAACAGAAGGGACAGAAAGGAGTCCTTCTGCTCTTCTATTTTCAGATCATACTTTAAGACTTTTAATTCAGAGGCAGTGATTTCCTACTATTCTTAACTTATGTCTCTACTTTGAGGCAATTTTATGCTTCTCTTCTCATTAGTCTGTGTTCCTCAAAAAAGAAATTGTTTAAAGCACCACATCTAATAGTATCACATAATGTTGGCAGTTACAGGCACCACAAATCTTTTGTCTTAGAGGAACCCAGGCAAACCTCTGAGGAAGCTTTAGGAGTTTGAGAACTCTGCCTGAGGCACTTTTGACTTCTGTAAATAGTGATTGTGTGCATTTTATCATGCTCCATACTTGTTTCATGACTCTTACTAAGTGCCCATAAATATTTTAACTCAATTTATCTATGTTCATTTACCAATGAGTGTGAAACACCTATTCCATTGAATGTTAGGTAGAATTATTTTTTGAGAGGTATTAATAAAAATGTGTATTTATAGTATTTAATGAAAAATATGACCTAAATTGGCATTCAGGTCAATGAATTTTAAAGTTAAAGTTGGATTAGAAAAATAAAGATGGAACACTGAGGAGGAACTTTCAAAAGTATTTTTGCACATGGAAGATTTCTGTAGGCCTGTATTATCATATTTTAGTGAGCACTGAAAAAGAACATAGAAGTAGTCTCCTAGGTGGTTTTGGGTGGTGTTTTTTTTGTTTGTTTGGTTGGGGTTTTTTTTGTTTTGTTTGTTTTGGTTTTGGTTTTGGTTTTGGTTTTGGTTTGTTTTTTTTCCCATCCTGAATAGGTGTAAGAAGGAGAAAAAGAGATTTTTTTTTTTTTTTCAAATTCTGAATTTTGGTCAGCACAACTCTATTAATTATGGTTCAAGAAAAGCTCTAGGAGGTGTGACCAGTGACAAAAGATCATGTGTGACATGATGGAATCTGGAAAAACAATCTATTTTCTGTTCCACTTTACCAGCACGAAGATGACACTTCACATACAGATGAGAGGGAGAAACGTATTTGGTCCATAACAAGACTTAGACCAAAATTTTTAAAATACTTAGGCAGTTAACGCCTTTTAAGGTCATTCTCCATTGAGACAATCTCAGTCCTGAAAGTGATATAGGACTTATTTGTACTTTAAACAAATAGCAAGCAAATATCATTTTAGCTCCTGGATAGAGGATGAAGAAAGACAGGTTAAAAAAAGCAGAGTGATCTAATCTAGGAAAGCTAAAACTAGCCCCTTACAGCACTTGTTAATGAGTGATGGCACTGGAATCCTTCTACTTGACAAATCTATGAGTTACACTGTAACCGTAGGATAGAGGCCATGAAACAAAAGCTATAGAACCAGTTTGAGATAATTAGTTTGTAACCAAGGTANGCGCTGCAATAAAGAATGCCTGCCTTTTAACACTACATTGGTGTTACGAGGTTTATTCCCGGATTTTGGTGACAACACCAAACAAGAACTGTTAGTAGTTTGTAGCGGAGTATGGTTTTAGTGCAAAAGTAAAGAATTAACTTTGCATTTAAAAGTAAGGGTCAGCTATGATCTGTTTATTGTAGATCACTTAGGTGCTTGAACAGTGAAGGAATTGAGCATCTTCTCATTTCTGCTATTGGAGATACCTAATGTATTTCCAACAATTGTGAAAATGATAAAATGTCCTTATTGTCCATTGACCTAAGCTATCAATAAGGTAGCTAGTGATGTAGTAGTAAAATTATTTTCTTGATTTAGAAGAAGATTAATATATAGCAACATGTCAAAATATAAGAACAGATACCCTTCTGGTATGAACTGGTATGTCAGCATTTCAACTTAAGTGAACTATCAGCTTGCATCAGCAAAGATTTTTTACTTCTTCCTTAGAATAGGAATTTTTCTTGTGAACCTTAAGATAGGAACATTCTGCACATTTTTGGGGCATTGCAATGTACGGAAGATGTTTTTTGTGGCCTTTGTTACATGGTAGCATTACCTCTGCTTTATTCTGTGCTTCCCCTGAGGCAAAGGGAGGGGCAGCTATTATGAGACATGGTAAAAGAAATTTGCCAGTTTCTTGTTAGGTGCAAGGCAAAATGTACTATGGTAATATGCTAATATTGTGTCCTGGCTCTGGCTAGGATAGAGTTAATTTCCCAAGGAGCCAGGCCAGGTGAGCCAGGCTGGCTGGGGGCTATTCCATCCCATGTGACGCCATGCTCACCAGAAAAGGGGGCTGGTCGGGGAGGGGCAGGTTTGGCATGGCTCCGGGACGGGCTGAGGGTCTGGTCAGTAAATTGTTTTCTGTTATCACCCATTGTGTATCTCTGTTATCAGTACTGTTGATGATTGTTTCCCTCTCCCTTGCTGTCCCAGTAAACTGTCCTTACCCCAACCCACGAGGCTTTTGCCTTTGTTTGTCCGGTCTCCTCCCCACCCTGCCGGGGGAGGGGTGAGTGAGTGGCCGCGTGGTGCTTGGCTGGGCCTAAACCACGTCATATTGAGATGGGGAATTACACAGAAAAATCATGCCAGGTGTGGAGCGATCAGTATAAAAGACTTTGGGAAAGCATCATGACCAGCATTTACAAAATGTCAGCTCAGTTGTGTGCTGCTCATGATGAGAAAATCCCCATTGTGCCCCTTAAAATTAATGATTGACATTGTGCTTAAGGCTTAATTAAGTCACTAAGTATATTGTCTAACTTGCAAAATTGTAATGCTGTTGAAAACCAAAGCAAAATATTTTTTTTAGAAAAGTCATAATTCATAAGTGAAATATTATTTTTATAGGGAGGAAGCAATTTATTTTATTTATATATTTTTGTAATTTGATTGCCACTCTCTCTGTTTCTCTTGTAAGAAAAGAAATAATAAATCAGCAACTCTGAAATTATTTTTTTAAAGCCTTTGATATCATAATTAAGCCAGTTCCTGTTTCTCCTCTCTCTTTTTCAGAACTTTTTCTTTGATAATTCTAAGTTATCTAAGAGCGTGTTTTCATTTAAGCAAAGTTTTCTGTTGTTTTTCTGTGAAAGCTTGCATCTTGATAGCATGGTAAAGATAGCCTCAAGTGTTCACTCGAAGACGTTATTTTTCAGATGGGAGATATGTAAGAAGACATAGAAGAGATGCATTTGAAGCAACCAGACTTAAAAACCTTGAACTGTAAAAAGTTACTTTATTATAACCCTTCAGGGCTGTATGTTAAGGGTTTAATAAACCCTCCATTCTCTTTTTCATTATTTTATGATCCCTTGCTGATAAAGACCTGTCCACTCTATAAAATTTGCACTTGAAGTTACAAAGGTAAAAGTGCTAAACACTCTGACTGGGAGCAGAGACCTGAAACTTCTTTTTTTCCATATTCAGCACAAATCTGGGCTGTCGATTGCATTTGGATAAACCTTTACCACTTATTTTTAGTTGTTTCACTTTGGACAACTATGTATTCAACATGCAAGAGAGATAGTTTCCTCTTCAGGACAGTGGGCAAGCTAAATCTCAGGGATGTGAGACTGCTGCATTCAAGTGTGGTTGCTTCACTGTCCCATGTGAGTATGAGATCCCTAGGCTCTTTAGCATGCACTTGCTCTCCCTAACATTTTCTGAGCCTTCTGCCCATCTCCCTTATTTTTAAACCCCAAACCTCATCTTGGGTCTAAAAAAACATTTGGCAAGAGAAATCCCAATACTTTCCAGAGAGGATGGGTTTTGCAAATAAATTTTGAAAATATAAAAAATCTTTGCTGGGAGAATGCCTTAGTAGCTTTCATTTGTGACTTAATTCTTGTTTCCATTTACAACAAAAGGAAATGTATATTACAGGGAATAATTCTTTTGCACTAGCTGCAGAACAAAACTGTGAGAATGGCAGCTGTGTCTTTCTTCAATTTTGTGATTCTTTCCAGTCATGTTTTCTGTTGTGGTCCCTTATGGAAAAATAATAAAGTACAACAAAAAAGGGCCCTTTAATTTGGTTACAATTGGTCTTATTGGCAGATTAGCTTCCTTTTAAGTGTGGTCTCCATGCAGAACATCGACAAATAGTACAAAGATGTATTTCAGATTAAACTCAGCAGAACAATGGATTTTCTCCAATAGATAGAATTCTTATTTTTTCAGATTTAAGTCAGACATGCCTGCCCTTTCTGTGGATAGTTATCAGAATATAAAGACTGAGGACACAAGGTCATAATTTATTTCTCTCTCTTTCCTAAAAAGACAAGGACAAAATGCAATTTCAGCTGGCATATTACAGCATCCTGGAATTAATGTAGAAAGACTCTAACGTGCATTAGCTGGAACTCTTTGATTCCTTGCAAGAGAAAGTGGCTTCTTCAAGGCTGCTGAGATATGTCTGCAGACCTTCCTAGCATGATACTTGCGTATCATTGACACGTTTAGCAAATGTCTTCCTAGTATTATCAATTCTAACATAATTTGTGTATCTAAGCAAAAGGAATGAGGAAATGTCACGCACATCAAATCAACATTGTACATCAAAGCCTTTTAGTAAAGACATCTTAAAACTGTGTTCAAATAGGCTGATTTTGATCACAGAAAAGTTTGTAGTTCAACTACAGTTCAGCCTAAAGTGGTCAAGGTTGTAGTATTTTAGGCCAAGATAGCAATATACTTCTAATTTAAAACTCGTATTTTTTCTAGATCTCATACCAAATTCACTTTTCTTGAAGTACAGTATCCAGAACACAGCATAGTGATTAAGAGTGTGTTAGCTTTGAATAAAAAGAATAGTATTCTGGCCCCTTATTTAACACTGCTCTCGTGTTAAACTGAAGTATCTTAGTTTCATTTATTCATTTTATGATTGAGAATTCTTGTTTTTAGGGACTACCATAATACTTCTCCTCCTTGAAAGAAACACAAAAGAAAAAACCCAAAACATACCGATGTGTTCTAGAATCTAGAATCACAAAGATATCACCAGATATTCCTCAGTATGGTGTCAGAGTGCACTGAAATCTATAAACTAAGAATTGACACTAGGCTGCTAACACTGTGCTAATATTATAGAGTACCTTTTCCCATCCTGAAAGAGAAATCAACTTGTTTGTTTGTTTTTGATGATTCCCAGTTTAGGATTCTTTGTCTTTGGATTGAGTGTAAAAGATGAGGAGGAACTCAAACTCCTTACTTCCTGGTGCCAGGTTTCCTTGATGGCTTTCAAAAATTTACTGAAAGTATCTCTCTATTAGGTCTTCCACATTTGTTCTTTTTTAAATTTTGTTTTGTTTTGTTGTTTTGTTGTTTGGTTGTTTTGTTTTGTTTTGTTTTTCCCCAGATTATCCCACCCACACCCCACACCCCCAAGTTGTTTTCCCAGTATGGTTAATAGCACAACCATGAAAACTAAACTTTTTTCTGCTTAAGGGAGGAATGCCACGGGGCTAAAGTGAATGGCATCACTGTTTTTCAAAAAATAGTCTCCTGCAACTACAGTCTGAGAATCTCTACCACTGATCCATATCTCTAAAAGATCAGTATATTTCTCTTTTCCTCCAGGATATAAACTCTTGTGTACTGCATCAAGACCAATGATTTTCATTGTTTCAGACTTCATAGTAACAGAAATAATAATAAATCAGTAGGAAGTTGTCTGTGTTTGAGTATTTTGTGTGATGGTGGTACTTGAAAACAGCCTATAGAATATATTTGGTATTACCCTTTCCAGAACAAACAAAACAAAACAAAACAAAACAAAAACAAACAAAAAAAAACCAAACCAAAACAAACAAAAAAACCCCCAAACAAACAAAAAAAAACCCCAAACAAAAAAAAGAAATTTCATAGGCATTTAGACATCATAATAGTGAAGACGAGACTTAGACAAATGTATTTCAAAAGTATCAGAAGAAGAACCAAAAATGATAACTCTTTTTTTTAAGAGATGTAGTTTTGGAGTAGAAAAATCACCCTCTGTATCTGGCTGTAGCTATCCTCAGAGCTCTAGGCTGCTTCTTGCTGGTATTTAGTATAAGTATGTAGTAGGGTGTCAGTCATGTCCAAGATGGTAACTGTTTTGTTCACGTAAGCTAAATTGATTCAATTAGAAGTTTATCTGCAAAAAAATCTCACATTGATATTTGATTCAGTTGCTAAATGCCACATTATTTTCATGCTTAGAAGGAAGGCTGCCAGTTGTATGAGTTTGTACAGCATTCTAGGGATGTAGTTCTTCCCGGCACTCATGATATCCCAGTTCTTCTAGGTGTTGTATGGATGCCATTCTTCTCCAAAGAGGAGGCAGAGCTAGATGTGCACTTGAAGTTGTTGCTAAGCTCGTACAAGAAAAGGTTTCTTTTTCCTTAGTATCAAATAAATCTGTCTTTAATTTTATAATTGGCGATTTGTTCTTTTTTCTATAACAGTTGTAAATAAGCTAGTTGCTCTTAGTATTCTCTATTAAAAAACATGTCTCTGAGGACAGGAGGAAATACACTATTGACTTACATGTTGATGGACAGTGAATTTCTTTCAATTAGAAAGTTCCCAAAATTCCTGTAATGCTATCATCATCATGAAGCTAACAATAAATATTTGTTGGAGATCAGAATTACTTCAAGACATTTAATTTTGCAATATATCTATATCTGTATTTCATTCATAAGTGTCCACATTTGGAGAAATTAAGTGTGAAGATCAGCCCACAGAAGTGTTGATCTCATGAATTTGCAATACTAATTTACAATACTAATCCAGTGCAGGCAGAAATCAAGTGTTAAAAAATGTCACCAGTTTTATTTCTGTTATTTTTCTATGGCATCATTTTCATGATGAAGATTTTAGAGGTTTGTTGGGAGCTGCTAACAAAAGATGTAGCTGAAAAATTGTATATACTTTGTAAAATAAAGTACTGTTCCACAAGTAGTCTGTAAGGAAGTGTGTTGGGTTTGCATGGCAAGGTTTTGGTACCGGGGAGGCTACAGGGGTGGCTTCTGTGAGAAGCTGCTAGAAGCTTCCCCTGTGTCTGATAGACCCAATGCCAGCTGGCTCCAAGATGGACCTGCTGCTGGCTAAGGCCAAGCCAATCAGCGTCTCTGTGGTAATGTGTTTAAGAAGGGAGAAAAAAACAGTTAGAGAGAGATTTTGCAGCCGGAGAGTGAGAAGATGCAAGAAACTCCACAGACACCAAGGTCAGTGCAGAAGGAGGAGGAGGAGATGCTCCAGGTGCCAGAGCAGCCCTGCGGCCTGTGGTGAAGACCATGGTGAAGCAGGCTGTCCCCCTGCAGCCCATGGAGGAAGGATGAGGGGGTGTAGAGATTCCACCTGCAGCCCATGGAGGACCCCACACTGGAGCTGGTGGAGGCACCTGAAGCAGGCTGTGGTCCTGTGGGAAGCCTGCACTNATTCCTCTACTCTGTTCTGTTTGGGAATAAATTAGATTAATTTCCTCTCTCTAAGTTCAGTCTGTTTTGCTCGTGATGATAATAAGTGAGTGATCTCTCCCTGTCCTTACCTCAACCCACAAAGCTTCTCGTTACACTTTTTCTCCCCTGTCTGGTGAATGAAGGGAGTAATAGAGTGGCTCTGGTGGGCACCTGGCCCCCAGCCAGGGTCAACCCACCACCGTCTTTCGTGGTGCCCCACGTGGGGCACAAGAAAATCGAGATAAGGATAGTATTTGGAAGAGGTAACGGGCAAAACACGGACTGAATGTAGGCAGAGAGTGAAATGGTGGTGAAGGGACAAGGGGTAGATTCTGGGTGTAGGTTGTCCACTCTTGTTTGGTGTTGTGATAATGTTGTTTTGATTTTTGGTTTTCTATTTATCTTGCACAAATTTTAGAATCACAGTAGGGTACTTTATCAGCTTGATGCTTATTTACTATCCTGTGCATTTTTCTTTTAAAAATTTCAGACCCTGATTCATTCAGGGTTGTCATCATAGGTCTTCAAGTGGCCTAAGGGGAAAGAGAATTTTCTGTGCTTTTGGTGCATTTCTTCTTTCAGTTCAAAGCCATTATAATTACAGGGGCAAATATCTTCACTTGATGATTGTTTATAGTATATTGTGTATGTAATTTGAGTGAGTTGACATTGCCACGAGGGAAATTTCTTGCCACATAAAATCACTGTAGAGCATAGTAGAACTTGTAACTGTTACTATTGTGCAACAGCAACAAAAATATGCTCTAAAAAAATGCTCTGTGAAATAGGATATGAAGTGTGAGTTGTCTGTTTTATTACAAAATGCCTTAAAAATATTAAGTGGTTTGTACTAACCTTGTAGATTTTAAGAACTTTCTTTTTTTTTGCTTACTGAACAGTTACTCCTTGCATTTATATTATAAATTAATAAAGGAAATATGAGGTGAAAGACAGAATAATTGACTTGTCTGTAACAGAAAATATTTTTTATGTATATAAATGCTGTGTACTTAATTTGAAATACTACATGAAAAAATTACAATGTAATTAATAATTAATATTTTTAAATGCTATTAATTAGATTTTATACTTCTGTAAGACTTTTCTTCTATGGTTCTCACTAGGTTTAGAATTCTGCCCCTAAATGTGTGCCTTCACTTCCTGGCATTGGAAAGATAAAAATTGATTTTATCAACAGAAGTGTATTTTCTTGTCATGGCAAGTGAGTTTCACACTTTACCTGAAGAAGTGTAGCCAGAGATGAATTGCATTAAATTTCAAATATTTAAATGTTAAAAGCCTAGAGTTTTCATTAGAAAGAATTTCAAACTATAAAGACTTCACAAAGTAATCTTTGCTGTTTTTTAAGGATAAAAGTTACCATTTCTAGTAATAAATGTTTCCAACAGAAAGTATCTCTATTTTTTGGTAATGATAGATTACTGAAAACAAAGTGCACCCCAGACACATGTTGTTGGGGTTTTATTAACAACACCAGGAATATATGGTTTTTTTGACCACTTGTAAAATTTAGCAATGCACCACTGACATGAAAATGCAGCACTCTGACACTGAGCTTGAACCTGCCCTGCTGGAGTCTGAAGGAGCTCCTTGCATGACCAAGAATTCCTTGAGTCATTTTGATTAGTCTGTGGTACTAAATATAACAATAGTACTAACTGCTTTTGGAGGTGAGACACTGTTCAGACATTCAGAGGAAATCTGGGCCAATTTTATTTGTGGTCGCTACAGGGGTGGGATGGAGGGAGGAAGTTGGAAGAGGGGACGTATACACATTCAAGTGTCTGGGATTCAGAAGACTAATTGCTGAGTCATTCCGGGGGGAAAAAAAAAAAAAGAAGAAAGAAGTTTTCCAAATCTTTTTTTCTTTTTAAGGATCCATAGCAGATGGCAGTTAGGTACTCGGTTCCTATTCAGTAGGTATTTGAGCCCATAACTCTTAGAAAATTAATAAGAAAAAGATTATTTCTGGTAGAAGTCTAAGCTGGTTTCTTTAAGGACTTTTACTGCCATATGATTCTACTGCAGTTAATCCATATCCAAGCATTTCACTGTAGACATGGACTAAAAGCTGTCACTTGGTCGTATGTATGATTCTGAAAATAATTCTGATGCTGCAATCACTCCCTGAATAAAATGTCTTTTTTTTAAAAAAAAAAAAAAAAGATCACTAACAGAGGGAATCCTTCCAGCATTCCCAACTACATACCATTTGATGTACAATTGTATCACTAGACAGAAAATCACTATTTCAACTGAAATGTAGCAATTAGTGTGATATCATCTGTACAATAGCTGCGTCTCATAAAGATATTATTTTTCCATGCTTAGCTGTTAAAATTAGGTGTATTCAGATGACTTGTAGATTTGCATTCCTTCCTACTGACATACTTTTCAAACAAACCCTTTCCCTGACTTCAGCTGTTGGATACCGATCTAAGTGAGACAAAATATTTAGGAAAGCAGATTATCCTCATCTATGAAGAGCATAGATTTGTAAACGGAAATTAAGTAGTGTTTGTGTACATGCACTAATTTATATGCATTTTTCAGATTGTCTAAACTTTGTTAATTGAAGGTATTGTTACTTAGACTGATAGCTGGGATAAAATGATGTTCTTATCCTTTTGGATTGCAAGATAGCATGAGAATAAAGCTCAACTAACTTGATCAAACTAGTTAATATACTTAAGTCCACATCTTACAACCATTTTATTCCTACAGCTTAAAGTTGTCTTGCTGGTAAGAGATTGATATTTGCCTCAAATTATGGCAATTCACTCATGCTGTGAAACTGGGTTCCTGATTTTGTAGCTGGGAAGCTATACTATTAAATTAGTTATTTATTATTCATTATCATTTAGGTGTAGTCTTGTAACAAGGCTTGAGTTATTACAGACCCACAGAATCTGAACATTTCATAGAAACATATAATCATAGAATACCAGGTTGGAAGGGACCTCAAGGATCACCTGGTCCAACCCTTCTTGGCAAAGCTCCCTCTAGACAAAAGCACTGTCTCGTCAAGATGCTCCCTGCCCCAGTATCCCATCCAGCCTGATCTTAAAAGTGTCCAGTGTTGGGGAATCCATTTCTCTCCTGGGAACTTTTAGTTATGTGTTACTTTACCAAGCAAAAATCAATTTGTTGCTATTCCAGTATAAAATTTAAGAAAGTTTCCTTCAACAACCTTTTAAAAAAAAAAAAAAAAAAAAAAAAAAAAACCAACATCCTTTTGGTGGGAAANAAAAAAAAAAAAAAAGCCAGTCATCCTTAGGTTGGAAAACAACCAAGAATTAAGGCACTTTAACATTTAGGAATTCAAGTGGGTATATTAAGATTGCTTATCTTTTCCTCCCCTTTTATTCTTTTTTCCTACAGAAGGCACCCGCTCTCTGAAAATCACGCAGAGGTGTTTAAATACATGTGCCCAAAATCAGTAATAACTTGAAACCTCTGTGGTTTGTTGGGGCTTTTTTTGTTTCCTTGTTTTATAGTAAAAAGTTGAGTGTACAACTGGTCACCCATAAATGAGTAAAAGTTGCTCACTTACTCAGTACTAACCCAAAGTGTGCTGTTTCTATGGTGTATTATCACAAGGTTGGCATTCTGAAATTTCATCCTACTGTTTTTATAATTTTTGTTTGTTTGTTTGGGGTTTTTTTGTTTAACCAATTATCTATGTTGTTTGTATTTTGTGCTCTATTGCTACAAACTGATCAACAAAGGTCTGTGGCCTGGATCTAGCTTCCTTCTGGAGTTTTCCTATGAAACATTAGATGGAGAACTATGTTAAAAATATTTTTATACTTCTGTTCATGATCACTGTGATTGGTGTTCCTGTAAACCTGCCAGCTATTTAAGTTCATAATCAGGTTCTGTGTATACTCCCTGTGCTTTCTTGTTTGTTTAGGGTGTGAAATACCTCAGTGGGACATTCTGTGTGTTTTTTATCAGCGTGAAATGAGGTTATCATACCTTTCGGCATGGGTTTTATTGTCAAAGAAATATGAGAAACAAATTCTACAAGTATCACTGTTCAAGTACTGGCATGTTCCATTAAAAACACCAATGAGCTTACACAAAAGCAGTTCAAAACAGTTCAGATGCCAATTTAATCACGAGTCAACTAACAAATTATTGCTCTCTGCATAAGAATCTAGCTTTTGACTGAATCTGAGTGCTAAACGTGTGTGTGCAAATTAAAGCCTGGATTTTGATGTCTGTGATACAGAATGTCAAAGTAGACTTATGAGATTCAGTTTAACCTCATGGATTTTGGGTGGAGATGGCTGTTTACACTAACTTCCTTTTCCAACATTTAATACCCTGAACAAAGTTCACAAGTATTTTATTATGTGAGAATAGAATATATTCACCTATCTAAGACTAGAACTTGTTCTCTTGTTGTGAGATGCACAAGCTGGAGAAGATTAGAGAAACAGATCAGGGCAAGGAATTAGGTTTTTAATGATTTTTGAGCCTGATCACTTTTATTACCTTTATTAGTGACCATGCTGTCACAGTAGGATGATGGGCTAGTCAAATTTTTAATGACAATGCTGGGAGGCATTATCGGGTAGACAAATATCTTTGTGGAAGAACTAGAGGCACTGACAACTGGAATAATGGAAAGGAATTAATTGTAATAGGATGACATTTCAGGCCACATGCCTAGGGATTGTTACCAAAGGCTTCTAATACCAGATGAATATTTATCAGTCAAGAATCACAAGTGAGAAGAAATGTGTTTGTTTACAGAATAAACAATGCCAACAATGTGATAGGATAGTGAAAAAGATAAATTTGATCCCAGGAGACACCAGGCCAGGCATTGCTGGTCAGAAAAGAGTTACACTTTGGTGAATTATTGTGTACAGTTCTGTTCATCAGTATTTAAGAAGGATGAATTCACTTTGAAGAAAAATTACACAGTCATAGCGAGTATACTATTTTAAGAATAAGAACATACTACACTAATATGTTATGATAAGAATAAACCGAAGAATATTAGCTTCATTCCTGAGATATATACTAATGCTATCTGCATTTAAAAAAAAAAAAAAAAATTTGCTACTTATCCAGGTCTGGTTTAGTCCTGTTTGTATAGCAAACATGCAAGTATCTTAATTATGCCTTCCCTTTTTCTCTTCACTTGCGTGCCTTGTCGATCCACAGAGCTATGTCGGCGGGAGCCTTGCGCTCCTGGCAGGTCTAACCAAGCCAAAGAGGTCTGTCTGGGGAGAGGCCAGACTAAAATGTTGCACCCTGGCCCTCCAGGTTTGGGGTTTTGTTTTGGGCTAACAACCCAATCATGTAAAAAACAAAACCTGTTACAGAAACTGCAACAACACTATGCCACCGGGTCTGATGGCATAGCGTTGTTGCAGCCCTATGCTCCTCGAGGAGTAACAAGGACTAAACTAACTAACTAACTTTTTCTCTTCAAAGGAAGGATTACCTCTAAGCAAGGCTGGATTTTAATGCCTGCTTGTCTTATTCATTGCTGTATGAATATCAGTGCAAATATCAGTTTTTATGCAAATACAGCCTAGGTGATAGTATATGAAGAAAAATTCTGTTCAGGGTAGGGTAAGAAACAAATATCAGAAACAGAACAGTTTTCCTGTACTATTAAACTTGTTTGCTTTGATGTATCACCCAGAATTGATAGGATCTGAATGACCTTACTAATAAATTTAGCATTGAATAGATACAAGTAACTGAAAAAAATCTGAGAATACTATTAGATCTGTGTCTAAATGGATAAAGAGGCTCCTATGTGAAACTACATCTTGTCTTCCTACAGTTACAGTATGTTTTCTCTTAACTTTATGCAAGTGTTTGTGATCATCCTTCTACAGCTTTCATAGGAAAAGTAAACTGGCTTTTACTATTTCAGAGTGTAAGGTCAGAGCTGCAACTGCAGCCACTTTTTATGGCATGGTTGCCACATCATGGCAAAGTGTTGTAGACCCACTGGTATATATGACAGGAAAACACAGCTGTAAGTATTCCATGGATCCTTAACTATCATGATAACTCTTGTGATAACATGCCTGCCTAAATCAACCAATTAGTCTGGATTTGTGGTCATATACATCACCAGTTGGAGGTCTGCAATGGTTAGGGAATATGTATAGTACAGGAGAAAATCTTCAAAAAAATTAAGAGTATTCATACAAATATATTGCTTTGGTACAGGATTTTCAGTATATCTTGTCAAATTAGGTGAATTCATTTCTATATGGTACACATTTTACTGTATTTCATGACATATTCTGACTATCTGGCACAATAGATTTTGATGGTGTCAAAGTCTACCACTTGTTTTACTTGGAAGAATTTTTCATGTTTATAACCTTCAGTATACTACTTATTACTGAAAACACCTTTTGAAGGTGAGACCTAAATAAAAGTAATATGAAAACATGATATTTCTCACACTGCATTTCAAGGAAGAGTTCTCAAGGTGGAAATTTTTTTCTTAACTTTTTTCTATTTGAAAAAGCCCAACCAAGAAACAACTGCTAGTTTTTCAAAACTGAAACATTGCATGGAACCTTAAGGCTTTTCCACCCACTTAACAGGGAAACTTTGGGTGTCATTTAGAATGAGTTATATGATCCTGCTTGCCCTTAAGCTCCAGATGCAGAAGAGCATAGTCTTCTGTAGGTCTATGTTATGTCTGTTAGCCCCATCCATGTATTCCTGATATCCTAGGAAAGTCTTTTGGCTCTCAAAGAGCATATCAAAACACGTCAAATTTTCCTTTGTCTGGTCAGCAGGTCTCATGTAGCTGTATTATATGAAGTAGGACTCTGTGGTTTACAATTTTTGCTGCAGCATTTGTATTCTTGATGATGGTGTATAAGCCAAAACCCAAACAAATCCACTTTTTAATTTGCCATTAAACTCAGTGCTTGAGTATGCACATCATCTTTTGGAACAAACATTATTTTGTTTGTAAATTAAACAAGTTGGATGTTGATGTCTTTTCTAGGCAATAAATGAGACTCCCTGATGTCGTATTTTACTGTGTTATTTTCCTGGGAATCACACAGTAATTGAATGAAAACTGATTATAACATCAGGAAATGAATCATAGGCTCAAGTTCTTGGGGAACAGGATGTTCTACCAATTTCAGTCCTCTGACAGTTTGCTCATTTACAGAATCAGAATAAAGATTCAGTAAATATATAAAAGAATGAATACTATTTTGTGTATATATATATGTATTATCTGCTTTCTAGCTTTGTTTTTATGAACCTGGAGTTATTGTTGGTGAAAGTATGAAGAATAATTTGGGAAAACTTGAAAGGAGACCAAGATTACAAAAGTTTAGAAAAATAAATCATAAATTGCATGGGTGAGGAAAAGAAAAATTAAAGCTGCAAGTATATAATCATGTCTGTGTGATTGCCTCTGAGAATACCTACAGGTACACTGTGTTCACAGTGGACTCTACTTTTTATGTCTTTCATATACTGCTTGTATTTCTATGCTACTTTGTGGCACTTAGTTCCATAGATAAGTTTATACTGAGTGAAGAAATTAACATGTTGCCTTTCACTTTCATTAGATTACGTGTTTTTTAAAATGTCTTTCACATGTGTTTTTTCACATACAAAACAACGTCAATAGTTATTTTCTTTTTTTGAATTTATTCCTTTGACTTTTCTAACACCTCTTTAGGACCCGTGTGGGTGTGTTTCTTTACTACATTAATACCAGAATCTGGTCTCAAATTGCAACCTCCTTCTAATTGTGAAACATGCTCTGCAGAGTGGGCTTGTCTAAGAAGCAAGATTTTGCCTCAGATAATCTCTCTGAATATTTCTTTTTATTCCATTTTCCAACATTATGGTAGTGAAGACATTTAGACTCACCATCCAAAATCTTCAGAGTAAGAACTGCTAGGAGGGGTTTATTGCATTTTGGCAATTTGGTGGGGTTGGTTGGTTGGTTTTTCAACAAAGTAGTGATGTGAGTATATGAACTTTTGGAAGCTAACTTCAGAGATGCTGCACTTACTTTTCCACCTTACCCCACATCTAAAATAAGAGATAGTAGTGTTTATGTTTTGTACAATGTTTTAAATTAGTAACATAATACAAAGAGGTAGAAATATGTGTCTGGAAGTTTTTTCCCTATTGGAAAACTGATCTTAAAAAGGGAAGGCTAGCTTATAACAGGCCTTTGCCGTATTTGGCCATACCTTCTCCTTGTCACATGTTCTTGATTAAGATGGCCAGCTGTTTCTCCGCTTTGAGTGTCGTCCATTTCCCAGACTTTTTTAGCTGACTAATAGTAGTGGAACAGCAAAGGGCAATTTTACTCTTGTTACCCTATTGCAAACAGGTGTTGTTCAGGTTTGTGCAATAATTCTATTGTGGAAACATATCACTTTTGATTTCGTAATGACACCTTGCTTGATTTAGGAAGGATGAGATTGGATTGTGTTTTTCACTGGTATGTCTCTTTCACTAGATTGAGAGATAACATAGAGACTTTTCTGATGTCAGAGTGATAAAGGGCCTTCCTACAAGATTTTTTTTTCTGTTAACCTTATGGTATAATGCATAAATTGTGTCTCTTCAGCACCATTTTCCAGAACATTTTCTGCATCTTTATTAAATACCACTCTTCAGGTTTTTTTTAGTGAGAGCAAGAGAAATCTTATACTGCTTTTGGCAGCAATTGCCATGTACGTCCAATTGGAGTACAGCATACTAGGAATGTTTATTTATATGTTTATTTCTCTGTTTTATGCTTTTTATTACCTTGTTTTGCATCTGTAGGAAACTGAAAATCAAACAAGAAGTATTAATTCATTTAAGAACCTGTGGTTGTAGGTGCTATATGGATCCCTCTATGGTAAGTGAGCAGAAGCTGAAACAGTCATTTTACAATCTAATTGGAAAAAAATCTATAAGTATATTTGGCATGTTCAATTTGAACATTGCTTCAAATAGAAGCAATGGGCACAAGTTGGAACACAGGAAATTCTTATTAGATATAAGGAAAGAAAAAATTCATGAGAGTGGTTAAATACTGCCACAGATTGCTTGAGAGCATATGGGATCTCCATCCCTGGAGAAGTTCAAGTCTTGACTGGACACTGAACTGAGCAATCTGATTTAATTAAACCTGCTGTGAGCAAGAGGTTGAGCTACCTGACCTCACGAGCTTCCTGCCAGCAAAAATTATTCCAGTGCAGCTGATCTTAGAAGCCAAACAGGTATGCTTCTTTTTAGTATACATACACTTGATGTTTTTTTCTTCCCAGTACAGTTCGTTAGTTTTGAGATTAACTGGTATAGAAGAGACAGTTGCAGGTGTGCATTAATTTTTAAGTCTTTTACTCAAACAATACATTTAGCAATTACAAGAACTAAACATTGTGCACACACTATGCACAGGAAAATTGACTTGCATTGTCTGCCCACAGTGTTAGTTGCACCATCTTTTATATGGCTATGTCATATACTTGTTTATTTATGCTTCTGATATGGCCTCCTTATGCACGTTACAAGGAAAGCCTCAAAACAGGTCATGTGAAAAGAAAATGAGAAGTATTATCCCTACTGGGGAGCTGAACCAGAAAGAGATTAAACAAAAATCTGTGTGGCAGAAAGCATGTGTGAGAGCAAGTATATGAAAGCATATTTCCACTATTTCAACCATTGAACTCCCCATTGTCTTGCTGCTCCCTTCTCAAATGAAGATGTAGTCAAGAGTCAGTTTGGAAGGTACTGCATATCTTCATCTAGTTGCAATGGTTTTGTAATAACAAATGGTCGTAACCTTACCTCAGTATTGGAGCTATTTGTGGCAAAGTGAAAAATACTCTGAATAAGTACTGTGGCTTAGAAAAAGATACACAAAAGAAAGACAAAAGTAAAAAAGCAATTTCCTTTCACAAACATGTTTGGAATTTAGTCACAAGATACTGTGGTACTACTATGCCTCTCCACAAATTCACAGCTACTGTAAATAAATACCACACATTTTGAAAGTGCCAAAATATCACCTGAGAATCTATACAGCTTAAAAAACCACCAAGCAAAAAGACCACATAACAATTTCTTCCAGAAATTCATTCTACAGGGACCAATTAATTTATCTGAAATCAAATCATTAAACTTAACCATTAAACTTCAAACCTAAAGAACCTATTACTAAGCAAAATATAAGGTTTGTATTCACCTATTATAAATAACATTGATGTCTGTGGAAAAAGAGTTTTGTGGATTTTGGATGAGGAACTAAAATTCCCAATATTTCAGGAATGTTATAGAACCAAGTTTTTTATTTAAAACTTATTTAAAACAAGCATATTTATATTAATATATTTGAGTTTAAAATAAAGAATGTTTTGCTTATTAAAACTAGCTGTTATCTTTAGGCTTTTAATTACAGATGATAAGTTACAGATTATAAGATTTACCCTCAGGCTTATTTTCAGATACGTGTCCTGGGGGGGGGGAGGGGGAGGGAAGCGAGGACATTTCTAGCTAACTTGGGAGATATGTTTTATGTCAATAACTCCACATAAAATGTGACTTATGAACAGGAATTTGTGGGGTTAAAGCACAAAACCACTATCAAACCCAGGGGTTTTGTTGAGTTACATAAGGATACAGCGAATAGAAAAAAAATGGCAAAAAAGCATATGTATGTTAAAATCACAATAAAAATATCAACATTAAAATTCCCTCACTAACTTAAGTCAGTATGATTTATTGAAACTAATTTAATTTTGCTGATATATGACAGTCTGTATTAACTTTTCCATTTTCTACATACTAACCTCCCTGTAGATTAGCTCGCTTCTTCTAACCCTTTGTAGGAGGAATAAAATAATAACTTCAGAAAGGGCTTTTTATCCATGGGCTCTTCAGTTCACTTTATGCCCTAACTTCCTAGAACAATAAAACTAAATCTACCCAGATAAGTAAGTATGCCTCAACTATTGCCAGGATTTAGAGGCAATAAATAGTTACTTAGAGCACTTAAATACTCTTCCTTCTTATCCACACATGGTGATTTTCGGACTTGTTGTAGCTCAGTGTAAAACCTAGAAGAGTTACCTCTGCATACTCTAATGCCATATTCATGGTGAATCATATGTTGCTGGAAGCAAACTGCAACACAGTCATTTTGGATAGCTGTGATTAGTTTTTAATTTTTCTGTATTTTATTTATAAATTGTATATAATCAAAATTAGTTAATGATGTAACACATTGATGATAGATTACTGTTCTGACATGTTGTTTTGGATTTAACTCTATTTACTGTATAAAAGATTCTCTGTAGTTGAGAATAGTGTTTCATAGCTTCCTGTATTCTTTCTGGACAGTGCTAAGAAGAGGCCATTGACAATTTCTCCATCCAGATAATATTAGGATTAAAAAATGAGCTACCTACTTTTCACAGATACTTCTGAAATGGTATGCAGTTCTACAAGTCATTCAGATTGCTAGCCAATGGTCATTGTAGCCAGAGATGGACTCTGGCTACAAAGACCATCGGTCCAAAGATTCCGAGCCTCCTGAACTTCATCAACCCCTTTTGTTTTTTACACCTCTGAAGTCTTTATTAACTTTTTAGCTGTTCTGCTAGTGTTTTTAAGAGGCTACAGTGTTTTTCTCCATGTGTTCCTTTCTTCCTGCCCCAGCTTCCCTGTACAGGCCATCAAGAAGAAATAGCAAGCTGGATGATAATCTTAGTAACTTTCCAGGCATCCAGGAATTCCCATATTTTCACATATCTCACTCATATGTGGTTATCATTTATTTGTTCACTTTGTTATTTTAAGACTTACTTCTGCTGCTGAACCACATAGAGGAAATTTACTTGTATAGTCTCTCCTGAAATTAGCCTCTTTCTTTTGAAACCCCTTAGCTTGTTTTCCTTCTTCTGTAATGTCTTGGTCTGGCTCTCTGTGCCTTATTTTGTATTGGTTGTCTAAACTGTCAGGTGGTCACAAGAGAGAGGTTTTATTCCAAAGTGTGGTACATTTTAAGCAGCTGCTTCTTTGATATGTAGACTAAAAGTTTGAAAACAAGACCCTTGAGAAGGATGGAAAATTTTCAGGATCCATTTATATTCTCTGCTAAGCCTAAATTTTGGAAGAAAATTTAACAACTTGAATTTTATTTTTAGAAGAGTTTGTGCCCCCAGGAAGAGAAAGAAGTGCTCCTGGAGGAAGAAATGCATCTGTTTTCAAACATTCACTTGAATGTTTTCACAGACCACTGCAATTTATGTTATTGATTTCAGGAACTATTAATCATGAGTATTTGTCCATAGGTGGAGGAAAAAGATGCAGATCAGTAAGGACAATTGCAAGTGCTGAACTTAAACAGGAATGATCCACTTCACAAATGCATGAGTTTCAGTTCTGTAGAAAAGCTACAGAAAGCTAGCCTGAATCAATAGTTTTAAGCTATGACGAAAAGAGCATCCTGTCTTGCATGGAAATGTAAATAGCCTTCAAAACATACTGTCTCTTGAGCACTGTTTAAATCTCCTTTAGGAAAATGTTTTCATCTTTCAACATTATGCTTCAGAAACAAAGTGCACTTATCTGAAAAATACAGATAGCAGCAGTTTGGTCAGAGATCAAGACTTTATCATCTAAAGAAAGATAAAATTTCCAAACTTGTGGATGGGTTTACAGAGTAAGAATGGCATCATAGGGTCAGACTGATGATGCTTCCTGCTAGCACTGTCCTGGCCCGTAGTGTTTTTCATGTCAGGGACATCTTCTGAAGGCTACAGAATAAATAAATCCCCCATCCAGGTAAAGGATTTTCTTCCATGAATTTGTTCAGGCTCTCTTTAAACCATGGAAATTTGACATTCAACTAAATACACACAGATCCTTCTTTTTCTCCATTCTCCCTCAGTTGACTGTTCTGATCTTTTCTCTTGCTTTTGTTTGTAGAGCTACTGCTGATTCTACCTGCTCAGAAATGTAATGAGATCTATCTGAACTTTTGTACTGTGAAATATCAAAATATTGTCTCCTATAGTTGTGATTTTATGGACTTCTATCACACCTCCCCTCTGTCATTTATTTTCCAATCTGAATGTCCCAGTCTGTTTATTTTTGCCCATTAGGGAAAGAACTCATGTTCGGTGATTGATTGTATGACAATTTTCCCTACCATTTTTCCAACTGATATGGGCAGAAATGCATACTCGATCAATATAGGAGCTTAATCTTAACATTGTAATGTCTAATTCACAGTAGAAAACATCAAACTTTCCCATACCGAGTTTCCCTACACAGAATCAGGGGAAAAGGAAACACTTGCTCTCAGCTTGCTGTACAGGCAGTCACACTAACTGCTTGGAAACACTGAGGAGCAGAGTGTCAGTTAAACACCTCCCTTTGGACTCAGAGCTATGGACCAGTTTTGGAAGGGAGTTCCAAAGCTAGTTCAAACTTTTCTTGCAAGACTCACAGCTTTAGGAATTTTCTATCTTTTACAGGCATAGACTAGGAGTCTTCAAAGCATGGTGGAAAAATCACTTTTCCCCCCAGCTACCGGAGAATAGAAAAGCAAGGATGTTTCAAATATTTGCGTTGTTGCAAAATATTGTTGGCTGGCTTGGAAGATGTGACTATAAGAATCACCAGTTTCATGATCACCAAGGAGTAATCAGAGCTAAGTGTTACATTTCCTTATTTTCTGTGTGTGTTTAAAAGTCAGAATAAATAAACAAACAGCAATATAATTGTGCTGCAAGGCTATTGTGTTTTGTTATTCCCTTTCTTAATGTGTGGCCAATGTGGAAGTTAACAGAAGCTGATGAAATGTGAGCACATAATTTTACTATTAATGAAAATATTTCATGTGTACATTTAGGCCACATTTTAGACGGCAGCTTTCATGTAAGTCTTTCCTTTGCAGAGACTAGCAGTTTACTTTTTTATAAGTGAAGAAAACTAATAAGAAATTAAATGTTTACAGGAAAAAAAATCCACTGTACTTCTAGCTACCATGTAACATTCACATTTACCTGTACTCTAATGACATATATTTCTGTTGTAGTTCTCTGGTCCAATTTTAAAGCTTTTGCAGTTGCATCTTGTGACTTGGAGACCTGATTATTGAAACAGATGAAGAAAATAATCTCACAGCAATTTAAAGCATAGTATGCTCCTAAGTTAAGATGTGAATGAATGATGCATACAAATGGTACATAGTGGAAAGTACCATAAACATACAGATGGGTTTATCTGGTTTTGGTACCTTAAGGAGTCATAGATTTATATTCACATGGTATTTCTCACTTAAAGTAGATTGTTCTTATGCTATGATAATATATTTCTTATTTCAATTTATCTATTAAGCTTATTATATTCTTACTATGATTATATATCTTTGATAGTGGTGGACCACCCCAAAGTACTTCAAAATCAGATGTAAATTATGCCCAGTTGCTAGTATAATATACTTAGAAGTCTGAGAAAGAGAACAAGTAAGTTTTGAATAAGGCACATATGAATAATTTTGTAAAACAGATTTTATCATATTTAACCACTATGAAGCGCTTGATGAAATATTTGGTAGAAATGATGGGTAAAAGTTTTTCCTTCAGAAAACTTTGAGGGATATTTTCCTCATTTTTTAAAAGGTTCCTCTTTAGTAAGATGTGTATTTTTCTTGTGTGCTTTGCAATGCTTTCACATACATTCTGTATGTGAATCAGGCAGCATTATGCAAAAACAGATGCTTCAAACTGTCTTAGTCTGGAATTCTGCCTTCTCAGGAGGGCTGACAGGTCTGGACAGAACATCATGGTAAGTGAAGTATTAAAATCCATTTTGTACCCAGGCTGACTTGCTCAAACTCTCTAGAGTTTATCTCTCCAAGTTCTACATGTTTCCAAAATTTCCTCAATGCATATTTTAACAATATAGGTTTGGTTTAGAGGTTGTATACCCCCAAAAAATTTCAGCTTTGTTAAAGTTCTTATCTCATCAGGTGCTTTGCGTTTCCCCCCTTATGATTGAATTAACCTGTTTATTTTTGTTTTTTTGGCTTGTGTGCATCATGGAACAAATTAGGTTTTAGATGGGATAGAGATGGCAAAACGATTGGCCTTTTAGGGTGAAATTGTGGTAATGTTAATCACACTTTAGTATTTTCATTAATTGTTTACATAGGACAGCTTTTAATGTGAGACTTTGTGTTACTAGCAACAGGGATAATTCCACCACCACCCCTCCCCAAAATTAGGACAAGAGACTGTTAGATTGCAGATATTAAGATATTCCTCTTCTGTGGTCGTATCATTAAAATGAAACCAAAAGCTGTAATTCATGAGCATGTTTTAGTACATATAGACAAATTAAAACTTTATCATTAACATTTGTGGCTACAGGATAAAAATATATGAAACTAGTGATTACACTTGTGCTAGTTTTGGCAAAGATAGAGTTAATGTTCATGGTAGCTAGTATGGGGCTATGTTTTGGATTTGTACTGAAAACAGTGTTGATAACCCAGGGATGTTTTCATTACTGCTGAGCAGTGCTTACATGGAGTCATGGACTTTTCTGCTTCTCACACCACCCCACCAGTGAGGAGGCTGGGGGTGCACAAGAACTTGGGAGGGGACACAGCCAGGACAGCTGACCCCAACTGACCAAAGAGATATTCCGTACCATATGATGTCATACTCAGCATATAAATCTGGGCCAAGAAGAAGGAAGGGGAGGACATTCAGAGTGATGGACATTCAGAGTCTTCCCAAGTAACCGTTATGCATGACAGAGCCCTGCTTTCCTGGAGATGGCTGAGCACCTGCCTGCTGATGGGAATTGGTGAATGAATTCCTTGTTTTGCTTTGCTGGTGTGCGCGACTTTTGCTTTATCTATTAAACTGTCTTTATTTCAACCCATGAGTTTTCTCACTTGTACCGTTTCCATTCTTTCCCTCCATCCCACCGGGAGGGTGCGAGCAAGAGGCTGTGTGGGACTTATTTGTCATCTGGGATTAAATCATGAAAACACTACAATTTTTCAATAGCTGATTGTTTCCTGCTGGGATAAATTACCACTGGATTTGAAGAAGACTTTAGCCTTCTAAAGACTTCTTAAAGACTTCTAAAGATAAAGCAAAGAATTCTGAATGCTTATTGTTCCTTCAGTCTGAAAATCTTAATTGGATGTGATGCAAATTACTATCAACAGATAGTTTTAGGGGTTTTAAATTCATTATATTGATTTATATGTTTTTCTTACTTTAATAATAATAAGACTACTTGAATAATTTGATGGTTAATTTTGAACATCTATTTCTTGTGTATTTAGTTAAGTGCTGCCTACAATAAGCAGGATATTGCAAAATTGCTAAAATTTCAATTTTATCTTGTTAGTGCCTGAGACCCAAATCAGTATATGCCTCCCCTGCAGTGTGGCCTACATGTACTGATAGTAAGAGTTATATGCATGGTAATCAAAGGACAGTTCAGAGAATAATAATTTATATTTCCAGGCTGAAAAATGTAATAAAAACAAAAGGTTGTTGACAAAATATGAAACAAAAGACGCATCTTAGTCTGTTGCCTTAGATTAACCTTGTATTTCTTCTCTGGGTTTCTTTTGATCAAATTTTATATAAAGAAGTCACTTGGTAAACATTTTTTATCTTGTTATCTCTGCTTGAAGATCGAACTTTTATCTAGCATAATGTAATGTTTACTTCTTTCTAGTTTTATTATTCATCTAGTTTTAGGTAGACCATCATTTTCATAGAGTATAAAAGTACAGGCACTGTGAAGAAATTGATAAAGGAGAAGATAGAGGCAATGAAGAGCAGAATATTTCTTAATGGCTTTAAAAGTATATTTCATACCTTTCTCAAGAACAGAGAATTAATACTTTTATCCTCTCATAAAACCAAAATTATTTTAATTTTGGTGCTATTACAAATGTAGTGGTTTACTTCAATCATCAGATCTTGACTGATGGAAAAGACATATGAAGTATGTGTTTGATCTGCAAACCTCACTTATGTGCTTTAGTATACCAAAATGTCTAGCTGTGATCAAAGGAAACCAGAAGGAGTGGATGAACGGCTCTCTGGAGAATTAGGGTGTGATTATCAAAGTCCTGGGGAAGAAACCTTTCAAGAAGCCAAGTTTAGGAAGGATTATGGTCATTCTCCCTCCTCTCCCCCACCCCTTTTTACTTTAAGAAAGACAAATCCTAGGGAATAGAAAAGTTTTTGTTTCTGACCTGTTTGCAAAGAAGCTCACCTTTACAAAAATTTCACTACAGCAATTTAAATTCTGTATAAAAAAGATGTTTTGTTAGTGGTTATATTTATTTCAGTGGAGCTTAATGACATATCTTCGTATGAGGTATTACTCTACCCTACATAATAAATGGTATTGGCCCCAACTTTAAACTCTAGACAGGACTGATTCAAGTATGGAGAAGCTGAGCTCTCCCAGACATGGGGATAAGACACATTGGTGGTGGTCATCCATCTAACAGAAATACCAAACTGAAGGCAAATGTGATAGTGCCAGGTTAGCAGGTGTTGGTGTCACACACAAAGAAGATCTGTAGGTCCAGAGCAGTGGGATATGGAAGACATGATGGCAGCAGCCTAAAGGGATATAAAGAGAGGAACAGAGCAATAGCCCCTCATACCAGAATACTTGAGTTTGCTGAGGACAGCAGTGTAGCACTAAGAACAAGATGATGGCAGCAAACAATGATTTAATCTTCTGACTTGGCCTTCTTCCTAAACTTTCCTCTTTTTCCCTTTCCCCTAAAAGGGGAGAGAAGTGCAATAGAGAGACTCATCTAGTTTGCAAAGACCATGGAAAAGAAAAGGAGATATTGATGACTAATGAAACAGTGACTTTTTTCTTTCCCCTTGTATAGGTTGTTACAGGCAGGTTAGCCTCTCTGTGTTATCAGGCATTTCTTGTTAGCTTACATATGTCCCTCATTGCTTGGAAATGTGGTGTTACATTCAGACACTCATAACCTGGACTTCCTGGATTGGTCAAGCCTCCCTTCTTTGAGTAGTATGATTTAGCCTGACTTTGCATCTGGATTAGTGTTATGCCCCATTTTACTGCAAAATATGTTCATGAACGACAGGATGGTGAAAGAGGATTTCTATGTGTTCCTTCTTCTGTAGCACAAAACAACCTAATTTTCATGTTGATTATAGACTGACATGTAGATCTGATTTATGAATTGTATTGCATAAATCAGTTTATCCACATGGGTTCTAATCTATACAGACATTCAAATACAATCTCATGGAAGTGAGGAAAATCAAGCACGCATTTGCAGCGAATTGAAGAATGAAGGCAATAAATTCAAGGAGTTTCTTCCTTCTGACTTTCTGTTCTGTAATACAGGTATTAGAAAGGGAAGAAGGAATTTATATATTCTTACCTCTAAATTGGAGAGATGTGTGTTTGATGGATGGACTGTTAGATGGAAAAGGAATTGGATGCATCCAAAGAGTTACAGTCAATGGCTTAATGAACAAGTGGAAACCAGTAACAAGTGGTCCCTCAGGGGCCTGTACTCAGGCCAATACTATTTAATATCTTCATCAGTGACATAGGTAATGGGACTGAGTGCACACTCAGCAAAAATCCTCTGTTTCTGCATCATATCACGCTGAGTGATGCACTTGATTTGCTTGAGAGAAGGGACGTTATCCAGAGGGACCTTGACAGGCTTGAGGAGTGGGCCCATGTGAACCTCATGAAGTTCAACAAGGCAAAGTGCAAGGTCCTGCCCTGGGTTGCGGCAATGCCCAACATTAATACAGGCTGGGCCATGAATGGATTGAGAGCAGCCCTGTGGTGGAGGACTTTAGGATAGACACTGGTAGATGAAAAATTGGAGATGAGTTAGCAATGTGCTCTTGCAGGCCAGAAAGCCAATCACATCCCAGGAAGCATAAAAAGAAGTGTGGCCAGCAGGTCAAGGGAAGTGATTGTTCCCCTCTACTCTGCTCTTATGAACCCCCCACACCTGCAGCAGAGAAGGCTCCAGGGAGACCTTATTGCAGCCTTTCAATATATAAAGGAGGCTTATAAGAAAGACAGGAAAAGACTTCTTCCCAGGACCTGTAGTGGCAGGACAAGGAGCAATGGTTTTAAACTGAAAGAGAGTCGATTTAGATTGGACATAAAGAAGAAATTTTTAGGATGAGAGTGGTGCGACATTGGAACAGGTTGCCCAGAGAAGTTGTGGATGCCGCATCCCTGGAAGTGTTCAAGGTCAGGCAGGATGGGCCTTCGGGCAACCTGATCTAGTGAAGGAAGTCCCTGTACATGGCAGGGAGTTTGGACTAGATGATCTTTAAAGGTCCCTTCCAATCCAAACCATTCTATGATTCTACAATTCTAACTGATGGTTTAAGTCTTTCTTGGCAGTTATGGACCTCTTATTGAGCAAAGATCAAAGTGAAAGTAAAGCTTGTTTCCCTCAGCTTTTCTTCAACAGTAGTAAAGATAAATATTCTTATAGAAGAAGAAGAAGAAGAGTAAGACGCCTTAGAATATTTCAGATTCATTGAGTATTTTAGTGATTAGCATCAGTCAGAGAATTGAGTGTTATAGGTAAACATATCCTTATAAGCCTTAATTTGGGTAAGTCTAGCAGCACATCCAGAGAAGATATTTTGGCAAGGATTTCAATGTAGGTTAGTCAGAGCTGAAAGCATTTGGGCTCTCTGGCATGCTCTTGTTGTTATCCTGAGCCTCTCACGTTCATGGTTTCATTGTTGATTTTATCTGAGACAGTAAAACCAAAGTCAAATTGGGTATGTCTCTATATCAGACAATCACATTTCTAGTTGCTGCACAGGTAGAAGTCTTTGTCGGTTCTTCTCCTCTATACCAGCTAAGGACCAGAATGCAAACCCAGAGCCTTCCTGTAAAAACAAATCTTTTAAAGTGGCTTCGAAAGTTCTTTGAACCTTCTGAGTAAATATGAAAGTTAAGAAAATCTTGTTTGACTTTCTGTTTTGGTCTATGAATAGCTCCTAAAGAAAGATTCAAGCCATTAAGATGAATTTACATTCTTTTCAGCATAATTGCTTTCTTATATAGTGCTGTTTTTCTACTGCTTCTCATCTCTGTCAGATCTATCAGGCCCAACTCTTTCATATGCATGTCTTAAAACTGTCAGAAAATGTTGTGGCCCTAGTATCAGTGAGGTGTTGAAAGCCTCCACTGTGTTTGTAGCAAGACTGGGAAATACTAGTTTTTAGTCTCTGCAGTTCTCTGTGAATGCGATTAGCAGATTTGGAAATCCTGGACAAGGGCATAATCACAGGCATAATCATGGGCAATTAGACAATAATAGGTGAAATGAGGAAAGGAAGAATTATTCTGTAGTCCAGCTGCTACAAAAACACACTTGTTTTTATTCATGTCTGTAGGAAAGCCAGGAAGGGTCTGGGCTGGGTCTTATTTTCCCACCTCACCAAATTCATGAAGGCGAACAAGGACAGATTGTCAGCCAGCAGGAAGCAGAAGTCAAAGAAAATGAACGGGGAGATGGACTGTTGAAAAGAGCAAGTATATTCAAATGGCCTGCAGTCAACTTGTCATTAGTCAGTAAAACTAACCAGATTGAACAGTCTTTTTTTTTGGTATGGATAATTTACAGGAGTTAAAGAGTTATAATATTGTGGCTGTGACTCTAATAGATGTCTCAGTTTGAGAGAGAATAGGTTTTGTAGGTAGGGTGTGATATCTTTATTTAAATCAGCTTTCTTCAGGTCTGTCATTGTTTCTATTGTGTCCATAATTGTTAGTATCAATGGAACTCCATTTTCCCTTGAACATTAGAACTAAAATAGAGATGGAAATATTGTGTTGAAAATTGTGGTCCCCCTCCTAATGGATTGAGATAATTCTGGTGGTGGTGGCATGATTTCATATACACATTTTCCACAAGGGCATTGATGATAAAGTCGCATTGTAGGAGGTATGCACTGGTGTCCAATAAATAGGCTATGATTTATTTTTCATGACTGCAAAAGTCTGTTGTGTTTTGAAAAAAGTTGTGTATTCACAGTCTTTAGAATCCCCAGGGATTTGTTGGGGGGTGGGGGGGTGATGGGGTACATTTTTCATGGTGATAACAGAGATAATTGTTTCACATTTACTGTTATAACATGGCTTGGTACCATTTGGTCTGTTGGTTGCTTTTGGTGATAAGTCTTGCAAGAATACAAGAACATTCAGAGATGGTAATGTCTGCGAAAATTTTTCTTCTACTGTATGTAGGCTGGAGTTGTTGAATGATTTCACATATATGTTTCACCATTAAGTGACTCATGACAAGCAGAATTGTATGTTCTCTTTGTAGGTTTTTGCAGACGGTTTGTTCAAAGCCCCCTTTTCACTGGGATGAGTATCTAAACTACAGCTGGCCAACTGTGCACTGTTTTTTCTTCTCAAGAAGCTTGGTCAAGCTTCTGACCAGAGGAAGTATGCACTGTATATTCATGTATTAATATGGAACATTGGAAGAATATTTTGATTGGTTCTATCCAATAAATTGTTTATAATGATTCTGTTCCCCTATGGCAACCTCAAAAAATAATGAAAAAATGTCAGACTAGACAGATTATGATACATCTAATCTTTTTCAGGATAAGAATCAGTAGAACTATGAGAAAAATCTCCAAACATTTTCCCTCTCAGAACAAGGCTGTTTGCTGCCTAACATCAATTACTGTAAGTAATCTTGGACACTGCGAACTACTTACTGTATGTGGCTAAGAGGCAGCTCAAACAAACAAACAAAAAACCGCAAACAACCCATGAAACCCCCAAAAGATACCCATCTTTACCTAAGAATCAAGATCCTATAGATTTCTTTTTCCAAAAATTCTAAAAAAAATGTTCAGCCTCATCCTTTGTTCTCTCTTCAGAAACTTTTAATATTCTTCCTAAGATCAGTTATTAAGATCTGTAGGTCCATCCTCACTTGGTAAGCCAGCTTTTTTCAATACAATGCAGATTTTCTGTGCAATCACTTGAGGTAAACATTTCTCTACCAAAATCAGCATTGTCGCTGTTAGTGTCATCCCTCCATACAGCAAAATCTGACATTGGCATGACATCATACCTGCTTTGGCCAACAGTATAGCTTTGCTATAGGTAAATACATAGGTATTACTATGACCCAGCTATCTCAGTGACTTTCACTACAAATTTGGTAAGCACTCTCTCTAGAATACTTCTTAGTAAAAGCTTCTTTATGTAGCTTATTAAAGCTTTCTTTATGTAGAAACGTCCATTCTTAGATGATAAAAAAGGCAAGCTACCTAAAATAATTAAGGGAAAACACAGAGACCTCTATTCCCACTTCCTCTAAACTAAAATACATCTAAAGCTCATCACTTCAAATTATATAAGTTGCAATATTGTTTCTTAAATAATATATTGGGTTAAACAAAGACATGGGAGGATGAGGGTCTTCTAGCTCAGTGCTTTCCTTCCATTGATGGCTAAAACCAGATTTTTATCTGAGTTAAAAATGGGAGAAAGCTGATATTGGGAGTTACTGCTGTGTATTCTCTCAGCTTCTAATGGACTGTGGCTTGGTGATTTTCCAGGTCAGAGGCTGTGATTTAAAGAAAGTCTAAAATTTCTTACAGAAAAAACCCGCAAAGCTTCTTCTCCCCTCTAATTCCTTTTTTTTTTCTTTTTTTTTTTTTTTTAGGTGTTGTAAACTTGTGTTTAAATGGCAAGGTCTTGTATTTCATCCATTTTTATGACACTAGTCAGAGAATAGCTGATATCATGAGGTTTGTTCTACATCACTCTGCACTGATTGATAGTGAGCTAATGTAACGTAAAAATTATGTGGAAACAATCATTAAGCCTTGGAAATCTCTGGGAAGATTTATTTTAATTTGTTAAAAACACTTTAGTGGTTTTAATAGTCTCAATGAATTGCTAGTACTCCTAAGTTTCTCCATGACTGCTATAAAGTAAGTGGCTACTAAAAGAAAGACAGGAGGATGTGCATATATTTATAAGTACAAATGAAATACTATGTTGTATCTCTACTAATAATAATTGTACCTAGGCTGTTTATCAAAGGCTGCCAAAATTAATTAAAAATTAAGCTTTATAACACTTCCATGTCATATAATTAAGGGTTCACTTCAACTACCACTGGTATTCAGATTTTAAAGCAACACTTAATCGAAATTGAAGAAGAGCAAAATCAAATTAAAGGGAACTATAAGAAAAGTTCAGGAAAGTATGCATGTTCACACTGAAATTCCAACCTATTTCAATTAGCCAAGTACCTGATTTGAAATCAGTGGTTAATATGTGTTTAATATTAAATACAGCTTTTTGATCCCAGGGCTGTTTATTAATGCTGACATGAGGTTAGTCTAAAGCTATAACCCTCTTACTGAAATAAAAAAGTAATTTTCTTTTAAATGTTTGTCCTGGTTTCAGCTGAGAGGGTTAATTTTCTTCATAGTGTAACCGTAGGATAGAGGCCGTGAAACAAAAGCTATAGAACCAGTTTGAGATAATTAGTTAGTAACCAAGGTAATAAGTAATGGAGCTAACTGACCATGGTAAGGTACAGTGTTGCTATGTTCCATGTACAGTCCCTACCAAACCGAACAATAGATTCAGAGATATTAATCTTATGAAGCAGGTCATTATGGACAGGTGCGTGCACAACAAGGATACTGTGCATGCCCGCAAGAGGAGGGTCATCCAGCAGACACGGGTGTGTGACCACTGACGACCACCAGAGACTCCTTGAGGACCACCGACTCAAATCACTGAGCATGCGTGACGGGGAGGAGAATATGTAAATGAATTCCAAGAAATTATTATCATGGGACTGCCTTTTCTGAGAAAAACAATGAATATGCATATTTTGATCCTATATAACCTGTGTGTTGGTGANCCGGGGTCGGGTTGAGCGTCTGGTCAGTTGTTCGGATCGGTAAATTGTTTTCTGTTATCACCCATTGTGCATATTTGTTATCAGTACTGTTGTCAATTGTTTCCCTCTCCCTTGCTGTCCCAGTAACCTGTCCTTACCGCAACCCACGAGGCTTTTGCCTTTGTTTGTCTGGTCTCCACCCCACCCCGCCGGGGAGGGGGGAGTGAGTGAGCGGCTGCGTGGTGCTCAGCTGCCAGCTGGGGTAAAACCACAACAATGTTAGAACTTCAAGGACTGAGCTCAAGAAATGTAGAACAGGTCAATAAGATCCTTGGACATACCGAACTCTTCTGAACCAGCATTACTGCATTGTCTAGGGGTCTTGCGTATTGGGGATTGTCTCTTATTCTGTCATTTTTAATTTATGAGCTTTCTAAGTTCCACATTCTAGCCTTGGGACTGGAAATTTCTATGGACACCATATTTGTTTAAACTATCATTTGTTTGTACATGCTACCTATGATTCACATAGGGAATAATGTATTTCTTAAGGATGCCAGATATTTCAAAGTACACAGAATTAGCACCAAAGTTCAGTTTCTTAGTATTGGGTGTGAAAAACAAAGAACTTCATATACTGGCAAATATTCCATGAAAAATTACAGATGTTCATACCTTCCATGCAAGTAAACAAAGATACCTGGGATTTAATGAATTAAAGTAGTTCCTGAGAGTTTAATTCAGATTTTTCATGGAAACTATACAAATTTCTATACAAAAGCCCTCTGCTTCAACTGTTGGGGTTTTGAGGTTTTTTTGTTATAAGTCGCACTTCTGAAACTTTGAGACATCCAAAATTTTCTTAGAGAAGAGACAGAATGTGTTCAGTGTCCAGGATATTACAGTAAAATGCTCTTTTTTGTTTTCAGTGTGAAGAATCTGAACCTTGATTTCTTTCCTGCTGAGTTTGGAGCTTAGCCAACACAACTTGCGCTAGGTTTGCAAATACTTTATGTTATGTAAAGTCTTTTGCCTGTCAGCCAGGGAAGAGCTTAATGTTTTCATCTGCAGTTGCAGCATTCCATTTTTGTCAGCCCAATTGGTATCTGGAGCAGCTGGCTGAGTTTCTCTGCTATACTCTGAATAAGCAGCTACTGAGTGTGTTGGATGAGTGCCTGGCCCTGCTAAATGCCAAGAAGGTACTGTTCTGAGGATTTGCAGTCCACCACAGGTCTGTAGAACTTCCTTTATCCAAAGTAGCCAAATAAGAGATTTCATATTCTTGATAACTCAAGTGCAAGTGAAAGCTAGTATTGAAACACTGCATGCTAATGCTACTGAGCTCTATTAACAGACAAATATAGTATTTTAAATCATATGTACCCATCCTGTATTTAAGACCTTTCTTTCATCAAGTGCAAACCTCACAGCAGCTCAGCTTTGTAGGAAAAGTAAAAGTTAGGCCAATGGAGTCTCAGCTAGCTGAGGAAATTGAAGTCAGCAGGAGGCTGGTGAGGCAGAGTTTTCAAATTGGTTGAGGAGGTTGAGATCAGGTTGAGGATACTTCTTTTCTCCATGTAAAACTTACAGGTAACCTAGAAATGACACTATTAAATGTCTGAATATGGCACCAAGTTTGTCAGAGAAGGTGAAAGACAGAGAAATGTGTGATGGTTATACTACTCTCTCACAAAGGTAAAAAGAAAATAAGCTGTCAACGATCAGCATTAAGTGGCGGAGGACATGCTAATGTGTTACCGAAGCAAAAATCATCCTTTTAGGAAAAAACATCTAAATTTTGTATAAGCATGAAAGCCATTCTGAGAATAAAGAAAATAACATGTCATCAAAGGACATCTCTTATTACAACCTTGGGTAATGGGAAATGTGGCTCTCACTCAAATACTGATTATTTTCAGTGAGAACCAGTCATTGTAATTTCAAGATATCATTTTTCAAACAAATGTTTCTGTCCTTCAACTTAAATTTTTAAAAATTAGAACACCAAAATAAGGGTTGTGACACTAGGTTACAGAAAACTTTCTTTAGAAAGTAGCTAACTTTTCTGAAAATATCTTGCAAAGTTTTATGTTGCTGTACAGATTTTTCTTTTGCCTTCAGTCTAGGTTTTTGTTCTAGGATGAGTTCTGCATTTGGGCCACTATAACTTTAGAAGTATTGCATCAGCATTGCTTAATGTGGGCTATTATAAAATTCTTCGTTTAGAAGGAAGTCTTGCAGATTTTGCATGTTTGTTTATACATTAGTTGGCTCATCTTTCTTGTCCAGGTGTATCATTTCAGAAGTTTAAAGTCCTTAGAACAAGGTGGGTTGATGGATCTAAAGGTGAATATTCAGTTTTATAAACTGTCAGTTACAGTGATTTGAGAAATACAAGAACAGTAGAGGAGAACAAATGGATGAAAGGCTTGTTTTTTCCAAAGAAGTATTGCCTAGCTCAGGTCTCAAGGATAGCAATAAAGAAGGGACTTTGCTGGAGGTACTCATTGGAAAATGGTGTAATTACAGAGCATACAAATAGTGCTGCTGTGCTAGGGCCATCTTTCACACAAGGTTGCAGAAGGCAGGAGCAAGAATTGGCAGAAGAGTTTTACAGTGTGCCTGTTTAATTCCATGTGTGGATCATGTGCTGACTAGATTAAACTTTTGCTTTTGCAGGAGCTTCAGATATCTGATCTGTAAATTAGAAACCGTGGGTAAAAATGCTCAGGACTCCATTCCTCTATCCATCCAGCGCATTCCTACATAGGGTGAAAAAGGAGTCTTGTGTTCTTCTTCCTTATTTGAAGAAGATGTATACTGAGATAAAAGTAAACATTTCTTCTTTCTATATGAATGAAAACAGAGTCTAAAGATTGCTTTGAGAAAATTCCACCCAACTATCATCCTGTATTTTGTGAAAGGTGGTCTATATTGTTGTATTTACTACAGGATTATGTCTAGTAATGTAATTCCTAATATAAATAGGAAATGTTAAAAAAGCCCAGTAACTCCAATAACACAAAAAGCAGTGAACAGTCATAGAACTATACAATCATACGATGGTTTGGGTTGGAAAGGACCTTAAAGATCATCTAGTTCCAACACCCCTGCATGGACAGGGACAACCACCACTAGACCGGGTTGCTCAAAAGCCCCATCCAACCTGACCTTAAACACTTCCAGTGAGGGGGCATCCAAAGAACAAAGAACCCCAATACACCGTGTCCTAGAAAGAGTGAAGAAAGATGGAGAACATCACTGGTTGGAAACTCTTTTTCCCTGGTGTGGTGCTGTACCCAGGGCCACTCTGAGATCTCAAGATAAGCTCTATTGTGCTGTTATCTTGGATACAAATGCAGTCATTTGGGCATCAGGCACTCTGGCCACACCTGGGCCATCTGCTGGCTGAATAGTAAGTACATCAGGACAAGTCCCCTGAATCACTGTTCAAATGATTGTGCTGTACAGTAATCAAGTGAACCTTGCCATCGAACTTTGTTAAGTCACACTTTTACAACATCATATTAAAACTACTTTTGCTAATACCTTTGACAGTGGTCCTTTAAGCAATCTAAATCACCCATTCATAACACTTGCAAAGGCACTAGCAGACATTTATATCCGTATACATAAAGTGATAACTTATGCACTGTCATGGTCCATTTATGGAGTTTCTTTTAAAATATGGCCTACAATTAAGCTTTCCATCTCAGAAAGCATAAATGGAAAGTCTTTTTTTGGTTGCAAAAGAACAAAACATTTGTGTAGATACTGTCATATAGTATATAGAAAACCTGATCAAGCATGTGTTACTATCAAAATATTTTTTTCTCATCCTAAAGTTCTCTACTGTTTGAGAGGTGTAATGCTGTATAAAAAGAAACTGCACTTTGGGCACATGTAGTATAAGATGACATAGGAATTTTTTTCTAAATATTTTCATAAATCTGAAATTATAACTTTCTTGATGTTCAGAAACACACTGATTTTTCTACACTGTGGGTTTTTTTTTGTGGAAGTAGAAATGCAAAAAGTACTGACAAAATATTTTTTCTTTCAAATTACCTTGAGTATAAGAAGCTGTAGGAGGAATCTATAAGCTGCTGGATTCCCCATTGGAAAAACTGCATTATACCAGAGGAAGAGTACATTTATGCATCTACTGAAACTGTAACAAACCCTGCTTGCTTTGCCTGGATAGAAGCAGGCCCACTGGTACAAGAAGCATGTCTGATATCTTCAGGACTGAGCCAGAAAAGTGCATCAAAGTACTATACGTGCCAGCATATTAGAGATGACATTTAGACTTGTAATGAGTCATGGATTAAGCACATCATCCCCCAACCATTCTATATCTATGTTTTAAACTGCTAGTATGTACAAATGCAATCACTGCTGTTATAATAAAGTATGAGCCTTACTCTTTATTATGCATGCCAAAGCTCTGAGTTGTTTGAAGTTTTGTTTTGTTTTAACTTGTACATTGATTTCTCAACTCCTTTTCTTCACAAACTGAAGGGATCCGTGTTCTAGCATCTGCCATTCAGGGCTATTTAACTTATGGACATTTGCTTGGAAATGCAGACCATTTTAGTTGTATTTATGGAGCTCTATCCTCAGAGAAGGACTTGGCTGTATAAATAACTATTACATAAAATATGTAGTTTACATATGCTACTGTGCTTCTTCTAATGTCTCCTTTTCTGTAGATGTTTAAAGAATGGGCATCATATCTCATGGGCTCAGAATTGTGACCTTTCTTGGAATGATGGCAATTTATTGAGTCATGCAGATTGTTTTCCTAATAAAAGAGAGAGATTGGGGAAGCAAGTTTTTTCTTTCTTTACCGCAATTTGTTTATTTTGTGTTATATCCACTAAACTTTGAATGTTAATGCTGATAAATAGCAGGCAGAGAATGACTTCCTTTTTTATTTAGAAATACTTGCTTTGATTTGAGGCTTCAGAACTTTTTTCTGTATGAAGACGACAAATATAAGCAACAAATTCTAGTCAGTTTGCTGCAGCTTCTTTAAAAAAGAAATTACATCACAAAATCAAAACATTTTTCTATTTCATGTATTAATGGAAATATGTGAAACCAAGCCTAACAGGATCAGCTGCTGATTGCTGACAGCAATATTTTCACATGAGATTAAAAAAAAACCCCACAACCCAAAATCTGAGAAACTCATTCAAGAAGCTGGGTCCTCAACTCCTATAACTATTGTCAGCCATAGGATGTTTTATCCTTTTTGTCTTTCAAAATATGTTTGGTTACTTTCACAGATTCACAGATTGGTAGGGGTTGGAAGGGACCTCTAGAGATCATCTAGTCCAATGCCCCTGCTAAAGCAGGATCGCCTACAGCAGGTTGCACAGGATCGTGTCCAGGTGGTTTTTGAATACTTGCAGAGAAGGACACTCCACAACCTCTCTGGGCAGCCTGTGCCAGTGCTCTGTCACCCTCAGAGTGAAGAAGTTTTTCCTCATATGCAGATGGAACTTCCTGTGTTCTAGTTTGTGCCTATTGTCCCTTGTCCTGTCACTGGTCACCACTGAAGAGTCTGGCCCCTTCCTCTAGACATCCACCCTTTAGATATTTATAAGCATTGATGATATCCCCTCTCAGTCTTCTCTTCCTCAGGCTAAACAGACCCAGTGCTCTCAGCCTTTCCTCAGAAGAGAAACGCTCCAGTCCCCTAATCACCTTTGTAGCCCTCCACTGGACTCTCTCCAGTAGTTCCTTGTCTTTCTTGAACTGGGGAGCCCAGCACTGGACACAGAACTCCAGATGTGGCCTCACCAGGGCAGAGTAGAGGGGGAGGATAACCTCCCTCGACCTGCTGGCCACGCTCTTTGTAATGCACACCAGGATACTATTGGCTGCCTTGGCCACAGGGGCACATTGATGGCTCATGGAGAACTTGTTGTCCACCAGGACTCCCAGGTCCTTCTCTGCAGAGCTGCTTCCCAGCAGATCAACCCCTAACCTGTACCGGTGCTTGGGGTTATTCCTCCCTAGGTGCGGGACCTTACACTTGCCCTTATTGAACTTCTTTAGGTTTCTTTCTGCCCAGCTCTCTAGCCTGTCCAGGTCTCACTGAATGGCAGCACAGCCTTCTAGTGTGTCGGCCACTCCTCCCAGCTTAGTATCATCAGTGTATTTGGTGAGGGTACACTCTGTCCCCTCGTCCAGGTCATCGATAAATATGTTGAATAGGACTGGACCAAGCACTGACCCTTGGGGCACACCACTAGCTACAGGCCTCCAACCAGAATCTGTGTCGTTTATCACAACCCTCTGGGCTCTGCCATTCAGCCAGTTCTCTACCCACCTCACTGACCACTCATCCAACCCACACTTCCTAAGCTTGCTAACAAGGATGTTATGAGAGAAAGTATCAAAAGCCTTGCTGAAGTCAAGGTATACAACATCCACTGCTCTCCCTTCATCCACCCAGCTGGTTATGCCATGATAGAAGGCTATCAGATTGGTCAGGCATGATTTCCCCTTGGTGAATCCATGTTGACCACTCCCGATAACCTTCTTCTCATTCCACGCTTATTGATAACCCCCAGAATAAGTTGTTCCATCTTTTTCTGTCACGATGCATTATAGAATAATTGGTTTATTTTAACAAGTCAGGAATCCTGCAAATTCACTCCTTGGAAGAAGTTTCTGCAAAAATGTGGTACTGTCTCACACTCAGGCCTTTTAGTCTGCCTTTCACTTTGATGTGCAAAAATTAATGTATTTAAAAATAAACCAGCTTGAACTGTAAGACAACCCACCATTTCATGCTGAAACATACCATGCTGTGTCCTTCAGAAACTTTCTTGGTCAACATGCACCTTGATGTAAATGTAAGCTAGGTAAACTGATTAATACACTCACACAGGTTATACTCACATTATTATGACAAAATTTACATCTGTTTAAAACTGCAGGAAGCCTGGTATTCCAATTAAATTGTAATGGAATGAGTCTCATGTTCAAAGTGCAAACACAAAGCAAGTGCATGCTCAGCTACTGATTCACTTTCAGTTTCCTGTCCTTACATGACTTTAATAGGGAATTCAGTTCCACATTATGATTTTGCAGCTTGAAGTTATCTGGAAATAATTGCCTGTTTTGGAAGGACAAATGCTGATTAAAAAAATAAAGTTGCATAATGTAGAGTCTTTCAAGCTGCTTAGGAAAAAATGCAGAGGATGTAGGGAGAAAACGAAAGGCTGGAGAGGGAATTTCTTACTGCTGAATGTTAGGTCTTAAGTTGCATAATTTATATTGCATAATTTTATAATGGTGCATCAGGCCTAATGCTACAAAAAACCCCCAAAAAAGTTGTCTAAAGATGGGCAAATATGTCATGGCTGTACAATGTTACTTGCATTATTTTCTCAACCTTTCTTGATACCTCTTAATTCTGCTTGACTTTAACTTGAAAAACATACATGGTTTTCTCTGTATTAAATATTTTTAAGTGCCACATCTGGTTTCAAAATGAACTACATTTCTGGTGACTAGAGTTTTGCAAGTATTTTCAACATGACTGTAGATAAATGGCTTACAATTAATTAGTAAACAGCAGGGGAAGAGAAAAGTAACTTTGATACTATGCTCACTCTTCTAGCTTCATTTTGTAGTCAGAGACAAGGAGTATCTTTAGTTTTCTTGTTATGAGCAGGTCTGGGTGTCACATTGCAATGTTTCACTTTACTGCCCCTTAAATATACTCTCCAGTCATTAGGCAACCATGCTGAAGAACTATTGGACAACAAAATAACCACCTATATATAAATTTTGGAAATTATTTGTAGTAACATTGTGCTGAATTACAGAGGGGTTGAAGAAAGATATTCTGACAACAGTGAAAGAGCTGACAATTTAGATAGTGTTAAAAATGGTCCCAAGAAGCAGGAAATTTAATGTCTAGGACATACAAATGAAACATTCAGTGATGGATAAAGTCCTACATCCAACCTATGACCTCACTGAGCAGCTTTGAAACAGAGTAAACAGAGGAAAGAGAGGACAGCCAAGCTGTGGAGACAACTACTCCTGTAACAAAGGTCTGAGTATAAGGTCTCTGCATTTCATTCAACCTATACTTTTATAATGAGGGAAAAGGCAAATATATGAGCTTAGCAGGACAGTTAGGTATCTAAATTAATGTTCAACTATAGTGACTATAAATTTTCTATGAATCTGAGGGAAAGGAAACTTGTATGGAAGACCTCTCTATTTTATAAGCTTAGAAGTCAGCTGCTTCTCTCACATAATTGATTTCAGGTTTGTATTTAAAGTCAGCATAGAAAAATTCTGTTGGATATAGTATGCAAATAAATGTCTTATTCATTTATGTCTGCTCCTTAGTTACTTCATGATGTAAGATTAGTAGTTCTTTACTGATACTGCAATGCTTAACTAGCTGTGCATATTAAATGAATGAAAACCTTTTACTGAAGTGGTACATCATTGATGACCTGGCTGCCAAATAGCAGTTAAAATATTATTTTAATATGGCAGTGGAACTTTACTAGATGCTGTTGATACATATACTTTCAAGAAAGTAAAATAGGCAAAAGCTTTTTTTTAAAATAATTTTTTATGCTAAAGCAGTTCAAAAGGAATTTCAAATGTAGTAGTGAGAAATATCAACCGGTTTACAAATAACAAATAGTATTCATTGGAAGAGCAACTTGTAGGAAAGCAATTTTCAGCTGTTTAAGGAATTAATGGATGGGACTCCCAGGGAAAATGTCCTCAGGGTAAAGGAGCTGAACAGAACTGGTAGCTCTTTAAGGACTATTTTTTAGAGCTCAAGAACTCTTGATTCCCATGTGTACAAAATCAGGCAAGGAAGGCAGGAGACCAGCATGGCTGATGACCAGCCTGGCTGAACAGGAAGCTTTGACTAGAACTCAGGAAAAAAAGGAGAGTTTATGACCTTTAGAAGAAGGGGCAGGCAACTCAGGACGACTACAAGGATGTCATTAGGCTATGCAGGGAGAAAATTAGAAGGGCCAAAGCCTGCCTAGAACTTAACCTGGCTACTGCAGTTAAAGACAATAAAAAATGTTTTTATAAATACATTAACAACAAAAGGAAGACTAAGGTGCATTTCTATCCCTTGTTGGATGCAGGGGAAAACATAGTGACAAAGGATGAAGAAAAGGCTAAGGTACTTAATGTCTTCTTTGCCTCAGTCTTTAGCAGTAAGACCAGTTGTTCTTCGGGTACCCAGCCCTCTGAGCTGGAAGACAGGAGTGGGGAGCAGAATGAAGACCCCGTAATCCAAGGGGAAATGATTAGTGACCTGCTACACCACTTAGATATACACAAGTCTATGGGGCTGGATGGGATCCACCCAAGAGTACTTGTATCAGAAACAGTGTGGCCAGCAGGACTAGGGAAGAGATTATCCCCCTGTACTCAGCACTGGTGAGGCCGCACTTTGAGTACTGTGTTCAGTTTTGGGCCTCTCAATACAAGAAAGATATTGAGGTGCTGGAGCATGTCCAAAGATGAGCAATCAAGCTGGTGAAAGGTCTAGAGCACAAGTCTTATGAGGAGCAGCTGAGGGAACCTGGGTTGTTTATTCTGGAGAAAAGGAGGCTGAGTGGAGACCTTATTGCTCCCTACAACTTCTTGAAAGGGGATTGTATCCAGGTGGGTGTTGGTCTCTTCACCCAAGTAACAAGTGATAGGACAAGAGGAAACAGCCTGAAGTTGTGCCGGGGAGATCTAGATTGGATATCAGGAAAAATTTCTTCACTGAAAGGGTTATCAATCACTGAAACAGGCTGTCCAGTGAAGCAGTGAGTCACCATCCCTGGAGGTATTTAAAAGATGTGTAGATGTGGTGCTTAGAGACATGGTTTAGTGGTTGGACTGGCAGTGTTAGGTTAATGTTTGGATGTGATGATCTTAAAGGTCTTTTCCAACTAAAATGATTCTACAATTCAATGATTCTATGATTCTATAGCAGCCCTGCAGAGGAGAACTTGGAGATACTGGTGAATGAAAAGTTGGACATGAGTCAGCAATGTGTGCTTGCAGGCCAGGAAGCAAATCATCTCCTGGTTTAGTAGGTATGATCCTGTTGGGTTGACAGTTGGAGTTGATCTTAGAGGTCTTTTTCATCCTTAATGATTCTATGATTATTTAAGTCTATACAACAGCAGCAAGTCTGCTAACAGGCGACCAAGCACCTGAACCTTATTGGTTTTGAATGAATACAGCTCTTCTGGCTACCTCATGCTTCTCAGCATGAGCTGGGAGCTAAGCAGGGCTGGGCATGGCTCTATGCAGGTGCTTTTTTACAAAGCAAGATGTCTCCAAAACAAATATCAGTGAGTTTGGAGCTCCAGTGGATGCCTAATAAAATTTACAATGGTGATCTTTGCTAAATAAAACCTCAATATTCTCTGAGTACTCGTAAGCCTTAACCAGTCTTCTCAATATACAACCAGACTGCAAAAATATTGTGTTGGTTTGCTATCCCCTTCTGTCCAGTGCAAATTATTTTAAGTTTGTTGATTTGTACACAGGACCTTTTGTTTTTAGGCTTTGAGGAAGGGATGATGAGATGAGAAGCTCCAACAAGAAAAGGTAGTCGAAGGTTTTCTGTTCATCTTTTGTATGGTGGGGCTTGATTTTTGATCTGCCTCAAAATCAGAAATCATGATTTGTGTGTATTGGTAATGTGGCTCCCTACAAACAGAAACACATAGTGAGTTTGTGTCTATAGTAGGAGTCGTGTCCAATCTGCTGGCACAACAATGGCAGTGACCTATCTGCTGTGCGATTTAAACATTATGTTTCAAACTCTTTTCCTCTGAGTAAGGTGTAAGGGAACACTAGTTTTCAGAGTAGAGAGAAAATTACATATAAGGTGTCAGTAACAAAGTATCACCCAATATGTTTAAGCATCAGTCATGATAGTTAAGTGACACTATTTTGACGTATAAATAATTTTTCAACCCTTCAAAAGAAACAGTGGTAATGAACTGATTTCAAAGATTTGTAGTTTTCACTTATATGAACTGGTCAAGTTTTAATTCATAAACTTTTATACAGTATTCTTATGGAAAACAGTATACTATGTTGAAGTTATACACATTTAGCATCCTTGAAGAGGAACGGTCTAACTACTTTACTGTCCTGGGTTTGGCTGAGATAAAGTTAATTTTCTTTCTAGTAGCTGGTGTAGTGCTGTGGTTTTGATTTAGGATGAGAATAATATTGATAACACATTTCTACATTGCAGCAGTACTCCAGAATATTCTTCTGTCCTCACAAATACCTTATAAATGTCTTTAAGCAATTATTTTTAATTTATGCCATTTTAAGTATCAAAACCAAGACCTATATTTTAATTGTTATATAGTGTCTGACACTTTTTGCCATTCCTGTATATCTAAGACCTCCTGTTCTCCTTGCAAACAGCTTTTTCATATAGAAAATTATTTGTCTAACATTTCAGCTATGAAAACTACAATGCACTTTGAAATTGTGTTGAGAGAATAGAAGAAAATTGTGTGAGTATGTGTACATATATATGCATTTTGGGTTTGTGTGGACAGTATCATAAATAATTCGAGTAAAACACACACAAACATATACAAGAAAGAAAATATTTGACAATGGTCTTGTTTGTCACAATACCTGCTTTTCTTTCATCTGTTAAGCTCACTGAACTGCTAGGAATTACAAAGGAAAAATGGGGGAGAGTTTAGTGAAGCTATGAAAGTGAATGAACCCTTTTGTCTAACAGTTAAAGTTGAGCAACTCTTTGCACACAGTACACATTGGACTCCCTGTTTTCAAAGGAGTAAAGACAATCTGATTTTAGATTACCTTTTTTTCCCTGCTCTTGAGCATCCTTTTTCCATCCTGTGGAAGATTCTAGATAGTTGACTTATAATCTAAATATGTTCTAACCCCACAGAGTTAAATGATGATGATAAATGTGTGTGAAGACCTTGCTGTGGCTTTAAAGATTGCCTCATCACTCTCACCAATAGTCTGCAGTCTATAAGTAATGTGGACACTGCAGTCAGCATATGTTTATATTTTAGTGTTCTTGGTGTAGCACTTTAGAGTCTAAACAGTGCCATAGGAATGACTTCTTTGAAGCTTTGAAAGTAAAGAGTGTATTCAAAGACATGGGAAATGTACAGAGGCACATACACCAGTGTGTAAATTGTAGGATGAATATACCTTTTCAGAGAAAAAACTGTTAAAGGATAAAAATTTCAGGTGGAATTTTCTATCATAGCTCTCTTGATTCTCACTGCAGAATTTTGGGTTCATGGACTTGACATTATAATAAAAAACCTGTTTAAGTAAAAATTTTATCAGCTTCTCTACTGTGATCCTAGAGCCTAATTCTTAGGGTTTCTTGTGATTCAGCTAATTTGGAAAAGAAACTTCAATTAAAATTATAATAATAAAAAATATAACAGAATTGCTTTTAACAGAAAACATGTGAAAAACAGAACTGCCAACTGGAAAAAAACTTCCAAGTCCTGTGAAACTGTATTTTTCTCCCCCTTCTACTCCCAAGATTATAAATATACTAATTCTTCAAGCCTCACTGTTCTTAGATACAGAACAGATTTTTATTCATTTTCATAGAGCCAAAATATCAAACATATTTTTATTCTTTTAAAACAACACATGGTAAAATTATACCATTTCTATACTGACTTTGTATATTATTCACAGCCTTCTAGTAATAAAAATCACTACTAGTAACAAAAAAGTGAAAAGAAGAAAACAAAACCCCAATATAAATCCAACCTAGTGATGTTTAGCTTTTTATTGTGTCATATTGTTTCATGATTTCTATTTATTACAAAAAATGGTCAGTAAACATGAAAAAGTTTTCATACTTGGATATAATTAAAATATTTTCTTAACATTCCCTTTAGCTCAATAAAATAGTAATCTTATTAAGGGTCAAGTAGTTGCTGTGTAACCCACAGTTTAAAATCTGTAGAATTACCATTGGAAAGGAATAACAATATTTGTCACATTAATTTTAGTTTTATTTATTTTCTCTTTGATCTTCAGTTCCTTTTGGGAATCCTGAGTGAGTGAAAATTGTGAAAGCTTTTAGTTAATTTTGGGTTAAATTGTAGGATTTTTCCAAAGAGACATGTTAGTTTGAAAAGAAGGTTTATTACAAGTGTCTGCTTCATTGAGGTGTTATAAATGACTACTCTATACTATTTTTTACAGCTTGCAGAACTGCCTTGTTCTCTCCCTTATTTATGAGTAATCTATCATATTGTTTGTGGTTTTATGTGTTCTTGGTTAAGACAACTAGGCTGCTTTCTGATGAAAAACTACAAGATATTTCAGCCTCCAGGAAAACTACCAGTATTAAAATACAGCTACTGTTCTGAATACTGGAACAATACTTTACAATCATTTATAAAATTTCCAGATAATCCACTTCTGACCTTGTGCATGTCCTCCCAAATTCTCTTTCGATGAACTTTCATGCAAACTTGCTTTTCTTTTTCTAGAGGTTTTACTCTTCTTCCTGGAAAACTAATATGTGGATTCCTGCATGAAATTTGCCACTTATATTTGTTTTTGTTATTTACTTTTTCCTGTTTGCAGCTCTGTTGTTGGCAAAAATTCACTATATTGCAGTGTATAAATAACCAGTGACCTACCACAAATAATTCCAGCAAGGAACTGGGCAATCACCAACCATATGAAATTCAACAAGAGCTAGTGCCGGATTCTCCACGTGGGATGGGGTAATCCTGGTTATACCTACAAATTGGGGGACGATAGGCTGGAGATCAGCCATGTGGAAAGAGATCTGGGGCTTTAGGTTCATGGCAAGTTGAATATGCATGACATGGTTTAGGCCCTGCTGAGCACCATGCGGCCACTCGCTCACCCTTCATCTAGCGGGGTGGGGAGGAGAACAGACAAACAAAGGCAAAAGCCTCGTGGGTTGGGGTGAGGACAGGTTACTGGGACAGCAAGGGAGAGGGAAACAATCAACAACAGTACTGATAATAAATATACACAATGAGTGATAACAGAAAATTTACCGACCAGATGCTCAGCCCGCCCTGGAGCTGTGTCAAACCCACCCCTCCCCGACTAGCCCCCTTTTCTGGTGAGCATGGCGTCACATGGTATGGAATAGCCCCCAGCCATCCTGGCTCACCTGGCCTGGCTCCTTGGGAAATTAACTCTATCCTAGCCAGAGCCAGGACAGGTGCATCAACAGTGTTACATGACAGCCAAAAGGGCGAACTGTGTCCTGGGGTGCATCAAGCACAGCACAGCTAGCCAGTCAAGGGAGGTGATTGTCCCACTCTACACTGCACTGGTGTAGGCCTCACCTTGAGTACTGTGTGCAGTTTTGAGGGCTTTAATATAAAAAGGACATTGAACTATTATAATGCATCCACAGGAGAGTGCCCAACATGGTGAATGGTCTTGAGGGCAGGACTTATAATGAGTGGCTGAGCTGACTTGGTTTGTTCAGCTTGGAGAAGAGAAGACTGAGGGGTGATCTCATCATGGTGTACAACTTCCTCAAGGGGGACAGCAGAGGTGTAGGTGCTGATGTCTCTCTGATGACCAGTGATAGCACACGAGGAAATGGAATGAAGCTTTGGAAGTTCAGATTCGGCATTAGAAAAAGGTTCTTCATTGAGAGGATGGTTGGTCACTGGAACAGGGTCCAAAGGGAAGTGGTCACGGCACCAAGCCTTTCAGAGTTCAAGGAGCATCTGGACGACACTCTTAGTCTTATGGTTTAGTTTTAGGTAGTCCTGCAAGGAGCAGGGAGTTGGACTTAACAATCCTTATGGATCCTTTCCAGCTTGAGATATTCTATGATTCTGTGATTTAGGTGTTGATTATGTATATGTACATACACAAACACACATGCACACACTCACAAACATATGTAATATATACGTATATTAATGACAATATATGTCAATATCAAAGATGTCCATGAGCGGCTCTCCAACTCTGTCAATACTTCTACAGTAGAATCCAGTTGAGGTTTTTTTTCTTTTTCTTTTCTTTTTTTTTTTTTTTTTTTTTAAGCTTTTCAAGTGTGCTGGAAGTTCTAAGATCAAAACTGAGTCTAATTTGTATTGCAGTATCATTCTAACACAACTGTGGTTCTTTGCTCTACTCTTAAGATAATTTCAGCTCCTTCATACACATATGGAGGTCTTTATCAGTTTAAAAGCTCTACTCTTTTTTTTTCCTCTTTTTTTTCTTTCCTGTGGGTGGTCATTATTGCACAGTAAATCTGGGAAAAATCATTAGATTGTCTTAAATTGTTTAACTCTATAATTACTAGGGATTAGAAACACCATATAAATATCTGGACAGAGTAAGAGATGATTAAAACTGAAAGTCCTCTCAATGCTAAATCTTGTCTTGTGCTTTTATGGATAACATAATTAAGTAATACAAAACATAACATTAGGTCTAATCTGGCACCACTAACCTCCAAAAAAGTTTAATCATCAGCTTCACTGCATCCAGATGGGAGAGAATGTAAACATGCTGTATGAGCTGGGGAAAGAACTCTTGGATAAGTAACAGCTAAATCAGTTCTAGTGTGAGCTTTGCTCTAGGCATCGAACATGTGTCCATGCAGGACAAAGAAAAAAGCAAATACTAAAACTGCATTGAAGATACTCTGCTCCAGTTTTATAACAGTATCTGGTTGGTAGAGTAGGCTGGTATACTGGTGTGAGGTCACCTGATTTTCAGACTGTCTTCTGTAATGAGGGTGTTATGTGTGTATGAAGGGTGAGGAAAAGATGAGGTTAGTCCTGGTAGATTGGATGATTTACTGGGAAGGAAGAAAGGCTTTATGGATTTTAGTTAGATTTTACGATATTGCAAGGGAGGTGAAATCTAAGGAGATAAGGTAGGAAACAAATCCTAGGAATCCAGCTGTTGTTTATTTTCCTGCTTATGAAACTAGCTGTTTTTCTGGACATGTGCAAGGTATGCCCCACAAGCTAGAACAAGATCTCTGTCCTGTTTTCTGCATATAAAAATGTGCTACTTTAAGTTTACTGAAACAAGTTTGATTAAAATAGTCATAGCTGCTTACAAATTTGTACCAGAAAAATCAGAATTGTTACTGACTCGTTATAAATTATGTTTAGGCTGGTAACATAGAAATAGCAGCTAGTCACATTTGTCATTTGCCTTCAAATTGTCCATTAAGACCAGCCTTCAACTTTTCAACTGAGGGTTATTAAACAATGCATAATTTTAATGCACAGGTAATTGTTTGTATAGAGATCACAAGTCCATTAGAATATATTTAGAAAAGTTTGTAGTAGCTACAAAGGTGATTGCATAGGTTGAAAGTGCTGCTATCACTGGCATTTCCTTTATAAACTATCATTTCACTTTGCATTTCTTTTTTGAATTGCATTAGATGGAACTCTGACTACCATTTCCAAAAATGTATGCTTTCAATGTTTTAATGAAAGGTCCTGAATTTATAATTACCTATAAATAAAACCCTGAGATTGATTTTTGTTCTGTACAATTTGTGCCTTTTGTCAGATTTAAGTGTCATCCTCTTTTCCTGTTTCCTTGAAAATTATATAGATACTGATAACAATGAGATTTCCTTGTCCAAACCAATGTTTCCAATCTATTAAAGCAGCATATTTTGATGCTACTTACATCAAATCTCTAGCATCTTTCATAGTACCTAATTTAAACATCCCTTTTGCTTCTGGACTTCTTGTTAAGGTAGCAAAGTTTTGTAAAGAACATTATGAAACGTGTACTGCTAAGGATTCCACCCACATTAATGAGTATTGAGTTACAACTTGAGTTGCTTCTGTGACAACATGGAAGCAAAAAGTCCTTAGAATATTTAAGTTCTTTTTGGTAGCATTTATATACATTTTATACCAAACAGCAAAATTTTGCTTGTGTGTATGCTAGGCATTACAAAGTGATGGAAATGGAATAGTGCTTGGTGCCATTGTTAAGAATAAACTCCATATTAACCTGATGCCTTGCAGCATTATAACATGAACATAAAGTCCCTAAAAGTTGGGATGCATAGAGAAGATCATGTAGGACTTGTTCCTCTGAAAATTAAGAGGAGGAAAGTGTCAACTCCAAATTTTATTACATTTTGCGCTGTTTAAAAAACGAACAAAGAAACAACAGCTCTATTTTCTCCATGTGGCTACCAAAATAGTTATTGATGTTCAAAGAACTTGGGAAGACCAACCAGCTGGCTTTCCCTCAGAACACTGGAGGAGCTCTGGACATCATATTAATGAGAGCTGAGGGAAAAACTAACCTTGGGATCTCCTCTCATCATGCCCATGCAGATTTAGAACAGAGAAATACATTCATGCATAGAGTTCACACTGGAAAAAAGGTCAAATATGAGTTGATCTTGATATTTTATACTTGAATTCTTGCTACAACTTTGTGATTCTCTTTAGGCTGAAATGCACTGCTACTGCTCTGTCACTAGTTACAGATATAAGCAATGTTCTTTAGGTAAAATATATTGCTATCTGATGTTATGCCACTCATAAAAGAAGTTGCACGTATCTGTTCCACTCTGTAGGCCACACTGCCTTTTCCTTAACTCTTTTTTTTTTTTTTTTTTTTTTTAATTTTTATTTAAGATATAAGAATTCTGTTGTATATGGAATGTGTTCATGTTATTATCAAATAAGACTCCTGCCATGGTAAGGTTAGTGATGGAAGACTATAAAGTGGAAATTATAGGCTATGTGAAACTCCCACAGGAATAAGAGGAATAAAAACAGTTACAGAGGACCATGAAGCTTATTCCTTGTACAAGATACTCCATGTCAGAGTGTTTTAATGAGAGACTTTGTATGTGAAGCTGCAGCCTGGTAATAATCAAGGCATTGTGAAAGTGAGCTACAATAAATACACACAGTGCTTTGGAGCATATCTGTGTTTGCTAGTCACTGCTTATGAAGCATACCTGATATGGTTTAGGGTTGAATGCTGTAAGATTTCAAACGAATCATGAGTTCTGAATAACACCAAAGAAAATAAAGCCCAAACTTAGAAGAAACCTGCTGGTTATTCTACTTGCCAATGGGGAGAAAATAACTGGTGGTTATGTACAATACAATTTTGAAAGACAATCTGATCACAAAACACAAAGAGGAATGCTCTTGGACTTGTGGAAAAAAAAAGTATCTGCAAAGCTACGAGGTATGCTCCTTCACCAGTGCTGAATTATGTTTGTGGTCAAACATTTTCATTACAGACACGCTATTAAAAACCATTTTGAGACAATATTGTACACTTTGATTATGATCTTTCTAATGAAAAATGCATGTAGTCCTAAATCCAGATAAAGCATAGTTTTGTAAAGTGTGAAGAGGAATCAGGCCTTTGAAAAAGATTGGATGACAGGGCTGGCCACACTGAAGAAAAGTGAAGTGAAAGTCGTAATAACCAACTTGAAAGATGTCATATTTTTAAAATAAGCTGTAATGTCTATGTGGTAAAGTGATGCTTTCTGGCAGGAAATTTTTTATAATTTCTGCAGTTTTCATGAAGATGTTAAGATAATAAAACTACAGGCCTGGCAGATAATTCAGGACACAGATCAACTTTTATCAAGATGATGAAACATTTAGGAACAAAAGGTAACTAAAGGAAACAGAATATCCTGTAATATTGCTGATCTACAATTACAGAAAATAGTTTAATGACTTTTTGACTGCTATAGGAGTGGTACAGGTATTCAGGTTTTTTATGTTTCCACTGACTAATCTGCAGGCTTTATTTACAAGTTAAAGAGTCCCTAACACATCACTGAGAGATCATGTCCCAAATATTGGAACGTGTCATTTGTCAAGATATTCAAGTAAAATTCAGTCACTCAGTTCCTGAGAAATTTCTTTAATGTATTTCTGCTCCAGGTTGGAACATTCTCCCAACTCAACCGCATTTTCTTTTGTCATAATGAAAAATTCTGATATTTTTTCATTAAGAAACATCAGTGTGCTTTAATTTGGAAACCTTATATATATTTACATGCATATAATGTATGTATACATATAATAACTTTGTATATATTATTATATATAATTTATTTAGCATGCAGTTAAATGAAACATTAGTTAAAATGTGAATGAAAATGAAGCATTTCTGTCAAAAATTCTTTAAACCACTGTTTTCTAAGAAAACCATTAACTGCAGCAGAAAACAATTTCATCAGCAGTATAGAACTAGTTCTAGTGGATAATTAAATTGTACTTAGAAGAAATAGGAATTAAGTGTTAGGTAGATTTGATTACATTTTCCTTTTTTTTTTTTTTT
>VXBL01003305.1:75406-89628 GCA_013400195.1 Aramus guarauna
TCTTTTTTAAATGGCCAATATACAACAGTTATGTGACATGTAGAACACTGGCCTTCCCCCACCCCCACCCTTATATCCTCTGATAAGTGAATTTGTGGATGGTCTGAGCAGATTGTTTGCCAAGCGTTTTCCTGAAACTTGAAACCTGCTTGTAACAACATAAACACCACAAACAACAAAACTTACATTGTCAGCCTAAGTCCACCTGATTGGACCAGATGACTTCCAGAGGTCCCTTCCAACCTCAATCATTCTGTGATGTTGTGATACTGTGACTCTGTGATTCTTAACCAAACTTAAATGAGAATAGCCCATTTTTCATCATCCTAGAATCCTAAATGCAGGCTGAAAGGAAAACTGTATGCCTTAGATGCTTTGCACATGAATAAAAAATATTTGCCTGGGACATTGCTCCCAGGACTAATGTTTAGGCCAGAATCATTCAGTAACAAGTTTTACACTGGGCAATTTTTGTTCTTCAAATGAGGAACAATGTTCATGCTGTATAATGTTCATGAGGTAAGGATTCAATTTGAATGGACTATAATTACTTATCACAAACTGATATTAATGTCTTTTGGCTAGTTGGGACAAAATCTACAGTAATACAAACAAGAATCACGATTTCTGAAGTTGAATGTAATTCTGTTTTTAAAAATAGATTGTCTCTTTTTCCAGGGAGATGTGTGTGTATATGGGGACTGTAGTGGAAGTATAGTTATTTTGTTATATTCCTACTTGGAAAACAACTGCTTTTCCAATGTTTTATCAAAAGAAAAGGGGGAAAGAGACCCAAGTATGCTGCTTGAAGTTTAAGTATTTAGAATTCTGATCATAAAGTGAAGATTAACAACATTCTGATCTTATCCCATAATCTTATCCCATAATGAATCCAGGTGTGATGGAAAAGGGCACAGGCATCAATCCAAACCAAAAGCACAGCAGACAGCAAGGTAACTTCAGACATAAGTTTGGATGTCTGAATATACTCAGACATAAATACACTCATACTGTGAACATGTTACAGAATATTATCTACAGCATCGGTAGAATTTCATCACTAAAAAGGGCCTAGTTTCTAAAGGGCTTTCAAATCTTAGATGCAATATATATCCTTTTAAAATGGCTCCAGTGTTCTTAATAAATAGTTGCTCTTCAAGGAGTAAATGATAGCTTTTCAAGGGCAGGGTTATACTGTCTCCAATAACTGGATTTTCATCATTCCAATGTGCAGTTTAACAAGCATTTAACTGTCATAGTTCTGTTGATAAAATAGTGCAAAAAGGCATAATAATAATGATAAACATCTCAAATTAAATAGAGCTGTTTTCATCCAGAAGGATTTCAAAGCACTTTAAAAATATCTCTCTCTCCACGTGAAGCTCAGACCACTCTGGCATCTATTGCATGCTGTATGAAAAGCATTTTGCTTACACTGTGCATGTTATATTTCAAATGAAATGTTCTTAGTAGTACAATCCAAATAGGATTACAATCCCAAATAGGAAGACAGTTAACGTATAGTACCTTTTAAACTTAGAAGAATGGTATTGAATTCTCAATTCTCTCCACCACACTAAAATTAAGGCTAATGAGACATACGATACATGATCTTATGCTGGTAGTATCAGCTATTGTTCAAAGGGCAGTCTTTGTAGCAAACTGGTTTTCTTAGCACTTTCAAGCATTCAGTTCTTAGCAGATGGCCCAGAAAAAACCCATGGTCTTGCTGCAGTAGGCCTGTGAAAATTTTCTGTCAATGTATGTGACATCATTTTCTTAGATTAAAATGAGTGAGAAAAGCTGAAAGGAATGAAGGTTTAGTTCTGTAGCCATATTCTGAATATCAGTTATTTTCCCATAGTAACTGGAAACAAAAAGTAGAAATGTCCCATTTTTAGAGATTATTATCAAGGATGAAAAAAGCCTTCTGGTTAAACCACCAATTCATTATGATAAATTCAAAAGATGTATTTTTTCTTAAAATTATCTTTGCCCCTGTTAAATGTCTTAACATTACATTAATAAAATGTTAATAAAATTTATTATTAATCAAAATTGTTTAAACTAATTTTATGATATTTTATTGTACAGAGTATACTTATTCAAAAATTTCAAGTCAGGAGTTCCATTGAAAATTGCTTATTAGTTCTGTTTCCAGCTACTGAACTTTTCATAAAAAACATTGTGTCAAAATAAAGAAAAAAACCCCAAACAACCCAGAAACAAACAGAAAAAAAATCAGCAAAAGGACCAAGCATCATAAATTTTAGTGTAAAATGTGATGAAAGTCAGAAGAAAAGACCATTTCTGAGTGGTTTACTTCTCCTGTAAGAGTTGTTCTTTTCTTTATTTTGTGTTTAAGTTTCAGATGGATGTGTTGCTCCTTGTATTTTGAGTGAATATTTGTGGAATATGTGAAGTTTGTTTTACTAGGTGTGTGGAAAAGGTTATTTTTTAAATAACAGAACACACAAAATCATTAAAGAGAGTATTTATCATGCTATTACAATGCCATACTTGAACTAAACCACAAAATATTGCTCTTTTATTTACAGATGTGTCTGAACAATTTCCAGAAATGCAAAAGGGATGGGTTTTGCTCAAAGGAGCTTACAGTTTTACACAGAAAGTATCTAATTGTATGAAATATAAAAGTTAGAAAACTCAAACTACAGTAATTTAATTTTGATGGAATAATGGTAATAAAAAAATAAATTTTTATAACCTTTTCCATGTTTTCTGTTGCAATATTGAAAAAAGGAGATTATAAAAAAATATCAAAAATAGTTTTTGGAAAAGCATAATGGATAAAAATAATATAAAATATTACTAGGAATTTTTGTGATGAGTAAAACCAAAAAGAAGATTTTAGAGAAATTTTCATGTATGGAAATTTTAGATACTTTGTGTAAAATTTTATAAAATCATATTTGGCATAGAAATTGATCTTTGAGACCAGTGTTCTGTTGATTTAGGCCATCTGTAAGGGACATGTTTTGAAATTATTCAAATACTGTCTTTTAGTACCCTACCTGAAATTAAAAAGAGGGGGACTAAGAAGAAAAGGGAATACTTAAACAGAGTCTGAAGTACTTAGATCACAATTATGAACAGAAATTTAAAGTAAGATGTCTTAATAGATTTTTTGTCATTCAATAATATGTCACATAGTTAAAGCTATTATACCTGATGCATTACTAAAATTCACTTACAAGTAGAGATTGTTTTCATTTTTTTTTAATTAGGGAAAATTAAATCAGGAAGAAGAAAGAAAAGTTTCTGGAAGAAAATTAATCTTGTTATTTCATGTTCTTCAAAACATTTCTGACCTGTAGGGACAACCCACTGAGAGGTTCTTACTCTGAGCTTGTCAGCCAGCAGGATCTCTTCTGAGTGACACCAATTTTGATAGTCTGAGTTCTCCTTTTTGTCCATTCCTCTCAGATTTATAGTACTCACAGGCAGATGTACTCAAATGTTTACTAAAGAAAACTGCAAATGGAGCCTAAAGCCCAAAGAAAGGAATATTTAGGTCACACCTTTGTGAATGAGTACATATTGATTCATGCTTGTGTATGATGTGACTGTTTTTAATAGTTTTGGGTCTACTGTTGCCTTGTGAAATGCCAATCACTTTTTCCTTTTTGCCAGATGTAGAAGATGACAAGTTAACAAGTTTAGGCAGCTACCTGAAGTGACTATATTTGGCTGTCAAACTAACACAAAGGCATTTTGTCTTGCCTTTGGAACACTTCTAAACCAGTGTATTGTTTGAAGACACACCTTAGAATCCAGAATCTAGCTGATCATCATAGCTATTTTTGGATCTGATAATACCTTTGTTTCCCCTTTAAAAACAGGCACACATTACAATTATGGCAAAACAATAAAAATGTAGGAAATACAGATATTACTCAAATCATGCCTAGGTGAGAATAGAAACAGTTTTTCTCATACAATGGAGTTTCTTCTAACAAATTTGAAAAATTTGAGGTAATACAGTTAATATTTCTGTATGTGTCAAATGTAAGGAATTTCAAAAAGAAATCTATCCTAAACTATGTTTTGTTGAATTTATATCCTCGTACTTGCAACAGGCAGAAAAAAACCCACTCAAACTAATACATTATTTTCAAATATGTTAGGTGGAGAAAGGTTGGGAGGGCCTACAGAATAACAAGAAACTGTCAGAGACAAAAAAGGTAAACAGATGTTTTGTATCTATGCTCATTATAAAGAATCTTGGAAGATTCCACCATTGGATCAAATCTTAATAAGGGATATACTGGAGATCAGTTTCAAATCAAAAGTGCAGCAGAGGAGCTTATAGAACAAAATGACAAATGAACAGGAGACTCAAGAGTTCTAAGAGAAACAAGGCAAGCAAGGACTGAAAAAAAAATATCCTCAGTGCCAGAGGACTAGAATGTAGCAAAATGTTATGACAGTTTTTAAAAGGTGGTGGAGGAAAGTGTTGGAAATTGCAAATCCATATGTCTGACATCCAGGAAACATTAGAAATTCTTCTAAAGGATGTTGAAGTTTCTATTAATGTGCGATTTATTGTCAATTTAAAAAAAAATAATCAGGAATGTTATATAACTTGGAAAAATCAGCAAGAGAAGCAGCATCTCACAAATAATCTGTTCTTTCAAAGCACTCTATGAGCTAGCTCATGGGCAAAGGACATCCCATTGAGAATCTAACTGGTATTCGAAAAGGCACTTAACCACCATTACAGAAAGATAACATGATGTTTAGCAATTGCATCATAAAATAGAGAAAAGTTTAATATGGACAAATGTAAAGTAAAGTATGTTCCCATATGCATGTATAAATTATCTCAGTTTTCAACATNAATAGAGAACAAAATAGAAATGCAGAACTATGCCACAGTATAAGTTCATGCTGCACTTGCTCTTTGAATACTGCAGGAACACTTCTGGTCTCCATCTTTCAATCTGTGGGAATAGTACAGAAAAAGGTGTCAAGGAAAATCAAAGCCATGGAACGTGTCCTGTATGAGAAATGGAAAAAAAAGAAAAAAGCCTCAAGTTTTTCAGTCTATAAAAATAGCCAACTGAGTGGGGCTTATGCTACAGGTCTCTTGATAAAATAAAGAGAAATGTAGAGAAGGTAATAGGGACAGCTGTTTGTTTTTTTCTTCTTGAACAAGAACTAGAGACTTTCCAATAAAGTAGCAGGTGGCAGTCACTAAACAGACAAAATGCATATTTAAGTTTTGGAATTCTTTGCCAGAATGTTTTAAATGCCAGAAGTTGCCAGAGCTTCAGAAAACATTAAAACAAATAGAATTGGAGAGATATTTCTTCCAATTATTAATTACAAAAACATCACCTTTAATTTGGGAAAAGTCAGAGCCACAAATCACAGGAGGCTGGGGCTAGAGCTAGAGCTTTGGGTTCTTCTTCAGCAATTAGACATTATACTAAATGGACCCAAGTCTGACCTGAGACAGATGTTTTTATGCTTTATTATATGTATACTGTGTTAAAAAGAGGAAAAGTTTGTTAGTTTGTATTGGACTGAAATGTAGAGTAGATATTTCACCATTTTTTAGGTGCAGAATATGCTTTTGCTTACAGCAATTCAAGGCGTCAGGGAGGACAGCTTGATCACCTCTGTACTTTAACAGTGAGCCCTGATCAGAGCCACAGCGCTGCTATTTGGGATCATGTGAGGGTTGGCAAATTGATGGCTTTGGAAGAAAAAGTAGCCTTGAAGTGCCAATTAGCAGAACTAACCAGACAGTGTTTCTTTATCCATATATTGCTGAAAAGCCTCAGGTTGCCTAGTATGTCCTTAAATGGTACCTTCATATGGGTCATATGTTGAAAGTGTAATTTGTTATTGAAAACATCAGTAATCACACTACTGAGAAAAGAGACAACTATTTCTATGCTGTTATCAGTGGAGAAAGACAAAACCCATATTTTCTGAATGGAACTGAATAAGGTATCAAAAAATCCTTTCTGGGTTATTTAAATACCTGTTAAGTTATTCTGTTATGAAAGACCATTATGGTTTAATGAGAAAATATATTTTGTTACCTTTGTGGCCTTAAAAAAATTAAATTAAGACTGGTGGGAGGTTTCATCTACCAAAATCTGACTGAAAGAAATCATATTCTGCAGAAGTTACATGAAATTTTAAAATAATGCAAGTGCCATACACAAATTAAACTTGGTTGGTGGCGGTGACAATTAACCTCGCATGTCTTTAGCCTCTCTGAATATAAACAGCACCAGACAAATAAATAAATAAATAAANCTCCAAGGATGGAGTATGAGTTGCCTATTACTAATTGTGATAGAAACCTTGAGTCTGAAGCTTATATAACAGCCCTATTTTCATTAACTTTGACACCACCCCCACCCCCATNAATGCCAGAAGTTGCCAGAGCTTCAGAAAACATTAAAACAAATAGAATTGGAGAGATATTTCTTCCAATTATTAATTACAAAAACATCACCTTTAATTTGGGAAAAGTCAGAGCCACAAATCACAGGAGGCTGGGGCTAGAGCTAGAGCTTTGGGTTCTTCTTCAGCAATTAGACATTATACTAAATGGACCCAAGTCTGACCTGAGACAGATGTTTTTATGCTTTATTATATGTATACTGTGTTAAAAAGAGGAAAAGTTTGTTAGTTTGTATTGGACTGAAATGTAGAGTAGATATTTCACCATTTTTTAGGTGCAGAATATGCTTTTGCTTACAGCAATTCAAGGCGTCAGGGAGGACAGCTTGATCACCTCTGTACTTTAACAGTGAGCCCTGATCAGAGCCACAGCGCTGCTATTTGGGATCATGTGAGGGTTGGCAAATTGATGGCTTTGGAAGAAAAAGTAGCCTTGAAGTGCCAATTAGCAGAACTAACCAGACAGTGTTTCTTTATCCATATATTGCTGAAAAGCCTCAGGTTGCCTAGTATGTCCTTAAATGGTACCTTCATATGGGTCATATGTTGAAAGTGTAATTTGTTATTGAAAACATCAGTAATCACACTACTGAGAAAAGAGACAACTATTTCTATGCTGTTATCAGTGGAGAAAGACAAAACCCATATTTTCTGAATGGAACTGAATAAGGTATCAAAAAATCCTTTCTGGGTTATTTAAATACCTGTTAAGTTATTCTGTTATGAAAGACCATTATGGTTTAATGAGAAAATATATTTTGTTACCTTTGTGGCCTTAAAAAAATTAAATTAAGACTGGTGGGAGGTTTCATCTACCAAAATCTGACTGAAAGAAATCATATTCTGCAGAAGTTACATGAAATTTTAAAATAATGCAAGTGCCATACACAAATTAAACTTGGTTGGTGGCGGTGACAATTAACCTCGCATGTCTTTAGCCTCTCTGAATATAAACAGCACCAGACAAATAAATAAATAAATAAATATCCGTGTCTATCTGTGTTTTAGGGTACACTTTCTACCTTTCTACTATTCATAATGAACTGCATGCACACTGCACACTGTCTACCAACACATCTGTTCTACATCAACATGCACTCTGAAATTAACAAACCCCAAAGTCCAGGAATATAAATCTAAGATGAAGTCAGCAATTAGATTGGGATCCATTTGGTCAATTATTGTAGCTTACTAGAACCTATACACTTGACAAAAAGGCTTCCTATTGGGCTGTACATTTTATAGCAGTTTTACTTTAAAAGGAGTTTTGTGAACTAAATGGATTTCAGATAGAAGCATTGGTCTGTGAATTGTTGAAGATCATGGACTAACATGTAGAAATTGACTGGTAGATGACATGCCTTTGGTTTCAGGTGGAGCTCAGTAGAGAAGGAGTGTATGTGTGCATGCATGTATGAGGGTGGGAATGGGAGCCCAAGGCTCCAATGCTCATCATACTTTTCTGAAGGTGGCGGCATGCTGATGAGATGTTGAGAGCAATTTGTTGTGTGGAACACTATTGTTCAAGGACAAGCCTCAGAATCAGTAGCTGAGAACATAATTTCCAAGTTCTGTGATTTTAGTGTAAATTACAAGTAGTGCCATATACAGAGATTTACAGAAGACTATGAAGCAAGACAGAATTACCTTTTATCTTTTTGCTTCCCCTTTCTTCTTTGTAGTATGTCCTAATTTCAAGACAGATAGGCAAATTATTGTACACTTGTAACTAGAACAGTTATTTAAAAATCAACAAAAAAAGAAGTATCAGCATATGTTGCCTGGGTGTTGTTAGTAATTTCTTGCCATGTGTCACTTGCCACACCTATAATGGTGTGATTCTCAAATCCTAGACACTGTTCACAGTTATTAATGTTCTCATAAAAAATTATGTCTGTGCAGAGGTTAGAACAAGGACTACAAACCACTTAACAGTAAGTACTGTTGATATGCATCATAAAGGAATTCTGGTTTCCTGAACAACTATATTTTAATGCCTGTTCATGTTAGGCACTGCCCTCAGTCATCTTTGTAGAAAATCAAGACAACCGAGAACTGTTCTTCCGTTATTGCAAGGCTTTTCTGCAGATTTTTTCAAGAGCTACTTATGCAAAAATTGTATCCATGGGTAGCTAGGTTGAAGTTATATAAGGAGCCTGAAGTTTAAGCTCATACAGATCATAGAGATTGATATGAAATCAAATGACTAAGGTTTCAAATAGGGTTTGGGGACAGGTGTATACATGTGAAGGAGAAAGACTGGGGAACAAAAGTAAGTTTATTCAAGGTAATGTTAGGAAGCTCTGCACCCATGGCAATTTAGGTTTTGCATTGTCTAACTTGTAGTATCAGACTTGTAAATGCTGCCATTTGCCAGTTCCATTCAGTCAGTTTTCCCATTTGTAAAAAGAGGACAGTATTTCAAGTTCCCATACACTGACTAACTGAGAACAAGTTCTTACATTCAAGCTGTTAATTCTTCATTTGTGGAATTAATAAGCTTTTATTCAACACACTGCATCCTAAGGCGTTCACTCCTGTGATACATTCCTGTATCCGTGATAAATTCAGATATATTAGGCACAGGATCTCTTTTTAGTTTATCTCAGAGTAAGCTGAGATATTTGTTGATTTGACAATGGCTTAAAAGGCAACCATTCACTTTAGAAATGGCTGGACCTTGCAATTCTTAGGGCGTTTGGTTGTAAATTGTAATTTTTTGCTTAAGAAGGCCTTTCTGAATCTTTCTCACTTTCTTCCAAAATCATTGGTATATGTACTATTTTTCCTGCTAATATTTTTTAGTTAGAAAGCATGTGGTGAATTTTGAGAATTATGCCAAATTTAAAGGAAAGCAAAATAGCCAAAACAAAGTTTATGGACTTGGAAGCAAAAATGCAGTTTCCTAGTTGCTTGGCAGTTACCCTGATTCAGGTTTAGAAATTTGCAGTCTCAAATCTTAATAGTGAAAGACTCTCAATATAAGATAAAAATAAGGAAAGAAATCAAAGTGATTGTGAGAAAGGCAGTGGTACATGAATTTTACAGCAGCAATGGCTTAGGTGGAGTTTACATTTAAGCTGAATCTTTACTTCTCTATACGAGCACAGCAGATGAAGAACCTGGTATGTTTGTTCCTTAAGGAATACCTACATAGTGATGGCTTGCCATTTTCATAAATGTTGGCTTGTAGACACTTCTATTGAAAGTGCTGGAAAGGTGTTCAAAGGGATTTGAGATTCAATTTCTGTCACATAGTATGCCTGAAGCTGAGCTAAGACTGCTCCTGCAAGCTGCATAGACCATGGAAAAGGCCTAATTGTTTGAGTTAATCCAGAGAAATTTTAAGTTGCCATATTGTGAAGCATTGAAAATCAGTATTAAAGGTGTCTGTGCTTCTCAGAACCTCAGAGTGACACAATGTAAGACTTTGGTAAAGAACTAAAAGAAGAGTTTTGGAACAATCCTAATCTATTTAATTTTATTCTTATGTTAATTTAAGTCCTAGCATGTGATAATTTTACCTCATTCCATAATTTCATTATTCCTTTCCTTATATAGCATTTTGATTATATTTAGTCTTGTTTTGTTCATATTTATTCTCTTTTGACTTAAAATGCCCTGCATCTATTCAGCATTATAATTTTTCAAAGAAATACTATCATAATATCATTTCCATCTCTAGGATCTAAGAGATGCTAAATCCCTAAACTTTCCCTACACATTGTATAACTTAAGGTTAATGACTTCTCCTGTAGACTTTTAACAGCATCACAATTATCAGATAGTTCCAGTGGAATTCTAATGGAAAAGAGTCACACACCAATATTGGAAGGGGAGTGATAGAATATGAAATTGATGGTTGATTCTTACAGTGAATCAGTAATGGGTTAGATTAACATCCAGGTCTTTGAACTGTAATGAATGCAGTTCTGAATCTCAATTTTATACTTCTGGGTTATCTCTGGAAATAAAATATTGATATCATGTCTTTATATGCATAAACCATAGCACTGATTTTAATTTGCTTTCTTAAAAGTCTGTTTTGGTGCAAATTTTTTAAGAAGATTTGATGAGAAGACCTTTTTTAGGCATCCTAAGCTAAACAATTGGCAATGGATGTATCAAAATTAATAATTTTTGGTTTTTAACATACTGATTATGTCAACCTGCCACTCTGTCTCTCTATATACACATGTTCTTACTTCATAATAAATCCTGTTAGAACATTTCATGTTTGGAAAATTCCTTCTAAACTAATTAAAAATTAAAAATCTTAAGACTAAACTTTTTAATTTTTCCCATATGAGTAAAAAATTATTTATCCTAGGAATGTAAATTATTGTGTAATAGTGGGAAACAGTTTTACATAATTCCCACACTCATCATTTGTCTGAAATAGTCTGCTGCTAATGGAAATACAAAGCATATTATAAAATTATTACTGTTGGAACTGTTAAGAGATGCTTTGTGATTTCCCGGTGCCCTGCTCCATACAGGAACTGAGGGAACTGCAGTCCTTGTGACTTAATGTAGGTCCATTGAAAGATCTCACTGATGATAAGGAGAGTCTTCCTTGTCACATGAAAATGAACAAGGTGTCATGTACAACTTGACTATTAGTGTGGTTTAGTTCCTTATATGAGAAAAGGGCATCACACTTCTCTCATTGTGTCTCCATTAGCATTAACTTATTGTGTGAAATGTGTAATTTGACAATTCCACAGCTTCTTTATATCACTTTAGTCACTAAATAGATACATGTACACAATTTGTGTAATAAAGAGAGAGAGAGTGTGAAATTGTCAAAAGACTAGCAGGGTAGTTCTTGAGGTCAAGTTTTCAACTGCTGTGGAGAGGTCATATACACCCTAGACTCAGCCATTGGACAGTCATGATTATTTGTCTGTAAGTAATCCTCAAATTAAGCACTACTAACACATATTCTTGGATACTGAACTGGCAGATTTTATTTTGCAGATACGTTATTCAACCTGCTCCTGGAAACATTGTTCAGTGAAGCATCTGATGCAAGATTCATTGTGGGTCACTTGCCCTGGAACAATATATAAATGTGAGGAGACATATATTGTACCAGCTAGTAGTTTATTGCCATTAAATACTTGAGCCACTTCAGCACAAAGCTTAGAAGGAAGTCAGCACGTTAACAAAGAACTTATGAAAACTTATGGTTTGCTTTGCTTTGATGGGTTACAGAGCAAGTTAAAAGGGAGGGGTTTTACAACCCTGAATTTGTTTTCTGTTGTGTTTGAAATACAGACTTGCTCTCCTGAATCCTCACATTTAAAACAAATGTATGAATGAACATTAGGAGACAACCTAGTTACTTTTTAAGAACTTAAATTCAGACTAATTTAAATACATGTTGCTAAAAGATAGAATTATTTTATCTCCCGAGTCACAATATCAAAACAAGTTCTGTATGTTTTTCTTACATGCATTTAAATTTCTTCAAAGAAAGACATTTCACTTAAGTTTTAAAATAAATTACTTTGACAGCTGACATGGAAAAGACCTGGAGTTTGGTTTTGGTCCCACTGAAATCACTGAAGAATTTACATTCATGGAAGTTGTTTTGCAGACTACTTTCTTAGAAATGTATGAACTGCACATAGATTAACACCAAAATCTGTCCAGAACAAGTGTCTCTCTGGAGACTGAACCAGAAGATACAAAAATCATTCAGCAAGATGATGTAAGATACTTTTGTCCTCAGTAGGGTATCATTTTATTTCCAATAGTTAAAGCTTAATTACACCTCAAAGTTTAATAGCTTCTGCAAGGTATTTGGGTTTATGACACCTTTGTATATTCTGACTTCCATAAAAATGCCCAGTTCTATTTTCACTCCTATTAAATTCTTGGCATCAAGTATTTTCTGCAGAGTCAAGTTATTTTTGAGATTTCTGCTGAAATGCAAACTGTTTCAGGTGCGTTCTGTAGTTGTTTTGGGCAGAAGACAAAAAAAATTCCCTTTTCCCATATATTCCCATTTCCTATATAACTGGAAATTCTCAACAAAATCTAATACTTTGTTTCACATGAGAACTGGAATATGATGTGCTTCACTATCAGAACTGCCTGTCCCCCTAGAAATCTGGTGGTACATTGTTCCTCAGTTCATGCTGCACAACTGAAAGTTAGTAAAAGCCAAAAACTTGGGGAAATTTGTATGGTTTAAGGCAAAGAATTTACTGTTAATGATTTACAATTTAGTGGCTATAAATATGAGGAACACAGACAACCGCCCTGCTACTGAGACTATGGAGTTACAATAGGGCTAATCTTGCCTTCCTCTAAACTCAGTGTCCTACTATGCTTTTTAAGTTGCTAACATGAAGGCATATAAGAACTGAAAAATCATTGTATTCTCTCTGATTTGTAAACCACCCTTCTCTTCATCATAGCTAAAAGAAAATACTGTCTTGGCATCAGCAAATTATTTTGGGACAAGATTATATCAGTAGTTTATCCTGAGTCTGAACTTTGCAGTATCATTTGTAATTTCCTGCATAGTCATAATAAAATGCTAACTTCTAATGCATTTTCTGTCTTAAATATCTGTGAATGCACTAAACAAACTAACATACAGTGTAAGAATGATATGATCAAGTGCTCTAGTTCATTTACTTGGTATCTTCAATCTGTCAAAAATGTACTGAGCAAAAAAATTCTATGATCTGTGCAGACATACTGTGGATCTTTTTCCTCATCACACAGAGAAGTTTTCTGTTAGCTTGAAGATAATTTAAATATCTGTAGGTTGGGGGGAAGTAACTATTAATCAATGCTAGATGCTGATAATGTGGAGCAGCTATTATTTGCATTTGGAATTATTTCTATCTCTTGCAAATATACCCAGTTTTCATTATGGCTTCCATGTATTGCTTGCCAATGCCAGTTATATATTTCCAGGCAGCTAGCAGAAACCCTGTCACTAGCTCTGTATAAAATGCAGATGCTTTCTGTTCAGAAATGTGTTTACCATCCAGGATGAAATTCAACATCTTGCATGGGGCCCACAAAGGCTCTCTCTTGTCCTTCTAAACCACAAACTGAAGTCTTACATAGTGCTTCAAGTGGTGTATGTGCCCTTGTGGGGAGCCTGTGTGCTGGAATGAATTTCACCAGCATGAATAGCAAGGGACAGTATGGCCACACCAACAGCAATAACTGCTGCCTGTGGTACAAATGAGTACATGGAACAGCCCATGAACAGAATTGATTAATAACTCCTTCTCCTTTGAATGCAGTTATGCTTTGAAAACTGACTCTTAAAATATGTCAGTTTTGAACTTGTCACTAACATTTTACATGTTGAGTTTTTTAAGCTGTGTATAACTCAAAATACCTGCATCTTCCCTGAGACTTGAAAGATAAACTGCATTTGTTGTTTCACTTTCATAGATTCATGCAGCTATCCACCACAGAAAACAGAAGTTGTGCCAGAAAGCTGAGCTAGAAAAGTTGCCCTATAAGTCTGCCACCCAGTTTGTCTAAAGGATCAACAGTTCTAATTATAATTGGTCTTAATTGTGGGTCTAGATCATCTTGTGTCTTCTAATTAGAGACTGAGATTTAGAACTGTTTGGAAATCCTGTGACAGCTCTAAGATTGGGAGACAGGTCAAAGGAAGATTGTATTGGAGGCCTCTCTTTTGCCTGAGTGATTACTCCTTTTCCTTTCCTTTCCTTTCCTTTCCTTTCCTTTCCTTTCCTTTCCTTTCCTTTCCTTTCCTTTCCTTTCCTTTCCTTTCC